>CP139504.1:158669796-158934830 GCA_021014915.2 Artemisia tridentata subsp. tridentata | reverse complement strand
GTTGTGTGGCTTTTCGGTTGTGGTTGCGGCTTTTGATCTTATGTTTAGGTTAAGTGTGGTTTTCTCATGGTTGTAGCTTTTGAGTTAGGGACTTAGGGTGTTGTAAAGGTCCTTATGTTTATGAATATAATCTTTTAAGTTTATGAATATCTCATTTATGTTTGTTGTTTTTACAATTTTACTGGTCCTTATGTTTATGAATATAATCCTTTAAGTTTATGAATATCTCACTGATATTATCTTGATCTTTGCATTCAACAAAGAACAAATTATCTGATTCATTTTTCTATTTGATTCATTTTTCTATAGTTTCTTCATAATGAGTCAATTATTATTAATGTGTTTTTGTATAAATTGAAACCCAAGTGATTAAACCAAAGCATATCTTCACTCGTTAAAGTCTCTTTTAACTGGTTAATAAACATACTACACACTTGTTTTGAAACAAATTAAGATACAAAATATAAACACTTATTTTTTAAACGATTTTTTTCCCCATATAAGTATCCATTTAGTTATTGCTACATTATTATTATTAGTGGTATACTTTGGTCAAAGTAGTTGTTGGTAATCAAAGTACGAAACAAACACCAAAATCAAATAAACGAAGCGGAAGCTTTATTCAAATTATCAATGTAGAAATGGTAATAACACTTGAGAATGAATCCAACCAACCTCCCCTTGATTCAAATTAGTAGCAGATTACAATACAAGATTAATGAGATAATGATTGAACACCAACTGTGAACAATCTGTTCAGAACAACAGAACAACAAGACTGGATCAATAAGATCAGTCGAACGATTTACAAGACCAAAGATATGAGCCAACTCTTAGAGAGAGATAAGTATTATCCACAGAAGAATCGAGCCGTTGAACCCTAAGCTGGAAGAGATCTTAAATAGGCACCATCTTTGAGGGAAAACAGCTTCAGCCCCTGCACAATATGAAACACTCCAAACAAAGAAAGATACAAGAGGGTTAGCAATAGCAAGTTTCTATAATGACAGAAACAGCCCCTGAAAGTTTGATAGGTATTTTAACACCCTCCCTCAAACTTTCACTCCAAACATGTCCAACATACCCAACTGATCACTCAAAAACTTATGACTTTTACAGTCTAAAGCTTTTGTCAAAATATCAGCAATCTGCTGAGAAGTGTGAATTTTTTTAGTCTTAATAACACCAGCAGAAACCTTCTCTCTAACAAGATGAACATCAATCTCAAAGTGTTTGGTTTTTTCATGAACTACAGGATTTCCAGCAATTTGTAAAGCTGAACTGTTATCACAATACAACCTCACAGGAAGTAAACCATTAACACCCATATCACCAAGAAGATTTGTTGGTCCCTTTACACGCTTAGAGTTAACTAGAAAGTTAATCTATTTCTGTTTATGACTAATACAATGTTATGATTAATTCTAACAGTTATAAAACGTGAATATAAAAACTCAAGGTAATTTTCAACGTTTAAATTCTTATTAGAAATGAATCAAAGAATCTATACCCAAGTGTTTTGCGGAATAAACACTTGGGATTGAATAGACAAGGTATGGTGGTGTCTCCTATCTAAACTCAAGTTTTGCTAGAGTGGTAACAATGCGACCTCACTGAGCTATCTCAGGGATGTGTTACTCTTTGTAGGAGAGAAGTTGTTTTGCAAAAGTCTAAGCTTTAATTGTACAAAACACACACAACTTCTCTCCTTCTCAATCTATTTATATACAAGTAAAATGAGTAAAAGTATTTAAAATATTACAAGTTGTTGAGCAAGTTGTTGAGCAAGCGTGTCTGACAATTACAACAGTAATTGTCATTTCCAAGAACCAATAGAAATGGCTTATTAAGTCTTTAGGAGTGGTTGGTCTGACACTCCAAGACTTTAAGCCGTCTTAGGAAGGATTTCTTCCTGACAAGATAAGATTTGATCTTATCTTAAATCCTTCCTAGATATTTCTGCCTTTCTTCTAAGGCACTTAGTTCTTCAGGACACGCTTCTCAGTTATCATTCATAATTACTTCATTGTTGTTGAGGAGACTGGGGTTCAGTGAGTTCTTGTCCAACACTCACTGAACCATCATCTTTTTCTTTGGCTTAAGTGCTACTTCAGGGAGTACCGCCTTCCTGCGTAGTGAATCCTTCTATTTGAATTCGCCTTAAGCATCCTGAAGATGACTCACTGAGAGGCTGTTCTCTTAGTGACTTGAATTGTTCTCGGTTTAAGTTAACACTTAGTTAATTTGTGTACAAATCATGTTTTAAGTATTCTTGGGTTTTTCATGACCCAACAATCTCCCCCTATTTGGATATAAATTATTCCTAAGTGTTTTGATCAGTTATGAGTGAGCTAATGACTTCTACTCATACTGAATGTACTAGAATGTAAATAAGGACACTGAAATAATAAAAACATCATCTTATTGATATCATTACAAGTCCTAACAAGCTAAGTACATAAAAGGGATAGTGGGGGTATTCAGGCAGATCTATCAGTTCAACTTAATACCAAGGGCTTCAAGCTTGGGCTTCTTTGACTGCAGCTCTTGTTGGTCAGGGTGCTCATGGATTTTCTTTTTCAGATCTTGACAAAACTTCACATTTTCAGGACTCTTGAGTGGAGAGGCCATCATTAGAAAACCAAGCATAGCTTTGATCCCTGACAAATCAATATCACTCCACCTTTGGAAAGCTTTGTCTCCGAACTCATCAATGAAGAACAAACCTCTTTCAGGTTGTTCAATGACCATATTGTTCCTGAAAGGAACACCTTCAGGGAGAGCCCTATTGCAGTCAAGACCAGGAACCTTGATCTCAGGCTCAGCTTCTATCTTCTTTCTTTTCCTTGAAGAAGACTGAGAGGGAGCTGGTTGTGCTGAATCAGGAAGAAGAGATGGAGTGCCAAGTTCCTGAGGTGCAGCTGCCAATCTTTCGTACCTCAGACTCAAGGACTTCAACAGGCTAGGGACCACAACATTTAATTTCTTTGCTATTAATGGACCCAACTCATCCAATTCTGTGATCCCAAAGTCAGCGAATCTGAATGGTGTATGAACATCAAAGTTTCTCATGTCAGCACCTCTGTAGACAGTAACAGAAGTAGGATTGGTGTTTCGATGAATATGAACATCAGTGATTGGTTCTGGCTTCAACCTGTTAGTCATATACCACTGATATTTCTTAATTCTGTTCTGCCTGATCTCTTCAGCCCTTTTATTCCTTTCCTCCCTTTTCTTCCTGAGAGTGATCATCTCCTCAGTCTGAGCCTTTACAAAGGTCATACCACCCTCTCTTCCTGAGAGATCCTTAGCCTCAAGACCAATCTTCTCAGCCTCTTCATGAACAACCTTAATAATAGCAGGCTTGCTCACCTTTTCTTCCTCTTTTAACTTCTTCTTTGCTTCCTCTTCCTCTAGGTAAGCACTGAGTTCATCAGCTGAGAAGTGGTGAAGAACTCCATCAATGTCATACGGGATCCTGGGTGGTGATTCAGGATCCTTTGCTACCAAGATTGGTGCTTGATGAACTCAAATAAGTACATTTTATTACTATCATTTATCCTATTAATTTGACTTGTTTTATTATATTATGTATGAGGATTGATACTTAATCGTTTACTTTTGTAATTCTCAGGTAAAAACAAGCATTTGGTGAAACTTAGCGATTTTGGACTGATTATGGAGCAAAACATGCAAGAAGTTAAGAGTCTACTGAAATGAAGAAGATCAAGACTAATCTGCTCCAGATGCGCCGCATCTCACTCATTACATACGGCGCATCTCTATTAAGATTCCACCAGATACGATCCAAGATACAAGAGGACATGCGCCGCATCTAATCATGGAGTTACGCCGCATCTTCTGGCGGTGTACGAATATTCTTGAATATTATAATCTTGGACCCCACGCGAAGTTAAGTCAATGCGCCGCATCTACTTAATAGATGCGCCGCATCTTCCTCAGACAGAAACTATAAATACCCCAAGACCAGATGAATTTCGAGAACAATAAATTAGATTCGAAGACCGAAGCAGCAGAACCCTAGGACGAATCCAGTCAAGGAGGCAGCACAAGACACACCAAACGAAGATACAAGAGCTGTAAGAAGGTGCTGCATGTGTTTAATTCATTAAGTAGTTTTGTTTTATTGTGTTAGCAAACTTTAATTCATCAGGATTGGTGGCCTGTGTAATGTGACAACGAAAGATTGCACTCCCTTTAATACTTGCTTTCCCATCAATTAAAGTTTATATGTTGATGTCTTTGGTTACTACTTATTAGTGCATTGATAACCTCTGTGTTTATTAGTGGCTTGCGGGCATTTGACTGCGGAAAATAATGTGGCTCCCACGGTTATTACTAAATTGATCACTTAGGAATAACTTTTAGACATAAGTAATCATTAAGGGTTTACTCGCCGATAAGAATAGGACCAACGAGAAAGGGTTAACTACATACACTTCATATAAAGCTATCAATAAAACAAGTGACAATCTACTTAATCATAAGGACAGCCCTCTTATTGTCTCGAGTATTTATCTGTGTACGTGTGTGCTACTTGCTGATTCGTGCCTATTGGTTTATTTTATTATTTAATTGCAAACAAATCGTGCCAGTCTCTCAGGCTGAAACCCCCTTGCGTTAGGATATTAAAATACTGATTAGAATAACGAGATAATACGTTCCACTCTTAGTGATCGACACTCTACTTACCATTATATTCATACTGACCGGGTACACTGCTCGTTAAGTGTGTGTGTTATTGATAAGTCGGCTAAATATAAATTTAAAACTTGAGTAGGCATTAAAACTGTTAAACCGCAACGACACATCACGCGCATCAAGTTTTTGGCGCCGCTGCCGGGGAGTGAATTGTTATTATCTGTTAATTTGATTAGTATTTTAATTAGGTTTTTCTTTTTATTAGATTAATTGCATCATTGTATTATTTTGCATATTTGTTGTTTTGTGTGTTATTTGTTTGCTTTTATCTTTGTTTTTGTGTTTATTTTTGTTTGTGTGTTTTAATTTTTGTTTTTATTTTTCGTATTTTTTCTGTTCTGCTATCGTTGTACTGTGCTAAATCAAACGATACGGCGCATCTGATCTCTCAGATACGGCGTATTGCGTTTAATTTTTTTTTAAATACAACGCGTTTAATTAATTCGATACGACGCATCTTTTCCCCAAGATACGGCGTATCTGTTTTTAATAAGAAATTTTTTTTCTAAGCGATAAATTAATACGACGCATCTGCTTTAGCAGATACGGCGTATCTGTTTTTGATAAAAAAAATTTCTAAACGTTAACGCCATACGACGCATCTGCTTTAGCAGATACGGCGTATCTATTATTTTAATTAAAAACAGTTTGCGAATTATTAAACAGATACGACGTATCGATCTCTGTCGATACGGCGTATCCTCTGAATCAAAAATCTCGTATTTTTAAACGTAACGAAAATACGGCGCATTAACTTTTGTTAATACGACGTATTTAATTTTAAATAAATATCGATTTTTGATTAATAAATTCGATATGGCGCATTCTTAAATTCTAAGCGGCGTATCTATTTTCTGGATAAAGTCTGATTAAATCTTAACGATTATAAGATACGGCGTATCCAACTTTTTGGATACGGCGCATCGTCCGCAGATATCAGCTATTTGTATTCTTATATCCGTTTCTATATTCGTTAATTTCTCTTCTAGCGAACAAATCCTACTGATGATTTTACCTATGATGACAGGTTTTGCTATGGAAGACATCTCAGTGAACGGATATCTTGCTAAGGAAGTCTTGCTTTCGGATTCATTCGATGTGAAGGTTTTTGATGATGTCAACTTCAATGTGCTCATGATTGATACGGATTTATTCTTTTGGGAGACTCCTCTTGAAGCTGCTTTTAAGGAATTCATGCGTTTGTGCAACATTGACGAAGGGGTGTTCTCTTATGATGTATTTGTGAGGTACACTGGAGATGAATTGTCGCTCTTATGGCCTATCATTGAATCCAAAGGATTGAACTGGACTACTATCGAAGAAGATGATGGGAAATTCTATCTTGCATACATGGATTCAAGCAACGAAAGCTGTGGTGGAGGCAATACCCAAAACTCTTACATGCCATATTCCGAGCAGTACTGGGGATTAAATGAGAAATATCTGGACAATGATGGAATTTATGCTGTGGCGGAGTTACTATTTCATGGCAGGTTGGTACGATTGATTGATCTCTCCCTCAATGATTGGCTAGAACTTAAATATGGTAGTCCGGAATTCGCCCCTGCAAATGAAGTCAAGCAGATTATGACTTCATGGTTGACACGGAGTTTTAAGAAGCAATTTAACGAGTTCATGGAGATAAGAAGGAATATGATTGGGAAGGCTTGCTTTGACGTTAACCACGATCCTAACGATGTTGATTTTTCAGAGTGGTTGGCTAGTAAGTTTAATAACCATAAGAGTATGGATCGAGCTACTAAGGATGCATTATGGGTATATTGGATGAGAGGAGAAGATGAAGAAGTAGAAAGCGATTATGGGTCGTCACTTCATGATTCAACAATCAATGAAGGCATTGAAGAGTTATTCAGAATAGACATTGATGTGTTCGATTATGAGACACCCTTGTGCAAGCAGTTCAAAGAATTTAACTACCTTCTTCGAGTCGACGATGATGTGCTAACTGGAGATCTACCAGGATTTAAGACTTATGATGATTTCAAAAACACCTGGTGCTACGAATGGAATGACCAAGTACCATGGGTTTGGGATAAACCATGGGATGTTGAGCACATTAATCATACCTGTACACCCTTCGTTTTCAAGGATGGGAGTAGTGTTTGGCCGACCTGTGATTATAAGAGTGACGGAACCTGTAATGGGGGAAGTATAATTGGGATGAAACGGGTTGGAAACGATGTAAACTTTGAAGATTATGAATGGTACGATAATGTTGAAGACTGCCCACAAAAATCGGAGGCTTTACAAGAAAAGGGCAGAATTGAACGCTTGAAAGGACTTAAGGGGACATCGGATACTACTTTCTGGGAATGGGTGCATAAACAGTTTGATGATTTCACGAAGCTTAGTCGACGGTTACAATATGATTTGGAAAGAGAATGGGAGGCGATTCAAGATGATAATAATAATGAGTCGTTGATTGAGGAATTAGATGACTATTTGATTAAGGATCCTTATTTTAAGTTTGTTGACAAGGACGAAGAAGAATTCACCAAAAGAAAGTGTCAACTACTTGGGATCCCTTACAATAAGCCACCCGCAATGATTACTGAGAAATTTAAAATCATCAAATACTCTTTGGGACCCGATGAGGAATATGTTGCAGTAAAGACCAAGAGTTATATTAGATTAAGTCGAACGGAAGAAAACGTTGCGGAGCTATACGGGAACATCTTTCGAATGAAGGAAGAAGGATGGACCGTGACAAGGACTTATTGAAGAGCTGAACGTGAGTCTAACTTGAAGACTCTGGAATAAAGACAAGTGCTTACCGGGAGACAACCCGGAGAATTTTTATTATTCTGTTTTCTGTGTCGAGTCAGTCAGGCCCGCATGAGGATACGGCGCATCTCAATCCTGAGATGCGACACATCTCCTGCAATGGTCATATCTTATTTTAATTTTTCTGCATTTTTATTTTCGACTTTAAAACTTTTTATCAGTTTATTTTAATGCGGCGCATCCCTGGTTAAGGATGCGGCGCATCTTTATTCTGATCCGTATTTATTCCAGGCTCGATACGGCGTATCTTCTTCCATAAGATACGGCGCATCGACTGACCTGATGATTTTCAGTTTTAATTTTTAAGTTTTATTTTTCCTAACTACTAATGTATTATGCAAGTTTGAACCTTTCTTATCTTAGGTGTGTTTTAAAGTGTTGGTGGTAATATAGTTTCCTGGATTTCCTGTGGATACATCAAGTATGAAGCTTTAACGTTCTCATCCACAAGAAAGATGGTTTTTGCTCTTATACTAATGGAGGATCATACCGAGCAAATCTCAGGGGAGTTTTTCTGTTCTAATTCTTTTATTTTCCAGTTTTTAACCTTTTATACAAACAACGAGGACGTTGTTTAACTTAAGTGGGGGGATTGGAGAATTAGAACACTTAACAATTACTTGTCCTAAACTTTTTCAAAAATTATGCTTAAAATGTGCTTAATATATCAAAATTTAAAATTTTTAGCATGTTTTTTTTTAAGATCTAAGTTGCATAGCTGCACACATGACGTTATTTTCAAAAATTACGATTTTTCAAAATTCACAAATCTATGAGTGTGCCGGTGACTTGTAAACTTTAGAACTTGGCTTGTATACTATTCGAGACCACCATAATAAGTATTATATTTATATAATTGGAATGACTTGTCTAAATTGGTAAAATTCTAGGATTACACCCAAATAGCCTATTATATGTTATGTGTTATTAACTAACTACACTGGTTAGTTAACCCCCGTATAAACCCTTTTGTTACTCTCATTTTTAGAGTAAGATACCCCTAGAAAAACACTCAGAGCCATTCCTTTCATTTCTTACACCTATGTTTAAAATGTTTCGTTACACCCTTACACCTTAGCCTACCCTGTAGATTAGAATCCGTGGTTGGTTAATTGCTATAGGCAAAGTGTGTTTCCTTACATTACCTGTGTTCGCGTGCGTAATTTATTATCTTTGGTTAGGTCGGGAAATTGCACAATGCAATTGGAGTGAAAGTAAATATTGTATATCTTTGAGTTTATTTTTCGTGTTTTTACTACTTTCACTATTACCGTTATTTCTGAAGTATGAAAAGTATGGAAAAATTATCCAGAATTATCATTATAGTGATGTGGTGAAATTTTACACATCTATGTCTATGTTTGGAAAAAAAAAAAAAAAAAAAAAAAAAAAAAAAAAAAAAAAAAAAAATCGAAAAAATAAGAAAAGAAAAAAGAAAAAGAGTTGGATGTTTGTTTTAACCGACTTATGTAAAGTTTTGTATTAAGTGGTCGATATCACCACTATTTGTTATATATTATATCTATGGATTGAATGGGAATTGGCAGTTATGGGAACGCCAATTAAGGTTTATTCTTTGATTAAGATCTTGTTGAGTATAATTCGTGTCTACCTAAAGCGTGTGTTTCAAGTGTTAAAGCGTGAGTTATTCAATGATATGAGTCTTATTCATGGGATGGTTGGGATAGTGATTAACCACACTTAGGATTTTAATTTATTTGTTTTGTTTATTTTTCATTTTACACCAATTTATATCCCAAATGTTATCCATACCCTATATTATTCTTTATCCAACCGAACCTTTGATTTATTGAGATTAGGGATTTGAGCAATCTTAAGTATCGTAGTCGTGGATTCGGCTATGTATTTATGATTTTGTCGCCCTTTTTGATATATTATTATTGGTGAAGTTTGGAACTATCTTTAGCCTATTCGAGTTAAGGATTTGAGCAATTGCAAGTATCGTGTTCGTGGATTCGATCATGTATTTGTGATTTTGTCGCCTTTTCTGGAATTTGAGATCGATAGTGATCAAGAATAATTAACCCTTAAGCCTACAAACCCTTTTTACCGCTTTAGACTTGTTATTCCTTAGCTTTAGTGGAGGAGATGTGTATACTTGCCAAGCTTATGATAGAATATTCGTCACGACTGGACAGTTAAACGATTCGATTTGCTTTTATCAACTTATTTTACTTTACTTCTAATTCGTTAAGTGTTTAGTTGTGTGATTATGAAATAAACGAATACATGCTTAAATATAAAAATAAATCCTAACATCTTTTAGGATACATTTTCATAAGAGAAATTCTAAGGTTTACTTGGGGACAAGTAAAGTTCAAGTGGGGGGATATTTGATGAACTCAAATAAGTACATTTTATTACTATCATTTATCCTATTAATTTGACTTGTTTTATTATATTATGTATGAGGATTGATACTTAATCGTTTACTTTTGTAATTCTCAGGTAAAAACAAGCATTTGGTGAAACTTAGCGATTTTGGACTGATTATGGAGCAAAACATGCAAGAAGTTAAGAGTCTACTGAAATGAAGAAGATCAAGACTAATCTGCTCCAGATGCGCCGCATCTCACTCATTACATACGGCGCATCTCTATTAAGATTCCACCAGATACGATCCAAGATACAAGAGGACATGCGCCGCATCTAATCATGGAGTTACGCCGCATCTTCTGGCGGTGTACGAATATTCCTGAATATTATAATCTTGGACCCCACGCGAAGTTAAGTCAATGCGCCGCATCTACTTAATAGATGCGCCGCATCTTCCCTCAGACAGAAACTATAAATAACCCAAGACCAGACGAATTTCGAGAGCAATAAATTAGATTCGAAGACCGAAGCAGCAGAACCCTAGGACGAATCCAGTCAAGGAGGCAGCACAAGACACACCAAACGAAGATACAAGAGCTGTAAGAAGGTGCTGCATGTGTTTAATTCATTAAGTAGTTTTGTTTTATTGTGTTAGCAAACTTTAATTCATCAGGATTGGTGGCCTGTGTAATGTGACAACGAAAGATTGCACTCCCTTTAATACTTGCTTTCCCATCAATTAAAGTTTATATGTTGATGTCTTTGGTTACTACTTATTAGTGCATTGATAACCTCTGTGTTTATTAGTGGCTTGCGGGCATTTGACTGCGGAAAATAATGTGGCTCCCACGGTTATTACTAAATTGATCACTTAGGAATAACTTTTAGACATAAGTAATCATTAAGGGTTTACTCGCCGATAAGAATAGGACCAACGAGAAAGGGTTAACTACATACACTTCATATAAAGCTATCAATAAAACAAGTGACAATCTACTTAATCATAAGGACAGCCCTCTTATTGTCTCGAGTATTTATCTGTGTACGTGTGTGCTACTTGCTGATTCGTGCCTATTGGTTTATTTTATTATTTAATTGCAAACAAATCGTGCCAGTCTCTCAGGCTGAAACCCCCTTGCGTTAGGATATTAAAATACTGATTAGAATAACGAGATAATACGTTCCACTCTTAGTGATCGACACTCTACTTACCATTATATTCATACTGACCGGGTACACTGCTCGTTAAGTGTGTATGTTATTGATAAGTCGGCTAAATATAAATTTAAAACTTGAGTAGGCATTAAAACTGCTAAACCGCAATGACACATCACGCGCATCAGTGCTGGTTGAGGCTCAGGATCAGTGAGGATACCTTTGCCTTTTTCTTGATGGGTGAAAGAAGCTTCAGGAATCTCCCCCTCAGTGTGAGAAGGAGGAGAAGGAGGTTGTTGGCTTGTGGAACTTCAGGGACTCCAGTGTCTTTCTCCCCCTCAACTGTTGCTTGAGCCATGGTGATAGCAAGAGTTGGAGCCACTGGAGCAGCAGGACCCTTGAAAGCCTGATAGATCTCAATCATCATTGATTTGATGTCCGAGGTGTCTTTCTGAAGAGTTGAGATCTGATCTGCCAGAGATGCCTGAGAAGCTTCGATGCCTGACATCCTTGACCCAAGAGACCATGCCAAAGATGTTGAAGATTGTGCCCAAGTACCCAGATGTTTTTCCTGAAGACCCAAGGAAGTCCTGATCGAGTCCAATGAAGAGCTAAGACCCTGAATATTAGAATCCTTCAGTAAGCTGAGAAGATCACTGAATTCAGCTGATTGCTTCTGGTAAGTCTCAGCAGCCTGAAGGACCTTCTTGTTGAGTTCCGGGTCATCCTTGACAGCTGTTTGAATAGTTCCAAGGCGTTTGGTGATGCCTTCAAGAGCAAGATTGGACTTCCTGAGATGAAGATCAATAGCTGTCAGGGAGTGATTGGTGTCAGAATGCATTTCGTTCACATCATCATGATAACTTTCAACATCTGCCTTCAGGTTGGCATAGTGAACAGCAGCTTCAGTGTGATGATCGAACATCTCTTCAGTGAGACCAGTGTAAAGAGCTCTATTGGTCTTGAGTAGGAACTTGACCAATTTTCTTTCAGTGAGGGGAAGAGAGTCATCATACTTTTTGAGGATGTCCCCAGTATCAGAAGAATCAGAAGATTGAGAACCTGACTCTTCACTTTGGCGTGGGGATGACTGATGTGATTGTTCAGGTTGTTCGGGTTGTACATCAGTTTCCATATCCTCACCTGCCTCAAAAATTTCCTCTTCACTCTCTTCCTTGAGCTCTTCATCAGACTCAATAAAAGCCTGAAAGTCCCCCATGGACTCAATACCCAAAAATTCAACCGGCTCCTCTTTATAAAAAGACTCGCCTTTGGTTTGGTCAGGTCCTGACCCCGTTGTCATAATAACTGAGTGGGTTTGCTCAGCCTGACTAGCCATAATAACTGGGGTAACACCAGCCTGGCTTTTGGGGGCAGTTCCTGAGAGGATTGGACCGCTTGAGGGGTTTATGGGTTCCGTATCAGCGGGTTGTTTCTTTCCCTCTGAGTCTTTGTCCCCCTTAGCACCTTCAACCACTGATGGGTGTTTTTCAGTGGTATCACTAGGTACTGATTGTGAAAGTTGGTGGACCCCCTTCCCATCAGGATTGTGCTGTCCTTTTGGGGATTTAGGGTCCTTTTCTCCCTGAGATCCTGAGGGTGATTGCTCAGGAATGTTAGCGGGATGTGAATGTTTGTGGGTCCCCTTCTCAGTAAGGTAGTGCTGCCTTACCGAGGATTTTCAACCCTTTCCTCCCTTGGGAACTGATTGTTTTTTGACAGTTCCTTCATCAGGATGTGAGGGGGTGTGGGTCCTCTTCCCAGTAGGGTGGTGCTGCCCTACCGAGGATTCAGGACCCTTTCCTCCCTTGGGCACTGATTGTGATTTATCAGTACCTTCATCGGGATGTGAGGGGGAATGTTTCCTGATCCCTCTGACTTGTTTATGTCAGTTGAACCATGTGGAAGGGGTGTGCCCGAGGTCACTGAGGATGATTGCTCAGTGACCTCCGTTGGCCTTTGTTTTGAGGTCAAGAGGGTCTCAGAAATGGGTGTCTCAGAGGTCTCGGCCTTTTTCAACCTCTTTTTAAGGTTTAGTTGGTTTTGAGGATCAGTCTCAGTGGCGAGTGGCTTGGGTCTAACCACCTGGCTGGACTGACCCTTCTTTGTCTTCTTCACCTTTTTGGTCGGTGAAGGAACTGGTGAGATAGCGTCGTTACCCTGAATGACTGATTGCATGTATTCAGTCAGGGCAATATGTGTAACCTCACTGATGCTACTAGTGAAGTTTGACTTGTGCAGGACGTCAGGCTTCGTACCTTCTGCATCAGGCCTCACGTAGTCAGAACCAAGTAGGTCCTGAAGCACACAGAAAACAAATCTAGGGTAGGACATATGCCTTTGCCTATGTTTTCCTGAGAGCTTAGCAATAAGGTCTCGGAAGATTATTCCTCCGATGTCAATTTTTGTACCCTCTAGGAGACTGAACAGCATCAATTGTTGTGATGAGTTCAATTGTTCCGTAGATGATTTATTTCCACCCAAGACCTGAATGACAAATGTCATCAGTATCCTCCAGATAGGATGGAACCACGTTTTGACTACTGGAGCCTTCTCCAATAAGCCTCCCGCAGACGTTGTAGGACGTCTGGGGTCATGGGGAGCTAAAAAGATCAGTTCATTCTTTATGTCCTGATCAGTAGGGTTGGGTGCAAACGCTTCAGCAAAGTCAAGGCCTGTGGCTTTGATGAAGGTTGAGTAGTCAAAAGAGAGGGTTCTGCTACCATTCATCACCGTGAAGGTGATGATTGACTCTTTGGTGTCTTTGGGGCTGGTAGCCACAGCCGTGCACCAGAATTCCCTCAATAGTCATGGTAGATGACTGAGGGGGTGTGGGTGAAAGCCTTTGCAAGAAAAAAATTACGAAGAAATTTCATAACGTTCTTGTAGGCTGGGTAGTTTTGTGGAAAAGAGAAATTTCCTACCACATTGTTCTTTGTTAGGTCAACGTCCCCAGTGAGGAATTCCACATTGGGGGCGTACGCTATAGCTTTAGAAGAAGCCATTTGTGGGTAAGTCTGGGTTTGACTAAGGTTTCTGGGTTTCTAAAGCTTAAGAATACACACACAATTTGTTTTTAAGAATTAAAATGGCAGAGTTTTGCTTAAGTTCTATAAAACGTGTGTGTGTTTCTTTTGGTTGGGTTATTTATAGGGAAGTGGAGATGGGGGTGTTTTAGACATTTGACCGATCTTAATTTATTCAAAAAGAATTATTGGAAATTGTTTTGAATAATATGTTTTGGGATCCGCATTTAATGCCAACACTCCACTTTCCTGGTTTGGCGCAACAGTCGAGGTGAACAGTTGAGCAGTTCTGCAAAAGTGTAATTTGCAGAGATGAGTCATCACATATTTGTAATGTGATTGGAGAGGCATTTAATGCCAAGTGGGAATGTGGTAGCCCAGAGGTGGAAGCCAGAAAGGCAAAAAGAACAAATATTCTTGAATTAAATATGAGTTCAGTTACCAACCTCGGACATTTACTAACTAGATACTTAGAGCATTTAAGTCAGTATTTAATGTCTCTTTTCAGGGCCCTGAATGACTTTTCATTCAGTGATGGTTTTTCAGGGACTTGGGATTAGTCACTGATGATTCAGGAATATGGAATGATTCCTGAGCAACAAGGATTCAGAACTTGGGTTTAGTTCCTGAACCCTAAAGATTTCAAGAACTTGGGTTTAGTTCCTGAGGTTGAGGATTCAGTGAGATGTTTTCACTGATGTACACATTGAGTCAGGGACTTGAGGTTTTAAGAATTTACACTTCAGTTGGAAGGATTCAATCAGTGGACTGATTCTCTATATCCAACATTCCTAATTCAGCTTTCAGCCTTGTGAAAGTTGGTTCATCCAAAGGTATGGTGAAGATATCAGCTAACTGATATTCAGTAGGGATGAAGTGTAATTTAATGTCACCATTCATGACATGGTCCCTGATGAAATGATATCTGATATCAATGTGTTTTGTTCTCTGATGAAGAACAGGGTTGTTTGAGATTGCAATTGCACTTGTGTTATCACAAAAGATGGGTACCATCTTATACTGAATTCCATAGTCACTGAGTTGACTTTTCATCCAGAGTACATTTGCATAACAACTAGCTGCTGCAACATATTCAGCCTCAGCTGAGGACAAGGCAACTGATTGTTGCTTCTTAGCACTCCAACAGACTAGTTTCCCACCAAGTATTTGGCAAGAGCCTGAGGTGCTTTTTCTGTCCATGTTGCATCCAGCATAGTCAGAGTCTGAGTATCCTTTAAGATCAAGTCCTGGGCACTTTGGATAGTATAATCCAAGGTTAGGAGTGCCTTTCAGGTACCTGAATATCCTTTTCACAGCAGTGATATGAGATTCTCTTGGGTCAGATTGATATCTGGCACATAGACATACTGAGAATTGGATATCAGGCCTTGATGCAAGTAGATACATCAGTGATCCTATCATTCCTCTAAAGAGAGTTTGATTTACTGGTTTACCAGTGAGATCAGGACCAAGGTTGTTTGGGGGAACCATGGGAGTTTTGACTGAGGCACAGTCACTGAGATCATACTTCTTCAGTAGATTTTTTACATACTTCTCTTGACTGATAGTGGTTCCTCTATCAGTCTGCTTGATCTGTAGACCAAGGAAGTATGTCAGTTCTCCCATCATGCTCATTTCAAACTTCTTTGCCATTAGTTTTTCAAATTGTTTGCAAAGTTTAAAACTTGTTGAGCCAAAGATGATGTCATCAACATACACTTGTACTAGTATGACATCAGTATTTGTCTTATAGATAAACAATATGTTGTCTATCTTGCCTCTGACAAATTTGTTTTGGATTAAGAAGGCTGAGAGAGTCTTATACTATGCCCTGGGAGCTTGCTTCAGTCCATAAAGGGCTTTGTTAAGCTTACATACATGATCAGGAGACTCATGGCTTTCAAATCCAGGAGGTTGCTGAGCATAAACTTCTTCTTTTAGTGAACCATTTAAGAATGCACTTTTAACATCCATTTGGTATACTCTTAAGTTCATGTATGTAGCAAAAGCAAGGAAGATCCTGATGGTTTCCATCCTTGCTACTGGTGCAAATGTTTCTTCATAGTCAATGCCTTCTTGTTGATTATAGCCTTTGGCTACAAGTCTGGCTTTGTTTTTAATGACTATGCCATTTTCATCAGTTTTGTTTTTAAATACCCATTTCATGCCAATGACTGAGACATTCTCAGGACATTTGACCAAGGTCATTACCTTGTTTCTGTCAAATTGTTCCAGTTCATCATGCATGGCCTGAACCCAACTTGGATGTGTAAGTGCTTCTTTAACACTTTTGGGTTCAATTGTGGAAATGAAGTCCACAAATAGGCATTCATTGGCTGAGGCTGCTCTTAGACTAGCAGCCATGCTCCTGGTGAGCATGCCTTCAGTAGGCTCTCCAATAATATTGACAAGTTCAATGTCCTGAGACCTAGTCCAACTTTCCTGAGGTCCTGGATACTGATTTGAACTTGTGGAGGCCTGATTGGGTAGAGGGGTTGGTTCTGGAGTAGACACATGATCATTGATTGGATCTTGAGTGTCTACCAAATCACTGAGATTGTTTGGTTCTTGAGTATTTTGAACAGACTGATTGATTTCATCAGTGTTTGCATGTGCCTCAACAAACTCAATGATGGTTGGGTTAGGTAGGTTGTGAGGGATTATGTAATAGGAGATGATGAACTCAAATAAGTACATTTTATTATCATCATTTATCCTATTTATTTGACTTGTTTTATTATATTATATATGAGAATCGATACATTAATGTTTACTTTAGTAATTCTCAGGTAAAAACAAGCATTATGTGAAACTTGGCGATTTTGGACTAATTATGGAGCAAAACAAGCGAGATGTCAAAAGTCTACTGAAATCCAGAAGATGCGTCGTATCTCATTCAACAGATACGACGCAATATCATACTTAGATGAATTCGAAGACCATTGCCTGACTTTGAAGAATGCGCCGCATGCAATTCTGTCATGCGCCGCATATGAAACTTTGGTCAAAGAAGAAGATCAAGCTCGTTCTACTCCAGATACGCTGCAATATACTTCTAACATACGGCGTATCACTATCAAGATTTCACCAGTTACAATCCAAGACAGCTAAAGTACATGCGCCGCATACAAAGATCAAGTTACGCCGCATCTGAAGACGGTGTACGAATATTCCAGAATATATTAATCTTGGACCCCACGGGAAGTTAAGTCAATGCGCCGCATCTATCAACTCAATGCGACGCATCGATCCCTCAGACAGAAACTATAAATACCCCAAGGCCAGACGAATTTGAGAGACCTTTTGTATAACCCTAGAGCCGAATTCAGACGACCAAGCAGCACAAGACACACCTCAAACAAAGATACAAGAGCTGTAAGAAGGTCATGCATGTATTCAATTCATTAAGTAGTTTTGTTTTATTGTTTTAGTACGCTTTAATTCATCAGGATTGATGGGCTTGTGTCATGTGACTACGGAAGATCATGCACTCCCCTTAATATTGCTTTCCCATTAATTAAAGTTTATATGTTGATGTTTTTGGTGACTTTTATTAGTGCATTGATAACCTCTGTATCTAGCTGAGTCTTGCTTGGGTCGCCATGCCCCTTCCTCGCCTATTTATTCTAGCATCTCTAGAAAAGTAGGATAGACATAAGTAATCATTAAGGGTTTACTCGCCGATAAGATTAGAGCCAACGAGAAAGGTTTAATTATATACACTTCATATAAAACTAGCAATAAAACAAGTGACAAGCTATTTAATTATCAGGACAGGTCTTCTTATTGTCTCGAGTATCTATCTGTGTACGTGTGTGCTAATCGCTGATTCGTGCTCATTAGTTTAGTTTTCTATTTAATTATAACCAAACTGTGCCAGTCTCTCAGGCTGAACCCCCTTGCGTTAGATTATGTTGTATAACTAACTTAGGATATTAAAATACTGATTAGAATAACTAGATAATACGTTCCACTCTTAGTGATCGACACTCTGCTTACCATTATATTCATACTGACCGGGTACACTGCTCGTTAAGTGTGTGTGTTATTGATAAGTCGGCTAAATATAAATTTAAAACTTGAGTAGGCATTAATACTGCTAAACCGCAACGACACATCACGCGCATCAAGTTTTTGGCGCCGCTGCCGGGGAGTGAATTGTTATTATCTGTTAATTTGATTAAGTATTTTAATTAGGTTTTTCTTTTTAGTTTTTTTTAGATTCTAACCACTAACCCTGTTGTATATTAGATAGATTGCATTCATTGTATAATTTGCATATTTACTGTTTTTGTGTGTTTTTGTTTTTTCTGTAATTTTTGTTTCTTTTTGTTTGTTTTTATTTTTTCTGTATTTTTCTGCATTCTGTTGTCGTTGTATTGTGCTGATACAAACGATACGGCGGATCTGTTTTCACAGATACGTCGTATTGCGTTTAATTTTTATAAAATACAACGCGTTTAATAAATTCGAGTACGACGCATCTTTCCCCAAGATACGGCGTATTCTGTTTTTAATAAGAAATTTTTCTAAACGCTAACGCCATACGACGCATCTGTTTTAACAGATACGACGTATTTTCTATTTAAATTAAAAACAGTTTTTCGAATTATTAAACAGAAGCGACGCATCGATCTTTATCGATACGACGCATCTACTAAATCAAAAATCTTGTATTTTGAAACGTAACGAAAATACGGCGCATTAGCTTTTGTTAATACGAAGCATTTAATTTTAATAAATATAATCGATTTTTGATAATTTAAACTTGATACGGCGCATTCTAATTCATAAGCGGTGTATCTGTTTTCTGAATAAAAGTATGATTAAATTTTAACGTAAGAAGATACGGCGTATCCAACTTTCTGGATACGGCACATCGTCTACAGATATCAGCAACTTTTATTTTTCTTATTCCCGAACGGAAAATATTCTAACTTACCCTTACACTAGGAAGTTTTTACTTTGAAATCTACATGTCTTTAATTTTCAGGAACAATGTTCGATATTTTCCCCAACTGGCTTGGAAGACCTTTCTTGTCTACCGCCCATGCTAAGATTAATGTGTTTAAAAGAAAAATCTCATTAAAGATTTCACCGTGGTGGAAAACATGGATACTTATCGTGATGTTGAGATGGGTGACGTGATCGTTGGGAAACCATTTTGTAAGGAGGTCGAAATTAACGCTAAAAGATTTGAAGGAAAGATCACCTTTCAAAGTGGAAGCAACGTTATCACTTACATGATGCCTCGTGCTCACCCAAGGTTTAAACATGCCCCTAACAAATTTTGTTACAAATTTACACCATTTCTTTTTGTAGATGAAAATGACACTGAGGAAGGGATCGAGTATCCGTACCAAAAGATGAAAGGATTCTACAAAGGTGTACTTGAATTGGGGCCGGAATATGTTCGTGACGAAGTAATTCGCAACTACATCGTGCACGGACATGTGGGGATCAATAGAACAAAATAAGGAGCTGAACGTGAGTCTAACTTGAAGACTCTGGAATAAAGACAAGTGCTGACCGGGAGACAACCCAAGCGAAAATTTTTTACTTTTCTGTTCTGTGTCGAGTCTGTCAGACCTGCAGAAGATGCGGCGCATCTCCATCATAAGATGCGACGCATCACCTGCACTGGTCATATCTTATTTCATTTTCTGCATTTTTATTTTTGACTTTAAAACTTTCTGTCAGTTTATTTAATGCGGCGCATCCATGGTTAAGGATGCGACGCATCTTTTATTCTGATTCGTATTTATTCCAGGCTCGATACGGCGTATCTTCTTCCATAAGATACGGCGTATCGACTGACCTGATGATTTACAGTTTAATTTTTTAGGTTTTATTTTTACTAACTACTAATGTATTATGCAAGTTTGAACATTCTTAACTCAGGTGTGTTAAAGTCTAAATGGTATTATAAATTCCTGTATTTTTGTGGATACATCATTTATGAAGCTTAAACGTTCTCATCCACAAGAAAGTTGATTTTTGCTCTTATACGAATAATGGAGGATCATACCGAGCAAATCTCAGGGGAGTTTTTCGGTTCTAATTCTTTTATTTTCCATTTTTTAACCTTTGACACAAACAACGAGGACGTTGTTTAACGTAAGTGGGGGGATGGAGAATCAGAACACTTACTTGTCCTAAACTTTTTCAAAATATGCTTAAAATGCGCTTAATATATCAAAATTAAAATTTTTTTTTAGCATGTTTTTGTTTAAAGTCTAAATTACATAACCGCACACATAACTCTATTCTTTCAAAAATATTAAAACTTTTGTGTGCCGGTGACTTGTAAACTTTAGAACTTGGCTTGTATACTATTCGAGACCACCATAATGAGTATTATCTATATAATTGGAGTGACTTGTCTAAATTGGTAAATTTCTAGGATTACACCCAAATAGCCTTTATATGTTATGTGATATTAACCAACTACACTTGTTAGTTAACCCCCGTATAAACCCTTTGTTTACTCTCACTTTTAGAGTAAGATACCCCTAGAAAAACCCTCAGAGCCATTCCTTTCGTTTCTTACACCTTTGTTATAATGTTTCGATACACCCTTACACCTTAGCCTACCCTGTAGATTAAAATCCGTGGTTAATTGCTTTATGCAAAGTGTGTTTCCTTACATTACCTGTGTTCGCGTGCGTAATTCATTATCTTTGGTTAGGTTGGGAAATTGCACAATGCAATTGGTATGAAAGTAAATATTGTATAACTTTTAGTTTATTTTTCGTGTGTTTGCTACTTTCACTATTACAGTTATTTCTGAAAGTATGAAGAGTATGGAAAAATTATCCGGAAAAATAGTGATAGAAAAGTTGTGAAATTTTACACATATATGTTGATGTCAAAAAAAAAAAAAAAAAAAAAAAAAAAAAAAAATCAAAAAAAATAAAAATAGAAAAGAAAAAGAAAAAGGAAAAGTTGGAAGTTTGTTTTAACCAACTTATGTAAAGTTTTGTATTAAGTGGGAGATATCACCACTATTTGTTGTTGTATATTATATTTATGGATTGAATGGGAGTTGGCCGTTATGGGAACGCCAACTAAGGTTATTCTTTGATTGAGATTTTCTTGAGTATAATTCGTGTCTACCTAAAGCGTGTGTTTCAAGTGTTAAAGCGTGAGTTATTCAATGATATGAGTCCTATTCATGGGATGGTTGGGAAAGTGATTAACCACACTTAGGATTTTAATTTATCTGTTTTGTTTATTTTTCATTTTACACCAATTTGTATCCCAAATATTATCCATACCCTATATCATTCTTCATCAAAACCTTTGATTTATTGAGATTAGGGATTTGAACAATCTTAAGTATCGTAGTCGTGGATTCGGCTATGTATTTATGATTTTGTCGCCCTTTTTGATATAATATTATTGGTGAAGATTACTTGGTCCTATCTTTAGCCCATTCGAGTTAAGGAATTGAGCAATTGCAAGTATCGTGGTCGTGGATTCGATCATGTATTTGTAATTTTGTCGCCTTTTCTGGAATATGAGATCGATAGAGATTAAAAAGGATGATCAACCCTTAACCAACAAACCCTTTTTACCGCTTTAGACTTGTTACTCCTTGGCTTTAGTAGGGGAGATGCGTATACTTGCAAAGCCTATGATAGAATATTCGTCACGACTAAGCAACTAAACGATTTAGAATTGTTTTACATTAAAAATTATTTTGGTTTCTACTTCGTTAAGTGTTTGGTTGTGTGATTATGACAAAACGAATACGTGCTTAAATATAAAAATAAATCCTAATATCTTTTAGGATACATTTTCATATGATTAATTCTAAGGTTTACTTGGGGACAAGTAAAGTTCAAGTGGGGGGATATTTGATGAACTCAAATAAGTACATTTTATTATCATCATTTATCCTATTTATTTGACTTGTTTTATTATATTATATATGAGAATCGATACATTAATGTTTACTTTAGTAATTCTCAGGTAAAAACAAGCATTATGTGAAACTTGGCGATTTTGGACTAATTATGGAGCAAAACAAGCGAGATGTCAAAAGTCTACTGAAATCTAGAAGATGCGCCGTATCTCACTCAACAGATACGACGCAATATCATACTTAGATGAATTTGAAGACCATTGCCTGACTTTGAAGAATGCGTCGCATGCAATTCTGTCATGCGCCGCATATGAAACTTTGGTCAAAGAAGAAGATCAAGCTCGTTCTACTCCAGATATGCCGCAATATACTTCTAACATACGGCGTATCACTATCAAGATTTCACCAATTACAATCCAAGACAGCTAAAGTACATGCGCCGCATACAAAGATTAAGTTACGCCGCATCTGAAGACGGTGTACGAATATTCCAGAATATATTAATCTTGGACCCAACGCGAAGTTAAGTCAATGCGCCGCATCTATCAACTCAATGCGCCGCATCGATCCCTCAGACAGAAACTATAAATACCCCAAGGCCAGACGAATTTGAGAGACCTTTTGTATAACCCTAGAGCCGAATTCAGACGACCAAGCAGCACAAGACACACCTCAAACAAAGATACAAGAGCTGTAAGAAGGTCCTGCATGTATTCAATTCATTAAGTAGTTTTGTTTTATTGTTTTAGTACGCTTTAATTCATCAGGATTGATGGGCTTGTGTCATGTGACTACGGAAGATCATGCACTCCCCTTAATATTGCTTTCCCATTAATTAAAGTTTATATGTTGATGTTTTTGGTGACTTTTATTAGTGCATTGATAACCTCTGTGTCTAGCTGAGTCTTGCTTGGGTCGCCATGCCCCTTCCTCGCCTATTTATTCTAGCGTCTCTAGAAAAGTAGGATAGACATAAGTAATCATTAAGAGTTTACTCGCCGATAAGATTAGAGCCAATGAGAAAGGTTTAATTATATACACTTCATATAAAACTAGCAATAAAACAAGTGACAAGCTATTTAATTATCAGGACAGGTCTTCTTATTGTCTCGAGTATCTATCTGTGTACGTGTGTGCTAATCGCTGATTCGTGCTCATTAGTTTAGTTTTCTATTTAATTATAACCAAACTGTGCCAGTCTCTCAGGCTGAACCCCCTTGCGTTAGATTAGGTTGTATAACTAACTTAGGATATTAAAATACTGATTAGAATAACTAGATAATACGTTCCTGTAAAACCCTAAAAGCTAAAATGAGCAAAAAGACCAAAATGCCCCTGCTAGTTTAAAATTTAATTAAAAGCTTATAATGTATCAAATAAATTCCAAACTTCTGGCAATGCACATGTTATGATCCCAAATAATTTTGACAATATCATTTAACATTTATACAAGTGGTAAAATGACTAAAATGCCCCTAGTAGTGCCGAATGGGATAATATCTAATTTTATTATAATTTAAAGTGTATTAAAATATGTAATTATGGAAATAAAGCAATCAAATATTTGCTAACCAAAATTTCCGAAAATCCTGGTCAAACTCCCCTCCTATGACTCGGCATACCCTCTTTAAACATCAATCCTCATTGTTTTTCATCAAACCCTAGTTGCCGAGTAGAGATAAAAACCCAAAGGAAATTCCATAGCCTCCATTCGACCCATAAAAATTACCAAGGCATTTTTCTGAGTTCAAACACAATTCAAGGAGTCCTAGAAAAATCGTGTGGAGTCCATTTGTTGCCCGATTCATTTTTGGTGGAATTATTTCTATCGCTAGCTAACTTTAAAGGTATAATTCGTATCTATTAAATCAAGCTTTGTAAAATTCGATTCTTATTTTTCCTGGAGTCCTTATGTCATGTATGATATGCGAAAAATATGTACAAGGTGATTTGATCCCAGTTGGAGTCGTGGAGAATTCTTCTTTTGTCGATTATCCATCCGAGAAGAAATAATTCGTGTGGTCTTGTTCGATCGTCCTAAAAATCTTCTGGTATTTTTCCTAGCCTCCATTGATCGTATATAATCTAAGAAAAATAATAAAAATGACCCATGCAATGTAAATAAATCGTATGGTAATTCATGTATTATTAAACCCTAGATTCGAAATAATTCAAGAAATCATGCATGCGATTTTTTCATGGCTAGTGAATAATTTTCGTGAGATATATAATCATAATGTAACACCATAAAAATACTTATTTGATTAATTGAGGCTAAAAACTATTATTGGTGAATTATGTTATAATCGGCTAGAATGGGAAATTAAGAACAAAATGCTTAGCGTGGAACTAGGGTTCAAAAATGGTTTGGATCTGATGAATAGTGAATAAAAATGATGTTGTAATGATTGCTTAATGATGGGATTCGATTAGGGTTTTATTTGGTTAAATATTGTATTTACCGATTGGAAATTAAATATGAAAGGGTATGTTTTGTCAATAATAAAACTCATGGACCATTTTTGTCGTGTTTTATAAATCATGGGTGACTTGTAAAAATTATAAAATGAAGGGCCTATATGTAGATTTTGTGAGAAAATGAATTAAGTTGGAATGGTTATATCGAATTGGAAAATTAATAAAAACAAGGACTAAATATGTAATTTCTGAAAAGTTAAGGTCGAATTGTGTTATAAATGATATTCAGGGACTAATGTGAAAGTTTGGATAATTTATTGGGCAAATATGTAATTATTATTAATTAATGATTTAAATGTAAATGTTAAGGACCTAATATGTAACTTTATTAAAATAGAGGGACCAAACTTGTAATTTCTAGAAACTTGGGGCTGTTTTGAATAAATAAATATATTCAGGGAATTATGTGTCATTTTGATAATTAAAGGGCTTGACATGTAACTATTGGTAATTAAATGTTGAAATTGTAAGTTTAAGGACTGAATATGTAATTTTGATAACTAGAGGGACTAAAGGTGTAAATCACGAATAATTGTGGATACTTTCTTTCAACATGATAAAATAAGTGTTCATGGAGAAATTTTGATAAAATAAGGGGCTAATGTGTAACTATGAATAATTGTAGGGTTAAAGTGTAACTTTTGTAACTAAGGGGTGTAAAATGTAAATTATGAAAACCTTAAGGACCAAAAGTGTAAATATGATAAAAATACTTTATTTCCAGCAAGTGTTAACCAAATTAAGCTATGTACTAAATATTGCTAAAAGTGGAAACTTTCTAATTATGGAAACTTTCTAAAAGTGGAAACTTGCTAAAAAGGGAAAGTTACTTAAAATGGAAAGATGGTTAATTAAGAATGATTTGTAATCCCCTTCTACTCCTTTAGGTGTGAAGAAGGAGAGACTTTGAGCTTTCCCTCATTTCTGTGCTTGTTTCCGTATTTGCTTTCGTCATAAGGTACGGATACTCTGCCCTTGTTCTGTAAGGGTTCTATACAGTGATGTTGACTTATGATTCGGTTAAGTTTTCTCCAAACCATTTGCTATGAACCCCATTTGTTTATGATCCTTTGCTTATGAACCTTGGTCTGTTGAACCTTTGATTTGGACCTTTGACACTAGTTCTGAACCTTTGATATGAACCCTTTGTTATGAACCTATTATGATGAACCTTATGATATGACACATTTGATATGATATGACTCTTAGTTTGATACCCGAGCCACTTTTCTGTTACCTAGCCAGGAAGGTAACCTGGCCGTGTCTGTGATGCACCACTGGCATGACTCATGTGTGGGTGAGTGATTCCTCACACCGTCCCCATTCTGATTATGATTTGCGCATTATTTTGATTATGATTATATATATGTTTCTGGGGGGCGTATGGATTGCAATCCTAGATCTGATCTGTTTAAGTGGATTTAACTGTATATGCTATGATATGATTTGTCTGGTGACTGGTGCTGTGTGCAATACACGCCTTTCACAACTATCTGGGAGCTGATCACTCCATTTGATACATGAGGTCACCCCTCATATTATCTGTTGCCTAAGAGGTATCCCCTCTGTATGTGTATGATGATGAGTATGATATGATATGTTTCTGGGCTCGTGGTAGATGACTATCCTATTCTTATCTTTATCCATTTGATTCTGATTTATACCTCATGATAATTCTCAGTGCTTCATTATGTTTCTGTTTCATTATCTTTGTTGTATTGTGTATCTGTTCACTGAGCTTTGTAAGCTCAGCCGCACGTTTTCTTTTCCGTGTGCGGCAGGTATCTAGCTGGGAGATGGATTTATGCTTGGGATGAGAGTTAGAGGAGCTTTTACTTTAGATGATGTCCTACCCTAGTCTTATCATTTTATTCAGCTTTTGGATATTGGATCTATTTCGTTATGTATTTCCTTGGGATTATTGCTTCCTTTCATTTGAGACTTATGTATTGAATGCCAGTCGTGTTGACTTGGTTTATTTCATGATTATGTTTATTGGCTTCCGCTGTGAATATGTATGTATGCTTTGATTTGTCACCATAATGTGATGCTTCTACCCTTGCCGGGTTGGGGTGTTACAATTATGGTATCAGAGCCGGGTTGCGACCTGTCGTACATAAGCTGTGGCCTGTGAAACATGTGGACCATAGGATTTGACCCTTAAGTTTTGAGTGTTGTCTGGTGAGGCTTTGGGTAGGCATAGGTTTCCGTTTCGTCTTCCATTTCGTGCTTATTTTTCCCCTTATGTTTGCTAACTCTTTTCATGATCATTCAGATGGTGAACACTCGCTTTACTCAGTACTCTAATGGGGATGATGGCCCCAATTTTGAAGAGATGATAGCCGCTGCTGTGGCTGCTGCTCTTCCGCGAGTGGTGACTGAGGTCACCAATAATATCAGGAATGGGGCTGGTCCTTCTGGAGGTGGTGGTGGTGGTGCTCCACCCACTGCTCCACCCGCTGCTCCTCCAGCTGGTATCCATGTGTGGATCGAGAAGTTCAACAAACTAAAGCCTCTCTCTTTCAGGTCCGCTGCTTCTCCTCATGAAGCGGAGGACTGGATTACGCATGTCGAGAAGTTGTTTCGTGTTCTGGGATGTGCTGACGAGTTTAAAACTCGTTTGGCCACATTCAAGCTAGAGGGTGATGCTCAGAATTGGTGGACTGCTCTTGTTCAGGCCAAAGGGGATGATTTTGCTGAGACTTGTTCGTGGGCAGATTTTATTGAGGCGTTTTATAAGCAGTACATTCCTATGGCAGAGCAGTTGAGGTATGAGAGGGAATACGGGTCTATTCGTCAGGGTGATCATGAGTCTTCTGGAGATTTCATGCAGCGTTTCTTACGTCTGGCTAGTTTCGTGGGGCCAGAGGTTACTGGGGATTCGGTTCGTCAGGCTCGTCACTTCAAGTGGGCTCTTAAGAAGTGGGTGTTAGACCGGATCGTTAATACTCCATTTGATGATGTGGCTAGTGTTCAGGATGCCGCGCGTAACATCGAGTTGTTGCATGCGGACAGGGTGTCTAATAAGCGTGATAGGGATGGTAACCGGGTAGATTTTCGGGGTCGGCAGGACCAAAGACAGGATTTTCGGGGTCATGGTCGTCAGGACCAGAGGCAGGATGTTCGGGGTCGTCAGGACCATGGGCATGATCAGCAGGGTCGCCAGGACCGAGGTGGTGATTATAGGCGACAGGATTCCAGGAACCAGGATCGTCGGGATTCTGGTAGGTATGGTAGTGACCGACAGGGTCAGGGTGGTAATAACCGGCGTAGGGATTCTCAGCAGTATCAGCAGTCGGGATCTTCTGGTCAGAGAGGTTCTGTTCAGGCTCTACCTCCTCCTCCTTTGTGTACTACATGTGGGAAACCACATCCGGGTCCTTGTTACAAAGCTTCTGGTGGTTGCTTCTCTTGTGGATCTACTTCTCACAAAGTCAAGGACTGTCCTAAGAAGAATGTTGGTGAACCTAAAGTTGATACTAGGACCGCTCCTAATTCAGGCCGGGTCTATTCTATGACACGTGACCAGGCAGCTAGCACCTCAGGTACTATTACGGGTTTTCTGTATATTGAAGATCGTATTGTTTTCGTTTTATTTGACACCGGTGCTACGCATTCCATAATATCCACATCACTTGCAAATAAAATAAACGTAAACCCAACTCAATTAATGAACCGAATATCTATTGCTACCCCGATGAAAACTCATGTGATTATTGATGTTGAGTATGTTAATTGCCCTCTCCGTTTCGATGATCGTATTCGTCCTGCGAACCTTCTTCCCATTGATATGGTTGATTTTGATATTATTCTGGGCATGGACTGGTTAGCTGCTCATAAGGCGACCATTGATTGTTATGCTCGTAAGGTGATCTTTGGTGATCTTCACCATCCTGATTATGTCTATTCTGGTTCCCAACCTCTGAAATCTGTAAAGATTATTTCGGCTATGAAAGCCCGGACTTTGATTTCGCATGGCTGTCTTGGTTTTTCTTGCTTCTATTAAAGATACCTCTGTTGATGTTCCTAGCATTGATAGTATTCGTACTGTGCGCGACTTCGCCGATGTATTTCCGGATGAACTTCCTGGCATTCCTCCTGTCAGGGAAGTCGAGTTTAGCATTGATCTGATTCCGGGTGCTGAACCCATATCTAAAGCTCCTTACCGCATGGCACCGATCGAGTTAAAGGAATTAAAGGAGCAATTGCAAGAACTGTTGGAAAACGGTTTTATTCGTCCGAGCGTATCTCCTTGGGGTGCTCCCGTGTTGTTTGTTAAGAAGAAAGACGGGAGCATGCGTCTTTGCATCGATTATCGAGAGCTTAATCGCATTACGATTCGTAACCGCTATCCTCTACCTCGCATTGATGATCTGTTCGACCAGTTGCAAGGAGCGAGGCATTTCTCTAAAATTGATCTGAGGTCTGGATATCACCAGCTTAGGGTGAGGGAGCAGGATGTTCCCAAAACGGCCTTTCGCACTCGGTACGGTCACTATGAATTCTTGGTTATGCCTTTTGGTCTGACCAATGCTCCTGCTGTGTTTATGGACCTAATGAACCGGGTATTCCATGAATTTCTTGATAAGTTCGTCATCGTCTTCATAGATGATATCCTTGTGTACTCTAAAACCGAGGCGGAGCACGAGCAACATCTTAGTATCGTTCTGGAGATTCTTCGACAGCAGAAATTGTATGCAAAGTTTTCGAAGTGCGAGTTTTGGTTGGATCGAGTGGCTTTCTTGGGTCACATAGTTTCTGCAGACGGCATCACGATGGATCCGGCAAAGGTTGAGGCTATCACAAAATGGCCAAGACCTACAAATGTGACGGAAGTGAGGAGTTTCTTGGGTCTCGCTGGGTATTATAGGAGATTTGTTGAGGGCTTTTCACGTCTTGCATTGCCTTTAACACAGTTAATGAGGAAAGGAGAGAAGTTTATTTGGACTGATGAGCGAGAGAGTAGTTTTGAGGAGTTGAAGAAGCGTTTAGTGTCGGCACCGATCTTAACTCTTCCTTCAGGTTCCGGCGGTTTTCAGATTTATAGCGATGCATCGAAGAAAGGTTTAGGATGTGTTTTGATGCAGCATGGTAAGGTTATCGCTTATGCTTCGAGGCAGCTGAAGCCTTATGAGGTGAACTATCCGACGCATGATCTTGAGTTAGCGGCTGTGGTGTTCGCGCTAAAGATTTGGCGCCATTATTTGTATGGGGAGACTTGTGACATTTTCACTGATCATAAGAGTCTTAAATACATCTTCACCCAGAAAGAGTTGAATATGAGGCAAAGGCGTTGGTTGGAACTTCTGAAAGATTATGATGCTAATATTCAGTATCATCCAGGTAAGGCGAATGTGGTTGCTGATGCTCTGAGTAGGAAATCCGGTATGATCGCGAGTTTGGAGTTTGAGCCTCGTATATTGCATGATTTAGAGCTTCTTGATGTGGAGTTTTGTGTTAGTGGTCATGGCGGTTATTGGGCTAGCCTTACGGTGGAGTCCAATCTTATTTTGCGAATTAAGGAAGCTCAGAAAGAGGACGGTGAGATGTGGGCTATAGTTCAAAATGTGGAGGACGGCAAGCAATCAGAGTTTAGAGTTGATGATTCCGGTGTAGTATGGTTTGAGGATCGTCTCTGTGTTCCCAACGATCCTGAGCTTAAGGAGGCTGTTCTATCAGAGGCCCATAGTTCCCCTTTCACTATACATCCTGGTTCTACCAAGATGTACCGGGACCTTAAGCAACATTTCTGGTGGGGTGGCATGAAACAGGATGTGGCTTCGTTCGTGTCTAAGTGTTTGACTTGCCAGCAGGTCAAGATTGAACACCAGAGAGCTAGTGGGTTGCTTCAGCCATTGGAGATTCCGAAGTGGAAATGGGAGGAAATTTCCATGGATTTTGTGACTGGTTTACCTCTTACTCGTAGGAAGCATGATGCGATTTGGGTGGTCGTTGATCGGCTAACCAAGTCTGCTCACTTCCTCCCTATTCGTGTGGACTACAGTGTTAGTAAATTGGCGGACATATTTCAGCAGGAAATCGTTAGGCTTCATGGCATGCCTACGGCGATTATATCAGATAGGGATCCTCGGTTTACGTCACGCTTCTGGAAGGGATTGCATAAGGCATGGGATACGCGCCTTAAGTTCAGTACGGCTTTTCACCCTCAGACGGATGGTCAGTCGGAGAGGACCATTCAGACTTTAGAGGACATGTTGAGGGCATGTGCCTTAGAGTGGACTGGCAGCTGGGACGATTATTTGTGTTTGGTAGAGTTTGCTTATAATAACAGTTGGCACGCGAGTATTCGTATGGCTCCCTTTGAGATGTTATATGGTCGGAAATGTAGGGCTCCGGTTTGTTGGAACGAGGTAGGTGAACGCGTTATTGAAGGACCGGAGTTAGTTCAGATCGCTACTGAGAAAGTGGATGTTGCTAGGGAGAAGTTAAAGGAAGCTAGGGCTCGTCAAAAGAGTTACGCTGACAAGCATAGGCGTGACTTGGAGTTTAGCGTTGGTGATCGGGTGTTTCTTAAGGTTTCGCCGTTTCGAGGAGTTAAACGTTTTGGAATTAAGGGCAAGCTCAGTCCTCGATTCATTGGACCGTTTGAGATTTTGGATCGTATTGGAGAAGTTTCGTATCGTTTGGCTCTTCCTCCGCAGTTATCACATGTTCACGACGTCTTTCATGTATCTCTTCTGAGGGGATACAATTATCATCCTCTGCATGTGGTGTCTTACCCTCTTGATCAGATTCAGCCCGATATGTCTCTTCCGGAGGAGCCGGAAGCTGTCCTTGATCGCCAAGAGCGAGTTATGAGACGTAAAGTCATTCCTTTTGTTAAGATTCTTTGGCGGAATCACCCAGAGCGGGAAGCTACCTGGGAGACCGAGGAGTCCATTCGAGCTAGTTATCCTCACTTTGTTTTCTGAATTCTGGTATGTCTCGATCTTATTTCCGATTTGTTTTCATTCTGATTCTTTGCAAATTTCGGGGACGAAATTTTTCTTTTTAGAGGGGAAGAAGTTGTAAAACCCTAAAAGCTAAAATGAGCAAAAAGACCAAAATGCCCCTGCTAGTTTAAAATTTAATTAAAAGCTTATAATGTATCAAATAAATTCCAAACTTCTGGCAATGCACATGTTATGATCCCAAATAATTTTGACAATATCATTTAACATTTATACAAGTGGTAAAATGACTAAAATGCCCCTAGTAGTGCCGAATGGGATAATATCTAATTTTATTATAATTTAAAGTGTATTAAAATATGTAATTATGGAAATAAAGCAATCAAATATTTGCTAACCAAAATTTCCGAAAATCCTGGTCAAACTCCCCTCCTATGACTCGGCATACCCTCTTTAAACATCAATCCTCATTGTTTTTCATCAAACCCTAGTTGCCGAGTAGAGATAAAAACCCAAAGGAAATTCCATAGCCTCCATTCGACCCATAAAAATTACCAAGGCATTTTTCTGAGTTCAAACACAATTCAAGGAGTCCTAGAAAAATCGTGTGGAGTCCATTTGTTGCCCGATTCATTTTTGGTGGAATTATTTCTATCGCTAGCTAACTTTAAAGGTATAATTCGTATCTATTAAATCAAGCTTTGTAAAATTCGATTCTTATTTTTCCTGGAGTCCTTATGTCATGTATGATATGCGAAAAATATGTACAAGGTGATTTGATCCCAGTTGGAGTCGTGGAGAATTCTTCTTTTGTCGATTATCCATCCGAGAAGAACTAATTCGTGTGGTCTTGTTCGATCGTCCTAAAAATCTTCTGGTATTTTTCCTAGCCTCCATTGATCGTATATAATCTAAGAAAAATAATAAAAATGACCCATGCAATGTAAATAAATCGTATGGTAATTCATGTATTATTAAACCCTAGATTCGAAATAATTCAAGAAATCATGCATGCGATTTTTTCATGGCTAGTGAATAATTTTCGTGAGATATATAATCATAATGTAACACCATAAAAATACTTATTTGATTTATTGAGGCTAAAAACTATTATTGGTGAATTATGTTATAATCGGCTAGAATGGGAAATTAAGAACAAAATGCTTAGCGTGGAACTAGGGTTCAAAAATGGTTTGGATCTGATGAATAGTGAATAAAAATGATGTTGTAATGATTGCTTAATGATGGGATTCGATTAGGGTTTTATTTGGTTAAATATTGTATTTACCGATTGGAAATTAAATATGAAAGGGTATGTTTTGTCAATAATAAAACTCATGGACCATTTTTGTCGTGTTTTATAAATCATGGGTGACTTGTAAAAATTATAAAATGAAGGGCCTATATGTAGATTTTGTGAGAAAATGAATTAAGTTGGAATGGTTATATCGAATTGGAAAATTAATAAAAACAAGGACTAAATATGTAATTTCTGAAAAGTTAAGGTCGAATTGTGTTATAAATGATATTCAGGGACTAATGTGAAAGTTTGGATAATTTATTGGGCAAATATGTAATTATTATTAATAAATGATTTAAATGTAAATGTTAAGGACCTAATATGTAACTTTATTAAAATAGAGGGACCAAACTTGTAATTTCTAGAAACTTGGGGCTGTTTTGAATAAATAAATATATTCAGGGAATTATGTGTCATTTTGATAATTAAAGGGCTTGACATGTAACTATTGGTAATTAAATGTTGAAATTGTAAGTTTAAGGACTGAATATGTAATTTTGATAACTAGAGGGACTAAAGGTGTAAATCACGAATAATTGTGGATACTTTCTTACAACATGATAAAATAAGTGTTCATGGAGAAATTTTGATAAAATAAGGGGCTAATGTGTAACTATGAATAATTGTAGGGTTAAAGTGTAACTTTGTAACTAAGGGGTGTAAAATGTAAATTATGAAAACCTTAAGGACCAAAAGTGTAATTATGATAAAAATACTTTATTTCCAGCAAGTGTTAACCAAATTAAGCTATGTACTAAATATTGCTAAAAGTGGAAACTTTCTAATTATGGAAACTTTCTAAAAGTGGAAACTTACTAAAAAGGGAAAGTTACTTAAAATGGAAAGATGGTTAATTAAGAATGATTTGTAATCCCCTTCTACTCCTTTAGGTGTGAAGAAGGAGAGACTTTGAGCTTTCCCTCATTTCTGTGCTTGTTTCCGTATTTGCTTTCGTCATAAGGTACGGATACTCTGCCCTTGTTCTGTAAGGGTTCTATACAGTGATGTTGACTTATGATTCGGTTAAGTTTTCTCCAAACCATTTGCTATGAACCCCATTTGTTTATGATCCTTTGCTTATGAACCTTGGTCTGTTGAACCTTTGATTTGGACCTTTGACACTAGTTCTGAACCTTTGATATGAACCCTTTGTTATGAACCTATTATGATGAACCTTATGATATGACACATTTGATATGATATGACTCTTAGTTTGATACCCGAGCCACTTTTCTGTTACCTAGCCAGGAAGGTAACCTGGCCGTGTCTGTGATGCACCACTGGCATGACTCATGTGTGGGTGAGTGATTCCTCACACCGTCCCCATTCTGATTATGATATGCGCATTATTTTGATTATGATTATATATATGTTTCTGGGGGGCGTATGGATTGCAATCCTAGATCTGATCTGTTTAAGTGGATTTAACTGTATATGCTATGATATGATTTGTCTGGTGACTGGTGCTGTGTGCAATACACGCCTTTCACAACTATCTGGGAGCTGATCACTCCATTTGATACATGAGGTCACCCCTCATATTATCTGTTGCCTAAGAGGTATCCCCTCTGTATGTGTATGATGATGAGTATGATATGATATGTTTCTGGGCTCGTGGTAGATGACTATCCTATTCTTATCTTTATCCATTTGATTCTGATTTATACCTCATGATAATTCTCAGTGCTTCATTATGTTTCTGTTTCATTATCTTTGTTGTATTGTGTATCTGTTCACTGAGCTTTGTAAGCTCAGCCGCACGTTTTCTTTTCCGTGTGCGGCAGGTATCTAGCTGGGAGATGGATTTATGCTTGGGATGAGAGTTAGAGGAGCTTTTACTTTAGATGATGTCCTACCCTAGTCTTATCATTTTATTCAGCTTTTGGATATTGGATCTATTTCGTTATGTATTTCCTTGGGATTATTGCTTCCTTTCATTTGAGACTTATGTATTGAATGCCAGTCGTGTTGACTTGGTTTATTTCATGATTATGTTTATTGGCTTCCGCTGTGAATATGTATGTATGCTTTGATTTGTCACCATAATGTGATGCTTCTACCCTTGCCGGGTTGGGGTGTTACAATAACTAGATAATACGTTCCACTCTTAGTGATTGACACTCTGCTTACCATTATATTCATACTGACCGGGTACACTGCTCGTTAAGTGTGTGTGTTATTGATAAGTCGGCTAAATATAAGTTTAAAACTTGAGTAGACATTAATACTGCTAAACCGTAACGACACATCACGCGCATCAGGAGAGGTTAGCATCATTTTGATACTGAGTAGAAGGATTGTTTTCAGGAAGATATTCATCAGGAGGATATCTTGAAGAATTATCAATTCCTATCTCTTCTACTGAGGCAGTTGAGAACCTGATTGCATCAGTGCTCTCGTCAAAGGTAACATGAAATGTTTCCTCAGTCTGCTGCCTCCTTGTGTTGAACACTCTGAAGGCTTTTGAGACAAGTGAGTATCCCAGGAAGTATCCATCATTAGCTTTTGCATTAAATTTCCTTAGGTGATCCTTGTGATTATGAATAAACATAGGACACCCAAAGACATGAAAGTAACTGATGTCAGGGATTCTTCCTTTGAATAACTCATATGGGGTTTTCCCATGTCTCTTGACAATTATGGATCTGTTTTGTGTATAACAGGCAGTTTTGACTGCATCAGTCCAAAAATGGTTGGAAAGGACTGATCCACATAGCATTGTCCTAGCAGCTTCAATGAGTGTTCTATTTTTCCTTTCAGCAACACCATTTTGTTCAGGTGTGTATGGAGAGGAAAAGTTTTGGGAAATACCTTTCTCATCACAGAAACATTCAAGTTCATAATTTTTGAACTCAGTCCCATTGTCAGTTCTAATCTGTTTGACCTTAATGTCATTTTGATTTTCAATGTTCCTGACAAAGGACACAATTGTTTCAGCTGCCTGACTCTTTTTTATCAGGAAGAATACCCAAGTGTATCTAGAGTATTCATCCACTATGACCAGAGTATACTTCTCATGGTTAGTAGACCTTGGACTGATAGGTCCAAATAGATCCATATGGAGAAGATGTAGGCAGTTCCTGATGGAAAAGTTGGTTTTGGTTTTAAAGGATGCTCTGTGATGTTTACCTTTTTCACAAGCTGAGCATGGTTTATCCTTTGAAAACACAAGTGATGGTAAGCCAAGGACCTTGTTTTGTTTTACAAGATTGTTTATGTTTTTAAAGTTCAGGTGGGTGAGTCTCTTATGCCAAAGCCAGTTGAGTGTATCAGTGGCCTTAGCAAAGAGACAAGTTCCATCCTGAGTTAGACTGGACATGTCTAATACATAAACATCTTGTCTTCTTGGTGCAATGAGGACAATTTCCTTATTTGCATTGAAGATGGTTCCTTGCTTATCATCAAACTGAACTATGTATTTTGCATCACATAGTTGACTGACACTGATCAGATTGTACTTAAGACCATTTACATAAGCTATCCTAGTAAAGACAATACCATTGCAGTTTACTGAACCATAACCTTCAGTGAGACATGCTCCTTGAACATCCACTGTCTAGATGCCAAACAGGATCCCTGGCATGCTTCTGCACAAATAGTAAACTGGGTCAGTTCTTTCTAGGACTCCATTTCATGGAGGGTTTGGTATTGTAGGTCTTTATGAAAGTATTAATTGATTCATGGTCAGTGGTTGAGTGGACTGAGCTACCACATGTTTTGCATTTAGTCGCAGGGGTAGCCTCAGTAGTCTGAGAGGATTGTTTATTCATTCCTCTTCTTGACTGAATGACCTTCTCTTTTCCTGAGGATTTCTGAGTGGAACTTCCACTAGATTCACAGTATTTGTCTTTTTGACAATCCTCAGGAAGATGGTCATTGAATCCACATAAAGGGCAAGGTGGAAAAGGCTTGGCCTTTTGCTTCTGTTTCTGCTTAGAATCAGAAGGGTAGTTCAGGCACTGAGCCTTAAGTCCTGAAAAGTTTGACATGACTGAGCATTGTTTATGATCAGAGGTCCTGTGATCTTCCTTTTTGCATCTCATGCAATAAAGGACTTTATAGCAATCATCAGTGAGATGATTTGTATAGTTGCATAGTTCACATCTTTTCAGGGGTTTTGTGGGTTTGGGTTTGGTCTTTGAGGAAGTTTGTTTTTGTTCCTTCTTGGATTGAGAAGGTTTCTCAGAAGATGCAATCTTCTCTCCAAGCTTCCTGACCATTTCAGCCAACTGATCAAATTTTGAATCAGGGCTTTGGGTTGATACTTCATGATGAACTCAAATAAGTACATTTTATTACTATCATTTATCCTAATAATTTGACTTGTTTTACTATATTATGTATGAGGATTGATACTTAATTGTTTACTTTTGTAATTCTCAGGTAAAAACAAGCATTTGGTGAAACTTAGCTATTTTGGACTAATAATGGAGCAAAACGTGCATAAAGTGAAAGTCTACTGACATGGACAAGATCAAGTCAATTCTGCTCCAGATGCGCCGCATCTCACTCTCAACATGCGCCGCATCTCTATCAAGATATCACCAGATACGATCCAAGATACAAGAGGACATGCGCCGCATCTAATAAAGGGTTACGCCGCATCTTCTGGCGGTGTACGAATATTCCTGAATATTATAATCTTGGACCCCACGCGAAGTTAAGTACATGCGCCGCATCTACTTAAGTAGATGCGCCGCATCTTCCCTCAGACAGAAACTATAAATACCCCGTGGACCAGACGAATTTAAGGGGTTCGAGTTCGAAACCCAAAAACCGAAGTTCGGACAGCAGAGCAAAAGGACGAATTCAGTCAAGGAGGCAGCACAAGACACACCCAAATCAAAGATACAAGAGCTGTAAGAAGGTGCTGCATGTATTTAATTCATTAAGTAGTTTTGTTTTATTGTGTTAGCAAACTTTAATTCATCAGGATTGGTGGCTTGTGTAATGTGACAACGAAAGATTGCACTCCCTTTAATACTTGCTTTCCCATCAATTAAAGTTTATATGTTGATGTCTTTGGTTACTACTTATTAGTGCATTGATAACCTCTGTGTTTATTAGTGGCTTGCGGGCATTTGACTGCGGGACAAGATGTGGCTCCCACGGTTGTTTCTAAATTGATCACTTAGGAATAACTTTTAGACATAAGTAATCATTAAGGGTTTACTCGCCGATGAGAATAGGACCAACGAGAAAGGGTTAATTACATACACTTCATATAAAGCTATCAATAAAACAAGTGACAATCTACTTAATCATAAGGACAGCCCTCTTATTGTCTCGAGTATTTATCTGTGTACGTGTGTGCTACTTGCTGATTCGTGCCTATTGTTTATTTTATTATTTACTTGCAAACAAAACTGTGCCAGTCTCTCAGGCTGAAACCCCCTTGCGTTAGGATATTAAAATACTGATTAGAATAACTAGATAATACGTTCCACTCTTAGTGATCGACACTCTACTTACCATTATCTTCATACTGACCGGGTACACTGCTCGTTAAGTGTGTGTGTTATTGATAAGTCGGCTAAATATAAATTTAAAACTTGAGTAGGCATTAAAACTGCTAAACCGCAACGACACATCACGCGCATCAAGTTTTTGGCGCCGCTGCCGGGGAGTGAATTGTTATTATCTGTTAATTTGATTAGTATTTTAATTAGGTTTTTCTTTTTTATTAGATAAATTGCATCATTGTACTATTTTGCATATTTGTTGTATTGTGTGTTATTTGCTTTGTGTTATTTGTTTGCTATTTTTGTGTGTTTTATTTTTGTTTCGTGTGTTTTATTTGTTTTTTATTTTTCGTATTTTCTGTTCTGCTATCGTTGTACTGTGCTAAATCGAACGATACGGCGCATCTGATCTCTCAGATACGGCGTATTGCGTTCAATTTTTTTTATACAACGCGTTTAATTAATTCGATACGACGCATCTTTTCCCCAAGATACGGCGTATCTGTTTTTAATAAGAAAATTTTTCTAAGCGATAAAGTAATACGACGCATCTTCTTTTGAAGATACGGCGTATCTGATTTTGATAAAAAAAAATAAAAATAAAAATAAAAATTTTCTGAACGATAACGCCATACGACGCATCTTCTTTTGAAGATACGGCGTATCTATTATTTTAATTAAAAACAGTTTGCGAATTATTAAACAGATACGACGTATCAATCTCTGTCGATACGGCGCATCTTTCTGAATCAAAAATCATTTATTCTTAAACGTAACGAAAATACGGCGCATTAACTTTCGTTAATACGACGCATTTAATTTTAATTAGATAAGTTGATTTTTGATTAATTAATTCGATACGGCGCATTCATAATTCAAAGCGGCGTATCTATTTTCTGGATAAAGTCTGATTAAATTTTTAACGTATTAAGATACGGCGTATCCAACTTTTTGGATACGGCGCATCGTCTGCAGATATCAGCTATTTGTATTCTTATATCCGTTTCTATATTCATTAATTTCTCTTCTAGCGAACAAATCCTACTGATAATTTTACCTTGGATGACAGATTTTGCTATGGAAGACATGTCAGTTAACGGATATCTTGCTAAGGGATGCTTGTTTTCATATTCATTCAATGTACTCATGATCGATGCAGATTTATTCTCCTGGGAGACTCCTCTTGAAGCTGCTTTTAAGGAATTCATGCGTTTGTCCAACATTGACGAGGAGGTGTTCTCTTATGATGTATTTATGAGGTACACTGGAGATGAATTATCGCTCTTATGGCCTAACATTGAGTCCAAAGGATTGAACTGGACTACTATCGAAGAAGATGATGGGAAATTCTCTCTTGCATACATGGACTCAAGCAACAACAACTGTGGTGGAGGCAATACCCAAAACTCTTACATGCCTTATTCCGAGTGGTACTGGGGATTAAATGAGAACTATCAGGATAATGACATGAATTATGCTTTGGCGGAATTACTATTTCATGACAGATTGGTAAGATTGATAGACCTCTCCCTCAATGATTGGCTAGAACTCAAATATGGTAGTCCAGAATTTGCCCCTGTAAATGAGGTCAAGGAGATTATGACTTCATGGTTGACTCGGAGTTTTAAGAAGCAATTTAACGAGTTCATGGAGATAAAAAAGAATATGATTGGGAAGGTTTGCTTTGACGCTAACCATGATCCTAACGATGTAGATTTTTCAGAATGGTTAGCTTGTAAGTTTAATAACCATAAGAGCATGGATCGAGCTACTAAGGATGCATTATGGGTATATTGGATGAGAGGAGAAGACGAAGAAGTAGAAAGCGATTATGGGTCGTCACATCATGATTCAACAATCAATGAGGGCATTGAAGAACTTTTCAGAATTGACATTGATTTGTTAGAATATGAGACACCCTTGTGCAAGCAGTTCAAGGAATTTAACTACCTTCTTCAAGTCGACGATGATGTGCTTACTGGAGATCTACCAGGATTTAAGACTTATGACGATTTCAAAAACACCTGGTACTATGAATGGAATGACCAAGTACCATGGGTATCGGATAAACCATGGGAATTTGAGCACATTAATCATACCTGTACACCCTTCGTTTTCAAGGACGGGAGTAGTGTTTGGCCAACCTGTGATTATAAAAGTGACGGAACCTGTAATGGGGGAAGTATAATTGGGATGAAAAGAGTTGGAAACGATGTAACCTTTGAAGATTATGAGTGGTACGATAATGTTGAAGACTGCCCACGAAAATCGGAGGCTTTACAAGAAAAGGGCAGGATTGAACGCTTGAAAGGACTTAAGGGGACATCGGATACTACTTTCTGGGAATGGGTGCATAAACAGTTTGATGATTTCACAAAGCTTAGTCGACGGTTACAATATGATTTGGAAAGAGAATGGGAGGCGATTCAAGATAATAATAAAAATGAGTCATTGATTGAAGAACTAGATGATTATTTGATTAAGGATCCTTATTTTAAGTTTGTTGACAAGGACGAAGAAGAATTCACCAAAAGAAAGTGTCAACTACTTGGGATTCCATACAATGAGCCACCCATGATTATTTCTGAAAAATTTAAAATCATCAAATATTCTTTGGGTCCTGATGAAGAATATACTGCGGTGAAAACAAAGAGTTATATAAGATTAAGTCGAACGGAAGAAAACGTCGCAGAGATATACGGGAAAATCTTTCGGATGAAGGACGAAGGATGGACCGTGACAAGGACTTATTGCTGAGCTGAACGTGAGTCTAACTTGAAGACTCTGGAATAAAGACAAGTGCTTACCGGGAGACAACCCGGATTTATCTTTTATTATTCTGTTTTCTGTGTCGAGTCAGTCCAGGCCGCACGAAGATACGGCGCATCTCAGTCCTGAGATGCGACGCATCCTCTGCAATGGTCATATCTTATTTTATTTTTCTGCATTTTTATTTTCGACTTTAAAACTATTTATCAGTTTATTTTAATGCGGCGCATCCCTGGTTAAGGATGCGGCGCATCTTTATTCTGATCCGTATTAATTCCAGGCTCGATACGGCGTATCTTCTTCAATAAGATACGGCGCATCGACTGACCTGATGATTTTCAGTTTTAATTTTTAAGTTTTATTTTTCCTAACTACTAATGTGTTATGCAAGTTGAACCTTTCTTATCTTAGGTGTGTTTTAAAGTGTTGGTGGTATTATAGTTTCCTGGATTTCCTGTGGATAAATCAAGTATGAAGCTTTAACGTTCTAACCCACAAGAAGTTGATTTTTGCTCATATACAAATGGAGGATCATACCGAGCAAATCTCAGGGGAGTTTTTTTCCCTTCTAATTCTTTTGTTTCCAGTTTTTAACCTTTTATACAAACAATGAGGACGTTGTTTAAATTAAGTGGGGGGATAGGAGAATTAGAACACTTAACACTTACTTGTCCTAAACTTTTTCAAAAATTATGCTTAAAATGTGCTTAATATATCAAACTTAAAATTATTTTTAGCATGTTTTTGTTTAAGATCTAAGTTACATAACTGCACACATGACATTATTTTCAAAAATTGTGATTTTTCAAAATTCACAAATCTATGAGTGTGCCGGTGACTTGTAAACTTTAGAACTTGGCTTGTATACTATTCGAGACCACCATAATGAGTATTATTTATATAATTGGAATGACTTGTCTAACTTGGTAAAATTCTAGGATTACACCAAATAGCCTTTATATGTTATGTGTTATTGACTAACTACACTGGTTAGTTAACCCCCGTATAAAACCTTTTGTTACTCTCATTTTTAGAGTAAGATACCCCTAGAAAAACACTCAGAGCCATTCCTTTCGTTTCTTACACCTATGTTTAAAATGTTTCGTTACACCTTAAACCTTAGCCTACCCTGTAGATTAGAATCCGTGGTTGGTTAATTGCTATAGGCAGAGTGTGTTTCCTTACATTACCTGTGTTCGCGTGCGTAATTCATTATCTATGGTTAGGTCGGGAAATTGCACAATGCAAATTGGAGTGAAAGTAAATATTGTATATTTTTGAGTTTATTTTTCGTGTGTTTACTACTTTCACTATTACCGTTATTTCTGAAAGTATGAAAAGTAGGAAAAAAAAATTATCCGGAAAGAAAGTTGTAGTGATGTGGTGAAATTTTACACATCTATGTTTATGTTTCAAGTTAAAAAAAAAAAAAAAAAAAAAAAAAAAAAAAAAAAAAAAAAATCGAAAAAATGAGAAAAGGAAAAGAAAGAAAAAAGAGTTGGATGTTTATTTTAAGCCAACGATGTAGAGTTATGTAAGTGGTCGATATCACCACTATTTGTTGTATTATATCTATGGATTGAATGGGAATTGGCAGTTATGGGAACGCCAATTAAGGTTTATTCTTTGATTAAGATTTTGTTGAGTATAATTCGTGTCTACCTAAAGCGTGTGTTTCAAGTGTTAAAGCGTGAGTTATTCAATGATATGAGTCTTATTCATGGGATGGTTGGTATAGTGATTAACCACACTTAGGATTTTAATATATTTGTTTTGTTTTGTTTATTTTTATTTTTACACCAATTTATATCCCAAATGTTATCCATACCCTGTATTGTTCTTTATCCAACCAAACCTTTGATTTATTGAGATTAGGGATTTGAGCAATCTTAAGTATCGTAGTCGTGGATTCGGCTATGTATTTATGATTTTGTCGCCCTTTTTGATATATTATTATTGGTGAAGTTTGGACCTATCTTTAGCCTATTCGAGTTAAGGATTTGAGCAATTGCAAGTATCGTGTTCGTGGATTCGATCATGTATTTGTGATTTTGTCGCCTTTTCTGGAATTTGAGATCGATAGTAAATAAGAATAATTAACCCTTTAGCCTAAAAACCCTTTTTACCGCTTTAGACTTGTTATTCCTTAGCTTTAGTGGTGGAGATGTGTATACTTGCCAAGCTTATGATAGAATATTCGTCGCGACTGGACAGTTAAACGATTAGATTTGATTTTATCGACTTATTTTATTTTACTTCTAATTCGTTAAGTGTTTAGTTGTGTGATTATGAAATAAATGAATACATGCTTAAATATAAAAATAAATCCTAACATCTTTTAGGATACATTTTCATAAATGAAATTCTAAGGTTTACTTGGGGACAAGTAAAGTTCAAGTGGGGGGATATTTGATGAACTCAAATAAGTACATTTTATTACTATCATTTATCCTAATAATTTGACTTGTTTTACTATATTATGTATGAGGATTGATACTTAATTGTTTACTTTTGTAATTCTCAGGTAAAAACAAGCATTTGGTGAAACTTAGCTATTTTGGACTAATAATGGAGCAAAACATGCATAAAGTGAAAGTCTACTGACATGGACAAGATCAAGTCAATTCTGCTCCAGATGCGCCGCATCTCACTCTCAACATGCGCCGCATCTCTATCAAGATATCACCAGATACGATCCAAGATACAAGAGGACATGCGCCGCATCTAATAAAGGGTTACGCCGCATCTTCTGGCGGTGTACGAATATTCCTGAATATTATAATCTTGGACCCCACGCGAAGTTAAGTACATGCGCCGCATCTACTTAAGTAGATGCGCCGCATCTTCCCTCAGACAGAAACTATAAATACCCCGTGGACCAGACGAATTTAAGGGGTTCGAGTTCGAAACCCAAAAACCGAAGTTCGGACAGCAGAGCAAAAGGACGAATTCAGTCAAGGAGGCAGCACAAGACACACCCAAATCAAAGATACAAGAGCTGTAAGAAGGTGCTGCATGTATTTAATTCATTAAGTAGTTTTGTTTTATTGTGTTAGCAAACTTTAATTCATCAGGATTGGTGGCTTGTGTAATGTGACAACGAAAGATTGCACTCCTTTTAATACTTGCTTTCCCATCAATTAAAGTTTATATGTTGATGTCTTTGGTTACTACTTATTAGTGCATTGATAACCTCTGTGTTTATTAGTGGCTTGCGGGCATTTGACTGCGGGACAAGATGTGGCTCCCACGGTTGTTTCTAAATTGATCACTTAGGAATAACTTTTAGACATAAGTAATCATTAAGGGTTTACTCGCCGATGAGAATAGGACCAACGAGAAAGGGTTAATTACATACACTTCATATAAAGCTATCAATAAAACAAGTGACAATCTACTTAATCATAAGGACAGCCCTCTTATTGTCTCGAGTATTTATCTGTGTACGTGTGTGCTACTTGCTGATTCGTGCCTATTGTTTATTTTATTATTTACTTGCAAACAAAACTGTGCCAGTCTCTCAGGCTGAAACCCCCTTGCGTTAGGATATTAAAATACTGATTAGAATAACTAGATAATACGTTCCACTCTTAGTGATCGACACTCTACTTACCATTATCTTCATACTGACCGGGTACACTGCTCGTTAAGTGTGTGTGTTATTGATAAGTCGGCTAAATATAAATTTAAAACTTGAGTAGGCATTAAAACTGCTAAACCGCAACGACACATCACGCGCATCACTTCACAAGGGACTGAACTTGATGAGTCATCAGTATTTACTGAGACTTCAAGGGTTGGTCTCTTCAGGATGGTTGTTCCCTTTCCTGATCTCTCCTTTGGAGAGTGTGGTCCGAAGACCATTGGTGGGAGGCCTAAGTTAGGTGCAGCACCCTGAAGGGTATTCAGTGGAGGAAGTGGTGGGTATGATTCTGATTCTTACTCATTCACAGACTCAGTATTGAGTTGTTCAGTGAGTTCGAGCTTACTGAGTTGTTCAGTAAGTCCAAGCATATTTTTCAAGGCCTGACTTTCAGGAAGTAAGATCTTTCCAGTCTCAAAGTTTGGTAACTTACTGACTGGGTTGTCCCTGACAATCCAGTCATTAGACTTGGGAAGCATTTCTTGCTCAAAAGATATGCCAGCTGGAACAAAGTTTAGTTCATTGTGACACACATTTGGATCAACCATAAGAGGGTCAATACCAATGGTTTTCTGAGAGATTAATCCCACGGTGTCAAAAACTTTGGGGTTCTTCTTGGTCCAGCTTTGGATGACAGCCTTTTCTTTGTTAAGTTCAGTTTGAAGGGCTTGGTTTTGTTTCAAAATCTCAGTGTTCTGAATTTGTAGAGTTATTGTTTCTAGTTTGGCTTGCTTTAGTACAAGCAGTTCATTTCTACATTTATTCAACTCCGACACAAAATTGTTATATTTTGAAAACAGGTTAAGCCTTTGTTCCTCAACAAACTTTAGATCAACACAAATATAATTCATGTAAGACTGCCAACCAGAATCATCATCCATAGAAAGTAAAGTATTTACCTTCTTCATGGTGATGTTGACCCACTCTCCATTCCTAGCATGGCTTTTTCCCATAGCCACCTGATCCTCTTCAGAAAGTGCCATCAGTGCACTAACTCTTATTTCCTCATCTGAGGAAGCCTCTTCTTCATCCCAATCATTTGCTTCAGCTACTAATACCTTGTTCTTTGTCTGAATAGGTTTAGATGTTTGAGCATCCTGAGACAATATGGGGTTAGTTTCAAGAAGTGCAAGTTTAGCTTTGATTTTCCTATATTTTGTTTCAAAATCCTTTTGACCCTTGTTTTGAAATTGTTGGGTGGACTGAAACATTTTAGGTTGAAACTTGCTAGTTCCTGAGAATTTGTAAGAGGGTTCTGAGATAGTTTTAGAATAACAGTCCCTAGCAAAATGACCCTTTTTACCACATTTAAAGCATTAAGTGGTCTCATTTGCATTTGGTTTTGTAAAGTTGGACTGATTTCTTTTGATGAAACGTCTAGAACTAGCAAGGAGTGCCCTTTTTGGAATTCCAAGTTCAGGTCGTTCAGGTACTCCTCACCAGTCCTTTCATCAATTTCTTCTTCAGAATCCTCTTGAGTATCCTGCACAACACCATTAGAATAGAAAGCAGTTGATATGGGTGTGGAGGTTAAGGCCTTTTTGGACTCAAGAGCTTTTGAGTCAAGGTATCTCCTTGAGATCAAGTTGTCTTCATAGACAAACTTCCCATAAATTTCAGGGAGCTCAAGGGTCTGAATGTGGTTAGCATTCCTCAGGCCTTGTGAGAAGTTGAGCCACTTCTCAGGGAGACTGTTGACAAAGCCAACATTTGTCTCATGCTTAGACAGTACAACACCATCATTTGTAATTCATTTATCAAAGTCTTGTATCTGGTGTAGGTCTGTGAGAGACTTTCAGATTCTTTTGCCCTGAAAGTATTATACTCAAGTTTAAGGTCCATGACCCTATTTTCCTTGGTATCTGAGGGACCCTCAAAGCTGTTTACCAAGTCATTCCAAGTTTGCTTGGCTGTTAGACAGTTGATGACTGATTCCATTATATCGTCAGGAAGACATGATATAAGGATGCTTTTCAGGCGTTGGTCTTGATTGACCACCCTCCTCTCATCAATGGTCCATTGGGCCTCAGGCTTTTTTAGCCCTGCGGCTATCCTAGGGACAAATGGGCCATCCCTGATACAGGTGATGTAGTAGGGTTCCATACCGGTAAGATAGCAAATCATACGCTTCTTCCATTTGCTAAATTTCCCAGCTTCAAGTCTGGGTGCAACAGCGGAGTAGCTGCCACCCTTTTTGTCGACTAGCTGGGGTACATTGATATCAGCCATAGTAGGATCTTGGTTTTAAAAACCTAGAGCACTCTTGGTTAGTTTAAAAAAGATTTTATAAACCAGAGGCTTTGATACCACTTGTTGGTCCCTTTACACGCTTAGAGTTAACTAGAAAGTTAATCTATTTGTGTTTATGACTAATACAATGTTATGATTAATTCTAACAGTTATAAAACGTGAATATAAAAACTCAAGGTAATTTTCAACGTTTAAATTCTTATTAGAAATGAATCAAAGAATCTATACCCAAGTGTTTTGCGGAATAAACACTTGGGATTGAATAGACAAGGTATGGTGGTGTCTCCTATCTAAACTCAAGTTTTGCTTGAGTGGTAACAATGCGACCTCACTGAGCTATCTCAGGGATGCGTTACTCTTTGTAGGAGAGAAGTTGTTTTGCAAAAGTCTAAGCTTTAATTGTACAAAACACGCACAACTTCTCTCCTTCTCAATCTATTTATACACAAGTAAAATGATTAAAAGTAATTAAAATATTACAAGTTGTTGAGCAAGTTGTTGAGCAAGCGTGTTTGACAATTACAACAGTAATTGTCATTTCCAAGAACCAATAGAAATGGCTTATTAAGTCTTTAGGAGTGGTTGGTCTGACACTCCAAGACTTTAAGCCGTCTTAGGAAGGATTTATTCCTGACAAGATAAGATTTGATCCTATCTTAAATCCTTCCTAGATATTTCTGCCTTTCTTCTAAGGAACTTAGTTCTTCAGGACACGCTTCTCAGTTATCATTCATAATTACTTCATTGTTGTTGAGGAGACTGGGGTTCAGTGAGTTCTTGTCTAACACTCACTGAACCATCATCTTCTTCTTTGGCTTAAGTGCTACTTCAGGGAGTACCGCCTTCCTGCGTAGTGAATCCTTCTATTTGAATTCTTCTTAAGCATCCTGAAGATGACTCACTAAGAGGCTGTTCTCTCAGTGACTTGAATTGTTCTCGGTTTAAGTTAACACTTAGTTAATTTGTGTCCAAATCATGTTTTAAGTATTCTTGGGTTTTTCATGACCCAACAAGATTGGATAACCAAATAATCGCACAAGTACATGAAGCCATGCTTCTGTACTCAGCCTCAGCTGAAGATCTAGATAAAGTAGATTGTTTCTTACTTTTCTAGGTAACTAAAGAGTCACCCAGAAAAACACAATAGCCAGACACAGATTTCCTGGTAACAAGACATCTTGCCCAGTCAGAGTCAGCATAAGCTATAAGCTTAATATTTCCCTTTTTGTTAATTTGCACACCATTACTAGGAGAGCCTTTCAAGAATCTCAAAACCCTCAATGCAGCATTCAAGTGAGACTCAAGGGGAGCATGGATGAACTGACTTAAGCTATGAACAGCATAAGAGATATCTGGTCTGGTATTGGTTAAGTAAATTAACTTGCCAACCAGTTTTTGATAGTTCCCAATATTTTTCAAGGCTTTATCATCAACAGACTCAATGTGATTAAGAGTGGTGTTTTCAGGCAAAGGTGTGTTAACAGGTTTGGCAGCAAGCAGACCATATTCATGCAAGAGTTCTAAACAATACTTCCTTTGACTAAGACAAACACCATTATCATTTTCCAAAACTTCAATTCCAAGAAAATATTTTAACTTTCCTAAATCTTTGATTTGGAATTTTGTTTTCAAAAACACTTTGAACTTCTCAATTTCATTAATATCATTGCCAGTTATGACAATGTCATCAACATACACAAGTAAAGCCAAAAACACATTCCCAGACCTCTTAGTGAACAAAGAATAATCATATTTAGACTGCACAAAACCATGTTCATTAAAAGTTGAAGTTAATTTTGCATTCCATTGTCTAGGAGCCTGTTTAAGGCCATACAGAGACTTATTAAGCTTCACAACCTTAGATTTATGATCATCAAAACCAGGGGGCAGAGTCATATACACATCCTCAGTTAAATCACCATATAGAAAGGCATTGTTAACATCTAATTGAAAAAGACTCCAATTATCACAAATGACGACATTAATCATACATCTAACAGTAGACATTTTAACAACAGGACAAAAAATTTCCATATAATCAAATCCCTCCCTCTGGCTGAAGCCCTTGGCTACAAACTTGGCTTTATACTTATCAATCTCTCCTGTAGACTTATATTTAATTTTCCATAACCATTTACTGCCAACAGGTTTTCTTCCCTTAGGAAGATCACATTCAGTCCAAGTATTATTCCTTTTTAAGGCAATAATCTCATTATTCATAGCCTGAACCTAATTCTTATCCTTAGCAGCCTCATCATAAGAAGAAGGTTCAACAAATTTGTTTAAAGTAGTGGAGAAACAGTAATTAGCTGGGCTAAGATTCGAATAACTGACATAATTTTCAAGCCCATATTTAACACTACTATTAACAACATAATCATTAAACCTAGCAGGAGCCTTTGTGTTTCTACTAGACCTCCTAAGAGCAGGCTGCTCAGGACTTAGGTTCTGAGTAGGGTTGCTGTTGGGTCAGGAAAAACCCAAGAATACTTAAAACCTGATTTGGACACAAATTAACTAAGTGTTAACTTAAACCGAGAACAATTCAAGTCACTGAGAGAACAGCCTCTCAGTGAGTCATCTTCAGGATGCTTAAGGCGAATTCAAGTAGAAGGATTCACTACTCAGGAAGGCGGTACTCCCTGATGTAACACTTAAGCCAAAGAAGAAGATGATGGTTCAGTGAGTGTTTGACAAGAGCTCACTGAACCCCAGTCTCCTCAAAAACAATGAAGTAATTACGAGTGATAACTGAGAAGCGTGTCCTGAAGAACTAAGTGCCTGAGAAGAAAGGCAGAAATATCAAGGAAGGATTTAAGATAAGATCAAATCTTATCTTGTTAGGAAGAAATCCTTCCTAAGACGGCTTAAAATCTTGGAGTGTCAGACCAACCACTCCTAAAGACTTAATAGGCCATTTCTATTGGTTCTTGGAAATGACAATTACTATTGTAATTGTCAGACACGCTTGCTCAACAACTTGTAATATTTTAATTACTTTTACTTAGTTTACTTGTGTATAAATAGATTGAGAAGGAGAGAAGTTGTGTGTGTTTTGTACAATTAAAGCTTAGACTTTTGCAAAACAACTTCTCTCCTACAAAGAGTAACGCATCCCTGAGATAGCTCAGTGTGGTCGCATTGTTACCACTCAAGCAAAACTTGAGTTTAGATAGGAGACACTACCACACCTTGTCTATTCAATCCCAAGTGTTTGTTCCGCAAAACACTTGGGTATAGATTCTTTGATTCATTTCTAATAAGAATTTAAACGTTGAAAACTACCTTGAGTTTTTATATTCACGTTTTATAACTGTTAGAATTAATCATAACATTGTAATAGTCATAAACACAATTAGATTAACTTTCTAGTTAACTCTAAGTGTGTTAAGGGACCAACAAGTGGTATCAGAGCCTCTGGTTTATAAAATCTTTTAAACTAACCAAGAGTGCTCTAGGTTTTTAAAACCAAGATCCTACTATGGCTGATATCAATGTACCCCAGCTAGTCGACAAAAAGGGTGGCATCTACTCCGCTGTTGCACACAGACTTGAAGCTGGGAAATTTAGCAAATGGAAGAAGCGTATGATTTGCTATCTTATAGGTATGGAACCCTACTACATCACCTGTATCAGGGATGGCCCATTTGTCCCTAAGACAGCCGCAGGGCTAAACAAGCCTGAGGCCCAATGGACCATTGATGAGAGGAGGGTGGTCAATCAAGACCAACGCCTGAAAAGCATCCTTATATCATGTCTTCCTGACGATATAATGGAATCAGTCATCAACTGTCTAACAGCCAAGCAAACTTGGGATGACTTGGTAAACAGCTTTGAGGGTCCCTCAGATACCAAGGAAAATAGGGTCATGGACCTTAAACTTGAGTATAATACTTTCAGGGCAAAAGACTCTGAAAGTCTCTCACCGACCTACACCAGATACAAGACTTTGATAAATGAATTATCAAATGATGGTGTTGTACTGTCTCAGCATGAGACAAATGTGGCTTTGTCAACAGTCTCCCTGAGAAGTGGCTCAACTTCTCACAAGGCCTGAGGAATGCTAACCACATTTAGTCCCTTGAGCTCCCTGAAATTTATGGGAAGTTTGTCTATGAAGATGATGCGTGGTTTTGCGACCTTACAACAGGTTTTACCTCTCGAGGGATCTCAAGAGGCTTGCAATCCCCACCAGGCAGTGTACCTGACCGATGTAGTATAGTGAAGTGTCAAGTACCGGGGGATTGATCGTTCTCTAGGGGAATAGTGTCGTTAGGATTGAAAAACTACTCTAATAGGTCTAAGGGTGAGGGAAGATTCTTTTTGTATTTTTATATTTTCTTATAAAAGCAAGTAAAATCTCGGGTTTGAAAGAGTGGGCGGAATTAGTTGCTAGTCAACTAACCCAAATAACTACAAATGCAAATAAAATAAAATAACTGAAAATGAAAAGGTTGTGAAACTTATATGGAGAGAAATGTGTTTACTTAGATTTCCTTACTCCCTAACTATCTTTTACCGGTTGATTAGTGTGTATTAATTGCGTGGATGACGGGTGTATTCCTTAATACCAATCGTGGGGTGGCGTACGTACTTCCCCAACTTTACAAGCTCCTACTTCACTCCTATGTCGAGCCGGCTAAGAAGCTCCTAACATGGGATCACTAGAATTCGCTCATGCATTAAATACAACCATATAAACCTAGTACGCATTGGTTCATGTTTCTTAAGACGTTCAAGCAAATTACCGTATAGGAGGTTAGCCAGTTTTCTTAAGCCTAACATCGATAAACAATCATCCAATACAATTAATAACACACTAACAACTAATAATCAATAGTTAGGTTTCATTAGATCTAAGCAAACACAAGATAAATCTAGCCTAGCATGTTAATTAAAAGACAAGAACAAGATATAATCAAACAACACATAGAAATATTGATTGATTAAGTGATTACTTATCTTCAATTAAACATGGGAGATCCAAGGGTATGAAAACCCTTAAAAATGGCAGAAATTCGTCTTAGGGTTTCTCCTCACAAAGTTGCACACTAATGACAAAAAATTGCAAAACTATATATAGAACTTAGTAGCTGACGGTGTCACGTTATAGATCTTGACGCCGTCACCTCGCCGTGGCTAGGGTTCCCGGATGGTCTTCCTGACGCCGTCCCTCTTTAATCCTCCAAAATCATCCCTGGCTTATCAAGGCTTGACGACCTTCTTGACGCCGTCCCCCTTTAATCTTCCAAAATTTCTCTGGCTTATCAAGGGCTGACGGCGTCACTATAGAGCTTGACGCCGTCACATGTACTTTCCAGCATATTTTTGAGACTTTGTCATTTTCTTCACTTTTATGCTCCAAAAACGTCCAAAATGCTTCCTTTTCCAGATTTCTTCTCCAAAGTACCTAAAATGACAAAAGGAACGATTTAGGGCAATATTTGATCAAATAAATACGATTTAGGGCTTAAATGACCCCCTAAAAGCGGTACACTTTTCGCTTCATCAAATACCCTTACACTTGAGATTTGCTTGTCCTCAAGCAAATGCGCTTTTATTCTAATCAAAATACAAGTTAGGGGTCATTTAATGCTAATATAAAAGTAATTACAACAAATAGTCGTTCCACTTTAATCATAATAAGCACGGAGATTACAAACTAGCACCTCACAAGTAGTGTTTAGATACTCACATCTCTCAGGTGTCATCAAAATAAATCTCATAAATGAAAATGGATAATATCTCTCACTACCTGTCATAGCAAATAGATTACCATAGGCTTGGGAAAGGATCAAAAACCTCCTCCACTAGGCGTAAGCACCTAAGATAAACTATCAAAGAGGGCTTTTAAATGGGTTATAACGTTAGGTGTAGGGATATGATAAACACGGATTTGTTGGATAAGGGATATTTTACTGGTGGCGAGTTAAAGATCTTGATTAATTACATGTACAATATGGCGTTGCTAAGCCAAGACTAGACTAGACTTAAGCTAAAAACAAAATAACAAAAATATAAAATAAACATAAAATGAAACGGGATGGTAGTCCGTATGTTTTTTTCTAATTTTATTTTTTATTTTTTTTTATTTTTTATTTTTTGCATACACTCTTGCCCTACCATCCAAAATAATACATCATAGGGGCGTTGCATTCCCCTTACACTTGAACTTTTACATAACTTTACAAGTAACTATTCTAATGACTCGAATTAAGATAATCGAAACAATTGGAGTACTTTTAAAATATTTAGCACATATGGGGGTAATAATGTTGTTCTTCCCCATTACTCCATTACACTAGTACTTTACCCATGAGTCCCAATCGTCCCAAAACAATATGTACAAGGATATGACTCGACTTAGCAACCATGTAATCAATTAGATAATTAACTTGGGGTTTAAACAAATGTTGTCACAATAATGCACTAAAAATGAGTGCATACAAGGTAGGCTAAGGCGATTTGGGTGTACATTTAAGTGGGGTGTAACAAATTCTTCCTTTAAGTTAAATGCTTAAAGGTCAAAACGAAAAGATAGGCTCTGAGGGGTGTACTAGGGGTATCGTGTACTAAAAATGAGTACAACGCAAAGGGTGTGGGAGAATTACTTGACCAATGTAGCCAACGTAATTATAACAAAAACACAGGTGTAAAACAATGGGTTAATCCTAATGCCTCTTATCATGTAGTAAATCTAACTACACGAATGTAGTCTCACTTGTGGCCTCGGAATGGTCCTAACGCAAGTTCTAGAATCTAAGTGCTACCGGTACACACATCATAGCATAAATGCTTTTCCTACCAATTCTAGGGGCGAACCTCACATATTTGGGGGTGGAAAAAATTTTTAGTGGTACGGTTTTGTGCTAGTCATATAACTTCCTATCCATGAGACGCTCATTAAGATCAAAGTTTCACTTCTATATGTTGTAAAAAATTTTAAATTTGGCACTAAAATTGCCCTAACAGGTATTTATCTCAGTTTTATTACACATCTACCATTAAACAAACAAAAATCAAGCGTAATAGCATTCTCTAAAGTATCGTACTTTACCCCCCCTTACACTTAAGATGAACATTGTCCCCAATGTTCAAATAAAAAGATGTAAAAGTAAATAAGGTAAAAGAATGAAATCAAATACTCCCTTGATTCGTTTGGTGGATAAAGAGGTAACATGGTTAGATCTTCTTCCAAGAGAATGTAGAAGCTTCAAGACTAAAGCATCGCCAAAAGCTAGATTCCACATACATCTCCTTGTCCAAAATAACCTGTTAAACCTGAGAAAACAAACACGAAAACCTGCATAACATCGGCGGGATAAATTCTATATAAGGATATAATGCTTGTGGAATGATAATTTTGCAGATTCCTGGAGTTTATAAGTTAGAGATTTAATAAAAACTTTTTATGAAAACAAAACTTTCAAAAATTTCAGAAAATTAAAACCTGACGCCGTCAGGTTGTAAGGCCTAACGCCGTCAGAAATGATCTGACAGAATTCTCATGTTAAGTTTCCGGAAAATTTCTGGAAAAACCGATACCTTACTTCCTGGAAATCCTGCAAAACATCATTATGACTCGATACAAGCATTTGACTCAAACAAATACTAATATGTATGTTAATTTATTATTGTTATGATTCATGTTCATTTGTTCTAATAAACCGATTTGGATTTCCCTTACACTTATCTTTTGCAAAATACCTTTATATGTAGTTAAGACGAAGTTAAAAACAAGATAAAGCATTTTCACAATTTAGTTTTGAACATGAATCAATAATAATAAAAATTAAACACACATACGGAAGCAAATAAAATCAAACAACCAAACAAATAAACACACAAAGCAAATAAAGCTTGGGTTGCCTCCCAAGAAGCGCTTTTCTTTATTAACGAGTCTTGTAGCTAGACTCAAAGTCACCGTACATTACGTGACTCCATCATTGGTCACGGTTCCTAGGCCATTCTCCTTTGATTCTCTATCAGAATCAATTTCATAGTAAAGGTATTTCGGGTCCTCGAGATCAAAAGGATTGTTTTGGTATTTAGAACTAAGCGCCTTATCATGCTTAAAGAATCCACTCGACAGGTCAAAAGTGTCCTTAAATCCCCTTCTCACATCATCATCACATAACATGAGTTGGGAACTTAACCCATCGAGCCCTCCATAATCAATCTCCTTGAATTCTCTCATCTTGTAAGGCGTTTGGTATGAGATTTCCCTAATCCCATCGGTGAAAGTCATGATCCCATTGAGCTCGTCCACAACCAAGCTTGTGGCCTTGCAAAAAGGTGCCCCAAAAACAACTTGTGATAACCTGGGATCGATGTACCTTTCGATATTATCGACGATTGCGAAGCTCATAGTGAATGTCATATTTCCTACAAACACCTGTACATCATCATCTATGCCAATGTCATCCTTCCCTTTATGAATCATTCCCCATCTGCAAATGTTGTTATAATGAAACAAGGACATCACATTTTTGGGTAAACATGTGTCAATGTAAACATTATAAAAATGCTTGTGACCAATCATGCACGGTATTTTGAGATTATTCGGATCACGTTGCTTAATTCGGCCAGGCCTTCTACCGTGTAGCTCCCATGTGTTGCAAATTGCTGATGGTTGATACTCATACACTTCTTCACTGCCATCCCGAAAAATCACTTTCCTGACACCATCGGTAAATAATGCACTACTATCATCCTCATCGAGTATCACTCCCGTTGCTTTTATGAATGGTTTGCCTAGAACAAGGCTAGTTAAGGATGGGCTGATGATAGAGTTCATGTTATTAAATACAGTTAGCTCGATATGAAAGAGGAACTTTTCTATCACAATTGGTACTCTTCTTATTACCCCTATGATATTAAACCCTTCATATTTGACCTGTTTGGTGAAGGCTTCGTTATATAGAGAAAGGGATATTGCATTCATAGAAGAGTTGGGGTTTATGTAGGCATCTTTTATAAACTTTTTCCTAGTGGTGCAAGATATCTTAAAGACCCTGGGAGCGCCATCCTCTATTCTCTCTCCAAATCCCATAGGCAAATTTGCTGTGCCCCTCTCAAGTTCCTCCACCAGGGGGTGGTCTAGCAGTCCTGGGAGCCCATGAGGCATTTCGGATTTCCCTTCCGAGCCCTCCTCATCACTCACCTCTCTTGTACTCGAGTTCTTTGGTGAGTCTAGATAGTCGCCGGGCGCCTCGGGGTTCTTTTTGGGAACTTCATCCTCCATTTCATTGTCCACGTTCTCGGTTGATTGTTGGTCCAGATCGGGTTTAGGAATAGGTATTGTTGTAATGGTGTTCACGAAGTGGAGTGGTTTTGAAGGGGTATGAGTATCTCCAGTTTCTTTTCCGTTTTGTGATATGTGTTTGAATAGTTTACTAGGGTGCTTGATTTTTACAGGAGGGGGTGTTTGGTGAGTCACCGTGACAGATTTGATCTCATTAACTCGTGCCAACTCACAAGTTGACCTGCCAGCAATGCGATCATTGATAACCTTTAACAGGTTATCAACCTTGTTGTTCATATCGACTTGCTATTGTCTGAATTGATTCTCAAGTTTGGAGAGCTGTGTTTCTTGAGAGAGAATGAATTTTTGCAGTGATTCCTCGCGATTTTGTTGTTTATGCGTATGCTGATGAGGATAATGGTCAGACCAGGTGAGTGGGGGAGAGTCATTAAATGATACGCTTCGAGTTTGGTCCCAACTAAAATTTGGCTTACTTTTCCATGCCTCATACCTATCTTCGGAATTCTTGGGTCCATAATTAGTGGTGAGCCACTTATCTCCCGCCTTATCGATTCGCGATGATGCGAATTCTTTGAAAGCCTGTTTGGGGAGTTCCATGCAATCATGAGTGTCGTGGGGACCACTACATAATTTACACGAAGAAGTGATTTTGTTCACTTGGCCTGAAGGTTTAGGAGCCTCGTAGGATTTCATAAGAAACTTGACTTGGTCTTCAAGTTCTATGATCCTACGGTCGGAAGTGCTTGAATTGTTCGAAGGCAAAGATATTGCCTTGACCGTTTTATTCAAATCACGGGGATCACTCCAACTTTCGTTGTCATAAAGAGCGAGATCTTCCAGGAGAGCCCATGATTGTTCCGCACTTAGATCACGTAGCTTACCACCGGCCGATTGGTCAATGGTTTGCCTCGTGGAGAGATTGATATGGTCATAGAAGATTTGGACTTGGAGCCAAAGTTCTATGCCATGGTGAGGGACTTTTTGGAGTAAGTCCTTGAATCGAGTCCATGCCTCGTAGAGGGTTTCGCCTTGACGTTGTTGGAACATCAAGATATCATTCCTTAGCTTGGTAGTTCTTCCTGGTGGGAAAAACTGAGCAAGGAAACGAGTGGTGAGATCATCCCAAGAGGTGATGGATCCTACGGGTAGACGCTCTAGCCATTGACTAGCTTGGTCCCGCAGAGAGAATTGAAAGAGACGCAGTCGGGTCGTCTCTCGAGTGGCAACATCAAGGTCTATAGAATCAACGATTTTGAGAAAGTCCTTGAGATGTTGATTAGGATCTTCGGAACGAAGTCCATGGAATGCGCATCCGCTTTGCACCAACCGGATGGTGTCGGATCGCAAGGGAGTGACATTGGCTCCTTGAGTGAGCTCAATGGTGTTTCGATAGCCATGGTGGCTAGGACGAGAGTAGTCTCCTAAAGTACGGGCTCTAGGAGGTGGGTGTTGTTGTGGTGGTGGGTTGTTGGGATCAAGGATATTACCACCTTCCATGATGTCGGATGGTATTGGTTACGAACAAAGAAACGAAGAAAAAAGAAAGACTAAAGAAAATCTAGAAAAATAAAATAAAAATCTCACTAGAAAGGAATCTAGTGAGTAGACCTAATAAAATAAAAATTCAACCTAAACAATAACTATTCCCCGGCAGCGGCGCCAAAAACTTGATGCGTGGTTTTGCGACCTTACAACAGGTTTTACCTCTCGAGGGATCTCAAGAGGCTTGCAATCCCCACCAGGCAGTGTACCTGACCGATGTAGTATAGTGAAGTGGCAAGTACCGGGGGATTGATCGTTCTCTAGGGGAATAATGTCGTTAGGATTGAAAAACTACTCTAATAGGTCTAAGGGTGAGGGAAGATTCTTTTTGTATTTTTATATTTTTTTATAAAAGCAAGTAAAATCTCGGGTTTGAAAGAGTGGGCGGAATTAGTTGCTAGTCAACTAACCCAAATAACTACAAATGCAAATAAAATAAAATAACTGAAAATGAAAAGGTTGTGAAACTTATATGGAGAGAAATGTGTTTACTTAGATTTCCTTACTCCCTAACTATCTTTTACCGGTTGATTAGTGTGTATTAATTGCGTGGATGACGGGTGTATTCCTTAATACCAATCGTGGGGTGGCGTACGTACTTCCCCAACTCTACAAGCTCCTACTTCACTCCTATGTCGAGCCGGCTAAGAAGCTCCTAACATGGGATCACTAGAATTCGCTCATGCATTAAATACAACCATATAAACCTAGTACGCATTGGTTCATGTTTCTTAAGACGTTCAAGCAAATTACCGTATAGGAGGTTAGCCAATTTTCTTAAGCCTAACATCGATAAACAATCATCCAATACAATTAATAACATACTAACAACTAATAATCAATAGTTAGGTTTCATTAGATCTAAGCAAACACAAGATAAATCTAGCCTAGCATGTTAATTAAAAGACAAGAACAAGATATAATCAAACAACACATAGAAATATTGATTGATTAAGTGATTACTTATCTTCAATTAAACATGGGAGATCCAAGGGTATGAAAACCCTTAAAAATGGCAGAAATTCGTCTTAGGGTTTCTCCTCACAAAGTTGCACACTAATGACAAAAAATTGCAAAACTATATATAGAACTTAGTAGCTGACGGCGTCACGTTATAGATCTTGACGCCGTCACCTCGCCGTGGCTAGGGTTCCCGAATGGTCTTCCTGACGCCGTCCCTCTTTAATCCTCCAAAATCATCCCTGGCTTATCAAGGCTTGACGACCTTCTTGACGCCGTCCCCCTTTAATCTTCCAAAATTTCTCTGGCTTATCAAGGGCTGACGGCGTCACAATAGAGCTTGACGCCGTCACATGTACTTTCCAGCATATTTTTGAGACTTTGTCGTTTTCTTCACTTTTATGCTCCAAAAACGTCCAAAATGCTTCCTTTTCCAGATTTCTTCTCCAAAGTACCTAAAATGACAAAAGGAACGATTTAGGGCAATATTTGATCAAATAAATACGATTTAGGGCTTAAATGACCCCCTAAAAGCGGTACACTTTTCGCTTCATCAAATACCCTTACACTTGAGATTTGCTTGTCCTCAAGCAAATGCGCTTTTATTCTAATCAAAATACAAGTTAGGGGTCATTTAATGCTAATATAAAAGTAATTACAACAAATAGTCGTTCCACTTTAATCATAATAAGCACGGAGATTACAAACTAGCACCTCACAAGTAGTGTTTAGATACTCACATCTCTCAGGTGTCATCAAAATAAATCTCATAAATGAAAATGGATAATATCTCTCACTACCTGTCATAGCAAATAGATTACCATAGGCTTGGGAAAGGATCAAAAACCTCCTCCACTAGGCGTAAGCACCTAAGATAAACTATCAAAGAGGGCTTTTAAACAGGTTATAACGTTAGGTGTAGGGATATGATAAACACGGATTTGTTGGATAAGGGATATTTTACTGGTGGCGAGTTAAAGATCTTGATTAATTACATGTATAATATGGCGTTGCTAAGCCAAGACTAGACTAGACTTAAGCTAAAAACAAAATAACAAAAACATAAAATAAACATAAAATGAAACGGGATGGTAGTCCGTATGTTTTTTTCTACTTTTTTTTTTTTTTTTTTTTTTTTTTTTTTTTTTTTTTTTTTTTTTTTGCATACACTCTTGCCCTACCATCCAAAATAATACATCATAGGGGCGTTGCATTCCCCTTACACTTGAACTTTTACATAACTTTACAAGTAACTATTCTAATGACTTGAATTAAGATAATCGAAATACTTGGAGTACTTTTAAAATAGTTAGCACATATGGGGGTAATAATGTTGTTCTTCCCCATTACTCCATTACACTAGTACTTTACCCATGAGTCCCAATCGTCCCAAAACAATATGTACAAGGATATGACTCGACTTAGCAACCATGTAATCAATTAGATAATTAACTTGGGGTTTAAACAAATGTTGTCACAATAATGCACTAAAAATGAGTGCATACAAGGTAGGCTAAGGCGATTTGGGTGTACATTTAAGTGGGTGTTAACAAATTCTTCCTTTAAGTAAAATGCTTAAAGGTCAAAACGAAAAGATAGGCTCTGAGGGGTGTACTAGGGGTATCGTGTACTAAAAATGAGTACAACGCAAAGGGTGTGGGAGAATTACTTGACCAATGTAGCCAACGTAATTATAACAAAAACACAGGTGTAAAACAATGGGTTAATCCTAACGCCTCTTATCATGTAGTAAATCTAACTACACGAATGTAGTCTCACTTGTGGCCTCGGAATGGTCCTAACGCAAGTTCTAGAATCTAAGTGCTACCGGTACACACATCATAGTATAAATGCTTTTCCTACCAATTCTAGGGGCGAACCTCACATATTTGGGGGTGGAAAATTTTTCTTGTGGTACGGTTTTGTGCTAGTCATATAACTTCCTATCCATGAGACGCTCATTAAGATCAAAGTTTCACTTCTGTATGTTGTAAAAAATTTTAAATTTGGCACTAAAATTGCCCTAACAGGTATTTATCTTAGTTATATTACACATCTACCATTAAACAAACAAAAATCAAGCGTAATAGCATTCTCTAAAGTATCGTACTTTACCCCCCCTTACACTTAAGATGAACATTGTCCCCAATGTTCAAATAAAAAGATGTAAAAGTAAATAAGGTAAAAGAATGAAATCAAATACTCCCCTGATTCGTTTGGTGGATAAAGAGGTAACATGGTTAGATCTTCTTCCAAGAGAATGTAGAAGCTTCAAGACTAAAGCATCGCCAAAAGCTAGATTCCACATACATCTCCTTGTCCAAAATAACCTGTTAAACCTGAGAAAACAAACACGAAAACCTGCATAACATCGGCGGGATAAATTCTATATAAGGATATAATGCTTGTGGAATGATAATTTTGCAGATTCCTGGAGTTTATAAGTTAGAGATTTAATAAAAGCTTTTTATGAAAACAAAACTTTCAAAAATTTCAAAAAATTAAAACCTGATGCCGTCAGGTTGTAAGGCCTGACGCCGTCAGAAATGATCTGACAGAATTCTCATGTTAAGTTTTCGGGAAATTTCTGGAAAAACCGATACCTTACTTCCTGGAAATCCTGCAAAACATCATTATGACTCGATACAAGCATTTGACTCAAACAAATACTAATATGTATGTTAATTTATTATTGTTATGATTCATGTTCATTTGTTCTAATAAACCGATTTGGATTTCCCTTACACTTATCTTTTGCAAAATACCTTTATATGTAGTTAAGACGAAGTTAAAAACAAGATAAAGCATTTTCACAATTTAGTTTTGAACATGAATCAATAATAATAAAAATTAAACACACATACGGAAGCAAAAAAAATCAAACAACCAAACAAATAAACACACAAAGCAAATAAAGCTTGGGTTGCCTCCCAAGAAGCGCTTTTCTTTATTAACGAGTCTTGTAGCTAGACTCAAAGTCACCGTACATTACGTGACTCCATCATTGGTCACGGTTCCTAGGCCATTCTCCTTTGATTCTCTATCAGAATCACTTTCATAGTAAAGGTATTTCGGGTCCTCGAGATCAAAAGGATTGTTTTGGTATTTAGAACTAAGCGCCTTATCATGCTTAAAGAATCCACTCGACAGGTCAAAAGTGTCCTTACATCCCTTTCTCACATCACAAAGTTGCACACTAATGACAAAAAATTGCAAAACTATATATAGAACTTAGTAGCTGACGGCTTCACGTTATAGATCTTGACACCGTCACCTCGCCGTGGCTAGGGTTCCCGGATGGTCTTCCTGACGCCGTCCCTCTTTAATCCTCCAAAATCATCCCTGGCTTATCAAGGCTTGACGACCTTCTTGACGCCGTCCCCCTTTAATCTTCCAAAATTTCTCTGGCTTATCAAGGGCTGACGGCGTCACAATAGAGCTTGACGCCGTCACATGTACTTTCCAGCATATTTTTGAGACTTTGTCGTTTTCTTCACTTTTATGCTCCAAAAACGTCCAAAATGCTTCCTTTTCGAGATTTCTTCTCCAAAGTACCTAAAATGACAAAAGGAACGATTTAGGGCAATATTTGATCAAATAAATACGATTTAGGGCTTAAATGACCCCCTAAAAGCGGTACCCTTTTCGCTTCATCAAAAGACAACTTGTTCTCAAGAAGATACCCTGACTTAAAAGCTCTGGAGTCCAAAAAGGCCTTAACCTCTACACCCATATCAACTGCTTTCTATTTTAATGGTGTTGTGCAGGATATTCAAGAGGATTCTGAAGAAGAAATTGATGAAAGGACTGGTGAGGAGTACCTGAACGACTTGAACTTGGAATTCCAAGAAAGGGCACTCCTTGCTAGTTCAAGACGTTTCATCAAAAGAAATCAGTCCAACTTTACAAAACCAAAAGCAAATGAGACCACTGAATGCTTTAAATGTGGTAAAAAGGGTCATTTTGCTAGGGACTGTTATTCTAAAACTATCTCAGAACCCTCTTACAAATTCTCAGGAAACAGTTCCTCAGGAACTAGCAAGTTTCAACCTAAAATGTTTCAGTCCTCCCAACAATTTCAAAACAAGGGTCAAAAGGATTTTGAAACAAAATATAGGAAAATCAAAGCTAAACTTGCACTTCTTGAAACTAACCCCATATTGTCTCAGGATGCTCAAACATCTAAACCTATTGAGACAAAGAACAAGGTATTAGTAGCTGAAGCATATAACTGGGATGAATAAGAGGTTTCCTCAGATGAGGAAATAAGAGTTAGTGCACTGATGGCACTTTCTGAAGAGGATCAGGTGGCTATGGGAAAAAGCCATGCTAGGAATGGAGAGTGGGTCAACATCACCATGAAGAAGGTAAATACTTTACTTTCTATGGATGATAATTCTGATTGGCAGTCTTACATGAATTATATTTGTGTCGATCTAAAGTTTGTTGAGGAACAAAGGCTTTACCTGTTTTCAAAATATAACAATATTGTGTCAGAATTGAATAAATGTAGAGATGAACTGCTTGTACTAAAGCAAGCCAAACTAGAAACAATAACTCTACAAATTCAGAACACTGAGATTTTGAAACAAAACCAAGCCCTTCAAACTGAACTTAACAAAGAAAAGGCTGTCATCCAAAGCTGGACCAAGAAGAACCCCAAAGTTTTTGACACTGTGGGATTAATCTCTCAGAAAACAATTGGAATTGACCCTCTTATGGTTGATCCAAATGTGTGTCACAATGAACTAAACTTTGTTCCAGCTGACATATCTTTTGAGCAAGAAATGCTTCCCAAGTCTAATGACTGGATTGTCAGGGACAACCCGGTCAGTAAGTTACCAAACTTTGAGACTGGAAAGATCTTGCTTCCTGAAAGTCAGGCCTTGAAAAATATGCTTGGACTTACTGAACAACTCAGTAAGCTCGAACTCACGGAACAACTCAATACTGAGTCTGTGAATGAGTCTGAATCAGAATCATACCCACCACTTCCTCCACTGAATACCCTTCAGGGTGCTGCACCTAACTTAGGCCTCCCACCAATGGTCTTCTCACCACACTCTCCAAAGGAGAGATTAGGAAAGGGAACAACCATCCTGAAGAGACCAACCCTTGAAGTCTCAGTAAATACTGATGACTCATCAACTTCAGTCCCTTCTGAAGCAACAACCCAAAGCCCTGATTCAAAATTTGACCAGTTGGCTGAAATGGTCAGGAAGCTGGGAGAGAAGATTGCATCTTCTGAGAAACCTTATCAATCCAAGATGGAACAAAAACCAGCTTCCTCAAGGACCAAACCCAAACCCACAAAACCCTTGAAAAGATGTGAACTGTGCAACTATACAAATCATCTCACTGATGATTGCTACAGAGTCCTTTATTGCATGATTTGAAAAAAGGAAGATCACAGGACCTCTGATCATAAAAAATGCTTAGTCATGTCAAACTTTTCAGGACTTAAGGCTCAGTGCCTGAACTATGCTTCTGATTCTAAGCAGAAACAGAAGCAAAAAGCCAAGCCTTTTCCACCTTGCCCATTATGTGGATTCAATGACCATCATCCCGAGGATTGTCAAATTGACAAACACTGTGAATCTAGTGGAAGTTCCACTCATAAATCCTCAGGAAAAGAGAAGGTCATTCTGTCAAGAAGAGGAATGAATAAACAATCCTCTCAGACTACTGAGGCTACCCCTGCGACAAAATGCAAAACATGTGGTAGCTCAGTCCACTCAACCACTGACCATGAATCAATTAATACTTTCATAAAGACCTACAAAACCAAACCCTCCATGAAATGGAGTCCTAGAAAGAACTGACCCAGTGTACTATTTGTGCAGAGGCATGCCAGGGATCCGATTTGGCATCTAGACAGTGGATGTTCAAGGAGCATGATTGGTGTTAAGGAGTGTCTGCACAAATATGTGAAAGAATCAGGACCCAGAGTGATATTTGTTGATAATTCATCAAGTCTCACTGAGGGTTATGGTTCAGTAAACTGCAATGGTATTGTCTTTACTAGGATAGCTTATGTGAATGGTCTTAAGTACAATCTGATCAGTGTCAGTCAACTATGTGATACAAAATACATAGTTCAGTTTGATGATAAGCAAGGAACCATCTTCAATGAAAATAAGGAAATTGTCCTCATTGCACCAAGAAGACAAGATGTTTACGTTTTAGACATATCCAGTCTAACTCAGGATGGAACTTGTCTCTTTGCTAAGGTCACTGATACACTCAACTGGCTTTGGCATAAGAGACTCACCCACCTGAACTTTAAAAACATAAACAATCTTGTAAAACAAAACAAGGTCCTTGGCTTACCATCACTTGTGTTTTCAAAGGATAAACCATGCTTAGCTTGTGAAAAAGGTAAACATCACAGAGCATCCTTTAAAACCAAAACCAACTTTTCCATCAGGAACTGCCTACATCTTCTCCATATGGATCTATTTGGACCTATCAGTCCAAGGTCTATTAACCATGAGAAGTATACTCTGGTCATAGTGGATGAATACTCTAGATACACTTGGGTATTCTTCCTGATCAAAAAGAGTCAGGCAGCTGAAACAATCATGTCCTTTGTCAGGAACATTGAAAATCAAGATGACATTAAGGTCAAACAGATTAGAACTGACAATCGGACTGAGTTCAAAAATTATGAACTTGAATGTTTCTGTGATGAGAAAGGTATTTCCCAAAACTTTTCCTCTCCATACACACCTGAACAAAATGGTGTTGCTGAAAGGAAAAATAGAACACACATTGAAGCTGCTAGGACAATGCTATGTGGATCAGTCCTTTCTAACCAATTTTGGACTGATGCAGTCAAAACTGCCTGTTATACACAAAACAGATCCATCATTGTCAAGAGACATGGGAAAACCCCATATGAGTTATTCAAAGGAGGAATCCCTGACATCAGCTACTTTCATGTCTTTGGGTGTCCTGTGTTTATTCATAATCACAAGGATCACTTAGGGAAATTTGATGCAAAAGCTGATGATGGATACTTCCTGGGATACTCACTTGTCTCAAAAGCCTTCAGAGTGTTCAACACAAGGAGACAGCAGACTGAGGAAACATTTCATGTTACTTTTGATGAGAGCACTGATGCAATCAGGTTCTCAACTGCCTCAGTAGAAGAGATAGGAATTGATAATTCTTCAAGATATCCTCCTGATGAATATCTTCCTGAAAACGATCCTTCTACTCAGTATCAAGATGATGCTAACCTCTCCTATTACATAATCCCTCACAACCTACCTAACCCAACCATCACTGAGTTTGTTGAGGCACATGCAAACACTGATGAAATTAATCAGTCTGTTCAAAATGCTCGAGAACCAAACAATCTCAGTGATCTGGTAGACACTCAAGATCCAATCAATGATCATGTGTCTACTCTAGAACCAACCTCTCTACCCAATCAGGCCTCCACAAGTTCAAATCAGTATCCAGGACCTTAGGAAAGTTGGACTAGGTCTCAGGACATTGAACTTGTCAATGTTATTGGAGAGCCTATTGAAGGCATGCTCACCAGGAGCATGGCTGCTAGTCTAAGAGCAGCCTCAGCCAATGAATGCCTATTTGTGGACTTCATTTCCACAATTGAACCCAAAAGTGTTAAAGAAACACTTACACATCCAAGTTGGGTTCAGGCCATGCAAGATGAACTGGAACAATTTGACAGAAACAAGGTAATGACCTTGGTCAAATGTCCTGAGAATGTCTCAGTCATTGGCATGAAATGGGTATTCAAAAACAAAACTGATGAAAATGGCATAGTCATTAAAAACAAAGCCAGATTTGTAGCCAAAGGCTATAATCAACAAGAAGGCATTGACTATGAAGAAACATTTGCACCAGTAGCAAGGTTGGAAGCCGTCAGGATCTTCCTTTCTTTTGCTAAATACATGAACTTCAAAGTGTACCAAATGGATGTTAAAAGTGCATTCTTAAATGGTTCACTGAAAGAAGAAGTTTATGTTCAGCAACCTCCTGGATTTGAAAGCCATGAGTCTCCTGATCATGTCTGTAAGCTTAACAAAGCCCTTTATGGACTGAAGCAAGCTCCCAGGGCATGGTATGAGACTCTCTCAGCCTTCTTAATCCAAAACAAATTTGTCAGAGGCAAGATAGACAACACATTGTTTATCTATAAGACAAATAATGATGTCATACTAGTACAAGTGTATGTTGATGACATCATCTTTGGCTCAACAAGTTTCAAACTTTGCAAACAATTTGAAAAACTAATGGCAAAGAAGTTTGAAATGAGCATGATGGGAGAACTGACATACTTCCTTGGTCTACAGATCAAGCAGACTAATAGAGGAACCACTATCAGTCAAGAGAAGTATGTTAAGAACCTACTGAAAAAGTATGAACTCAGTGACTGTGCCTCAGTCAAGACTCCCATGGTTCCCCCAAACAACCTTGGTCCTGATCTCACTGGTATACCAGTAAATCAAACTCTCTTTAGAGGAATGATAGGATCACTGATGTATCTACTTGCATCAAGGCCTGATATCCAATTCTCAATATGTCTGTGTGCCAGATATCAATCTGACCCAAGAGAATCACACATCACTGCTGTGAAAAGGATATTCAGGTACCTGAAAGGTACTCCAAACCTTGGATTATATTATCCAAAATGCTCAGGCCTTGATCTTAAAGGATACTCAGACTCTGACTATGCTGGATGCAACATGGACAGAAAAAGCACCTCAGGCTCTTGCCAAATTCTTGGTGGGAAACTAGTCTGTTGGAGTGCTAAGAAGCAACAATCAGTTGCCTTGTCCTCAGCTGAGGCTGAATATGTTGCAGCAGCTAGTTGTTGTGCAAATGTACTCTGGATGAAAAGTCAACTCAGTGACTATGGAATTCAGTATAAGATGGTACCCATCTTTTGTGATAACACAAGTGCAATTGCAATATCCAACAACCCTGTTCTTCATCAGAGAACAAAACACATTGATATCAGATATCATTTCATCAGGGACCATGTCATGAATGGTGACATTGAATTACACTTCATCCCTACTGAATATCAGTTAGCTGATATCTTCACCAAACCTTTGGATGAACCTACTTTCACAAGACTGAAAGCCGAATTAGGAATGTTGGAAATAGAGAATCAGTCCACTGATTGAATCCTTCCAACTTAAGTGTAAATTCTTAAAACCTCAGGTCCCTGACCCAATGTGTAAATCAGTGAAAACAAATCACTGAATCCTCAACCTCAGGAACTAAACCCAAGTTCCTGAAATCTTTATGGTTCAGGAACTAAACCCAAGTTCCTGAATCCTTGTAGCTCAGGAATCATTCCATATTCCTGAATCATCAGTGACTAATCCCAAGTCCCTGAAAAACCATCACTGAATGAAAAGTCATTCAGGGCCCTGAAAAGAGACATTAAATACTGACTTAAATGCTCTAAGTATCTAGTTAGTAAATGTCCGAGGTTGGTAACTGAACTCATATTTAATTTAAGAATATTTTTTCTTTTTGCCTTTCTGGCTTCCACCTCTGGGCCACCACATTCCCACTTGGCATTAAATGCCTCTCCAATCACATTACAGATATGTGATGACTCATCTCTGCAAATTACACTTTTGCATAACTGCTCAACTGTTCACCTTGACTGTTGCGCCAAACCAGAGAAAAGTGGAGTGTTGGCATTAAATGCGGATCCCAAAACCTTTTATTCAAAACAGTTTCCAATAATTCTTTTTGAATAAATTAAAACCGCTCAAATGCCTAAAACACCCCCATCTCCACTTCCCTATAAATAACCCAACCAAAAGAAACACACACACGTTTTTTTATAGAATCTTAAGCAAAACTCTGCCATTTTTAATTCTCAAAAACAAATTGTGTGTGTATTCTTAAGCTTTAGAAACCCAGAAACCTTAGTCAAACCCAGACTTACCCACAAATGGCTTCTTCTAAAGCTATCGCATACGCCCCCAATGTGGAATTCCTCACTGGGGACGTTGACCTAACAAAGAACAATGTGGTAGGAAATTTCTCTTTTCCACAAAACTACCCAGCCTACAAGAACGTTATGAAATTTCTTCGTAATTGTTTTCTTGCAAAGGCTTTCACCCACACCCCCTCAGTCATCTACCATGACTATTTGAGGGAATTCTGGTGCACGGCTGTGGCTACCAGCCCCAAAGACACCAAAGAGTCAATCATCACCTTCACGGTGATGAATGGGAGTAGAACCCTCTCCTTTGTCTACTCAACCTTCATCAAAGCCACAGGCCTTGACTTTGCTGAAGCGTTTGCACCCAACCCTACTGATCAGGACATAAAGAATGAACTGGTCTTTTTAGCACCCCACGACCCCAGACGTCCTACAACGTCTGCTGGAGGCTTATTGGAGAAAGCTCCAGTAGTTAAAACATGGTTCAATCCTATCTGGAGGATACTGATGACATTTTTCATTCAGGTCCTGGGTGGAAATAAATCCTCTACGGAACAATTGAACTCATCACAACAATTGATGCTGTTCAGTCTCCTTGAGGGTACAAAAATTGACATCGGAGGAATAATCTTCTGAGACCTTGTTGCCAAGCTTTCAGGAAAACATAGGCAAAGGCATATGTCCTACCCTAGATTTGTTTCCTGTGTGCTTCAGGACCTACTTGGTTCTGACTAAGTGAGGCCTGATGCAGAAGGTACGAAGCCTGACGTCCTGCACAAGTCAAACTTCACTAGTGGCATCAGTGAGGTGACAAATATTGCCCTGACTGAATACATGCAATCATTCATTCAGGGTAAAGACGTTGTCTCACCAGTTCCTTCACCGACCAAAAAGGTGAAGAAGACAAAGAAGGGTCAGTCCAGCCAGGTGGTTAGACCCAAGCCACTCGCCACTGAGACTGATCCTCAAAACCAACTAAACCTTAAAAAAGAGGTTGAAAAAGGCCGAGACCTCTGAGACACCCATTTCTGAGACCCTCTTGACCTCAAAACAAAGGCCAACGGAGGTCACTGAGCAATCATCCTCAGTGACTTCGGGCACTCCCTTTCCACATGATTCCACTGACATAAACAAGTCAGAGGGATCAGGAAGCATTCCCCCCTCACATCCCGATGAAGGAACTGTCAAAAAACAATCAGTTCCCAAGGGAGGAAAGGGTTCTAAATCCTCGGTAAGGAAGCACTACCTTACTGAGAAAGGGACCCAAAAACATTCACATCCTATTAACGTTCCTGAGCAATCACCCTCAGGATCTCAGGGAGAAAAGGACCCTAAATCCCCAAAAGGACAACACAATCCTGATGGGAAGGGGGTCCACCAACTTACACAATCATTACCTAGTGATACTACTGGAAAGCACCCATCAGTAGTTGAAGGTGCTAAGGGGGACAAAGACTCAGAGGGAAAGAAACAACCCGCTGATATGGAACCCATCAACCCCTCAGGCGGATCCATTCACTCAGGAACTGCCCCAAAAAGCCAGGCTGGTATTACCCCAGTTATTATGGCTAGTCAGGCTGAGCAAACCCACTCAGTTATTATGACAACGGGGTCAGGACCTGGCCAAACCAAAGGCGAGTCTTTTTATAAAGAGGAGCCGGTTGAATTTTTGGGTATTGAGTCCATGGGGGACTTTCAGGCTCTTCTTGAGTCTGATGAAGAGCTCAAGGAAGAGAGTGATGAAGAGGTGTTTGAGGCAGGTGAGGATATGGAAACTGATGAACAACCTGAACAATCACATCAGTCATCTCCACACCAAGGTGAAGAGTCAGGTTCTCAATCTTCTGATTCTTCTGATACTGGGGACATCCTCAAAAAGTATGATGACTTTCTTCCCCTCACTGAAAGAAAATTAGTCAAGTTCCTACTTAAGACCAATAGAGCTCTTTACACTGGTCTCACTGAAGAGATGTTCGATCATCACACTGAAACTGTTGTTCACTATGCCAACCTGAAGGCAGATGTTGAAAGTTATCATGATGATGTGAACGAAATGCATTCTGACACCAATAACTCCCTGACAGCTATTGATCTTCATCTCAGGAATTTCAATCTTACTCTTGAAGGCATCACCAAAAGCCTTGGAACTATTCAAACAGCTGTCAAGGATGACCCGGAACTCAACAAGAAGGTCCTTCAGGCTGTTGAGACTTACCAGAAGCAATCAGCTGAATTCAGTGATCTTGTCAGCTTACTGAAGGATTCTAACATTCAGGGTCTTAACTCTTCATTGGACTCGATCAGGACTTCTTTGGGTCTTCAGCAAAAACATCTAGGTACTTGGGCACAATCTTCAACATCCTTGGCATGGTCTCTTGGGTCAAGGATGTCAGGCATCGAAGCTTCTCAGGCATCTCTTGGGGATAAGATCTCAACTCTTCAGAAAGATACCTCGGACATCAAATCAATGATGACTGAGATCTATCAGGCTTTCAAGGGTCCTGCTGCTCCAGTGGCTCCAACTCTTGCTATCACCATGGCTCAAGCAACAGTTGAGGGGGAGAAAGACACTGGAGTCCCTGAAGCTTCCACAAGCCAGCAACCTCCTTCTCCTCCTTCTCACACTGAAGGGGAGATTCCTGAAGCTTCTTCCACCCATCAAGATAAAAGCAAAGGCATCCTCACTGATCCTGAGCCTCAACCAGCACCAATCTTGGTAGCAAAGGATCTTGAATCACCAGCCAGGATCCCATATGACATAGATGGAGTTCTTCACCACTTCTCAGCTGATGAACTCAGTGCTTACCTGGAGGAAGAGGAAGCAAAGAAGAAGTTAAAGGAGGAAGAAAAGGTGAGCAAGCCTGCTATTATTAAGGTTGTTCATGAAGAGGCTGAGAAGATTGGTCTTGAGGCTAAGGATCTTTCAGGAAGAGAGGGTGGTATGACTTTTGTAAAAGCTCAGACTGAGGAGATGATCACTCTTAGGAAGAAAAGGGAGGAAAGGTGTAATACCTCGTAAATTTCCCCTGTCATTTGTAAACAATTAACGAATAGTAATCCATAAACACAGTTTAATTAACCATTTTTACGGACTAAATTTTTGCTTTTATTCAACATTATTACTAAACGGGACATTGTATCGCAATTCGCATTCTTTGTATCAAACTCATACACATACCCCGACATTCCAATTCGGTCTAATCCAATCCAACCGGACCCTTAAATATTATTACAATGGGCCTAGTTATTTTTCCAGCCCACCAAGCCATATTTGGCTATATCAAAATCGATACACACTCTATCAAATCTCGATATGCTTTGCCTCATTTTAATGTAAATTGGCACACGACATATATATTAAATCATGTCACACAAATCTTCACTATATCGAGAATCAAGAACAAGAAATACATTGAACATATTATATCGAATGATCAAGGAACAAGTGCTAAAGTGAATCGAATTCACCAAATATCAAATATATCAAAGTTACAAAAACTCATTCTAAATGAATTACATTGTACATACATGTTAATCCACGAAATCACAAACATGTTTAAGAGTTCTTTGTGTCATTTTGAAACCAACTCGATCCAAAAACTCTCACTCGATCACCTCCTTATTTTGGTCACCTTTCTACAATTGCTTAACCCTTGGAGTACACCAACGAGCCAACAAAAGCCAACATCAAATCCATTTGTCTTCTTGTTTTTGAACCATAGCGTCGGCTAACACAACCACAAGCAACCATCATTGCCACTCTTGCAATAACTCACTTCTCACCTGTCACACTCCACCCCATGTGGACCTTTGTGAACTACAAACCAAACCGACCCTTGATATTGTTTCATATGGGAATCAATTCCTAGACAACAAGTAAAGACAATGGGTCATGATGATTTCTACACACCACACTCAAGCTGACTTACACACTCAAACTATCACACTTCACCTCAAATCATGATTACAACATACAAATAAAAACTCCTTTTCTCTTCACCTCATACGTATACAGACTCATTTGTCCCCTTCTTCTTGTCATCCCATGTTCTTGCTCCAAGATTCACTAAACTCAAGAGTGATTATTTTAGAAAGAAACATGTGCTCTTCCTCTTTAAATACCATGCACTCCATACTTGTTTTTCACCCAAACAAAAACACAAACAAAAGCAAAACGCAAACAAAGCACAAATATCTCCCTTGTTTCTCTTGTAGTTCGACAGTATGCAAGCAAAGGAAAGACAGGAAAAGGGAGTTGGTATGTTAGTAAAATAGAAACATGGGTTTTCATAAACTTAAGTTAAATATTGTCCTTGTTTCTTTTCCTCTTGCTCGATCAAACTCAAACCCACTGAAACTGAGAGAAATTACAACAAGGGTCTAAACTTGGAAAGCTTGGGGTGAACTTGGAGTAAGCTTTTGGAAGCTTGGTCCCTTCTTGGTTTAGTCTTGCTCTCGCCACTCGACATCCACTCTTTCTCAGGCCCACTGTAAGGAAACCAAGTTATGTTATAGTATATTGGTGGGGTCGTGATTCGAGTAGCAAAAGTCATTCGTCAAACACCAACTTCTATGTCGTGTTTTACCCACCCCATATTGCTTCATCCCACACTCAAAACCACATCACACTCACTCAAACACAACCATTCTGATCCCAGAAACCCTCAAGACCAGAAATAACTCAGTTCAAGCTCACTCGAAATGCATTGCAAGTTTGGAGTTAAAACGTAATTGAGTTCATCCTTTTTGATCGAGCACAAGTTTTCTCAACCATCCAAGTCCTCTCCTATTCAGTCTCATCCAATTTTCAAGTGTTTGTAAGTTCCTTAAACTCAGTTTCGATTCATTTCAACTCATATCTCAATATAATTCAATTCGAGTATATGTGTTGAACGTATACATTTGTTGATTTATTTTTACGTGTACATTTGGTTTCTCTAGTTCGAACCATGTTTCATTCGGTGGTTAAGCCACCCAAGATCATGTATAAACGCACATGACACCCTCATGCACTCACTTGTTACGAAAACAAAACAATTTTTGAACTAGCCTTGAACACGTGAAAACTCAAAACAAAAACACTTAGAAATTTTTCTAAGTGTTTTGAGTATTAAAAACGTCACAAACAGTCACCTTGGAGGCTTTGTATTTTCGAATATATACATATGACACACATATGCTTTTGCTCAGTTCGAATATCAACATGAAAAACTTTATTTTTCGTTTTAGAAACTTTTCACGAAAAGCTTTAAAAAGCTCTTAAAATCGTACAAAGCAAAAGCCCTTGACTGGCTTACAACACTTAGGTAAATTTTGAGTTTTCAGTTTTTTTTTCAAACCAAGCGAACCAGGCAACAAACACACATCATACCTTCAACACTGTAAATGCAACCACACAATATTTTTGCACCATCTCATTAACGGCCTAGAACACTAAACTTTTCATGTTTTGAGTTTCTAAAAATAACGTGAACCCGTCACTCAAATATGACCATTTTGAACTGCCATCGCAAATGTGGTAACAGAATTAAATTAGAAAAATCTTATATGTTTCGGACTGGGCTGAACAAAAGCCCAAGAAGAAATGGAGCTAGACCAGCCCACTGGGCCCATACTGAACGTTTTTAGAATCACAAAAATAGCCCGAGTCCAGGTCCAAAGTAAATTTCATGCCCTCGCCTCCAAATCCCTTAACGGGCCTTGTTTTAGCTCGTTAAGGGCCCAATAAATCAAATTTTAACATTCTGGTCAAACTAGCTATTGACTTATGCTTGAATAAGCTAAAATAAGCTTCAAAAATTTTTGTAAAATTTTTCCACAAGTTTTTATGCAAAAAGGACTAACCTTGCAAACTAGTTTCACTTTGAGGGGCTAAAACTGCCACCTTTGTAAAAACAGGTCTTGACTTATGCTTGAATAGTAAATGTAACACCCAAACCCCGACAAGGGTAAAGATATCACAACAATGGTTTCATATCAGATCAAAACAAAGAATACATCTATAGTAATACAAGAAATCTCAAAGGTTACAAATGAAATACAGAAATTTACAAGGTTACAAGTGCAAATACTAATTCTGAAATATAATAACTTCTAATCACTTCTAAGTCCAAAAGTAGCTTATCAAGTCTTCTAATTCCAAGGTACTCTCTACCCATTCCCAGCTTCCTACTAAACCTGCCGCAGGAAAAGAAATGCGGCTGAGCTACAAGAGCTCAGTGAACAGATATAACGATAACAAACAGTAATAGAGAATAGTACAGGATAACATAAACAAAAGTCAAACAGATGTAATATGGTTCAAGGGATAAGTCAAAGAATAAGTACAAATGAAAGGGAAAAGGGATAGTAATCCACCACGAGCCCAGAAACAGATCATATCATATTGTAACCATAAATCTTCACATCATATAGAGGGGAGACCTCTCAGATAATCAGATAATATGAGGGGTGTCCTCATTCTTCAAATGGATTAGCTAGCTCCCATATATATGTGAAAGGCGTGTATTACACACAAGCACCAGTCACCAGACAATAATAAATCATATATAGATAATCCACTAAACAAAACAGATCTAGGATTGCAATCCATACGCCCCCCCGAACCATATACCAATCATAATAAAGCGCGCATAATCAAATGGGGACGGTGTGAGGAATCACTCACCCACACATGAGTCATGCCAGTGGTGCATCACAGACATGGACATGGAACCCCCATGCCTAGTGTCACAGAGTTTGGCTCGGGTATCAAACTAAGAGTCAGATATCATATCAAATCAGATGTGTCATAATCAGATGGCTCATATCAGATAGTTCATAACAGATGGTTTATATCAATTATCATCAGAAGTAGTACCAAAATCCAAATCAGAGTTTATCAGATTAAGGTTCATATTAAGTAATCAAGTCAAGGTTCAGATCAAAAGTTCATTTCAAAAGTTTCTATCAAAAGTCCATTTTAAACAATCCTTTATTCATGATTTTCATAAAACGATCCTTTAAAGTGGTTTTCATAAAAATAATCTTTCAAAACGGTTTTTATATAGATAGTCTTCAAAATATAGTTTCCATAAAAGTTAGTAACATTTTATATAAAAGTACTTTCGCATCATTTATAAACATCTTTTTAAATGGGTTTTGCTCAAAACATTTCTATGGTATAATTAAAAAGGTTTTCATAACATAGATTCATATCAAAGGTCATATCAAATGGAATCAATAGAGGAGGTTCAAGCAAAGGGAATCATAGTAATGGCATCAGATCAGAAACTAACGGATCAGAATATGAAAGAGATCATGAGAAACCTTATAAGAAAGGTCAGAATATCTGTACCTTATACCGCAAGTGTAAACAGATCTAGAAATATAAAGATCGGAAACAACTCCTTCTTCAGCGAATCTACACGAATACATGGTCATTTGATTAATAACTTATTTTAAATCAGATTACTTATCTTAGTCGGCTTTCCATTTTTAGTGACTTCTATATTTAGTAACGTTCCATTTTTAGAAAGTTTCCCGAAATCGTAATTTCATAAATTTAACATTATAATTGACAATTAATAATATTTAAGGGTTCAATGACAATTATAATAGTTTGGGTTAATTATGTCAATTGAGTAAGGCTTAGGGTCAAAATGTAAATTATCAAAATTAGATATTAAAATGTTAAATAAAATTATTTTAATGTTTATGCTATAATTTTATATTAAGATGATAACTTATTAACGTATTCTCGACATTGGTCCTAGACCGCGACAACCAAAAATGTCATTATCACATGGATAACACACGACTCTCGATATATTTACCTCGAGACACCACATATCAGTAAACACCCTACTCCATTTTAAATCCATAACATACTTATGAATCAATGAGAAATGCCATAGACACAAGCATGTAGACTGGTCCCATACTCACACGTTTTCTTCATTATTCTACACCCCATGCACGACAACAAGCAAGCAACAAAGATTTTTATTACCATTGATTTTGCATGAAATAACCCCACTTATATACCCATTGTATTTTTGCTTATCAACATTGTATGACCCAAACAAAACTCACCCCACATACATGTACTTCTCGTTAATCCCATGCTCATTCACATACGTCTCTTATTTTCTCCTTATTTACTATACGCCCTACCACACACCCTTTATATCCTTTTTCTTTTACCCAGTTCACAAGACACAACACTCAACCAGAGAACCCATCTTTTCGACCCAATCTTTGTCCATCCAATCGATCTATAAACACCCCCTGAAACCCAGAACATTACTCACAAACTACCCTTTCCAGCCCACCCTCGACACAGCCAAAACACGCATGAAATCACAGCCCATACGACACACACTCGAGACCCATTTTACAGCCCTTTTACACACTAACACACGCGTAAATTTCTCCTTGTTTCCCCAGCCTAAGTCGACACATATAAGTCTCATCATACAAAATTTAAAATGACCCATAATACATGTTCCAATATCAGTTTACGAGTTTTCTTATTGGTTGTTATTTTATGTGATATAATCATGATTTTATGTAATCTTTTATATCATCATAGGTGTTTATAATTTGACAAAACAACAAGAATCGAACGAGAAAAGGATGATATAAGTACCCTTGAAGACCAAACGAAGAATAGAACCACACGGGATCAATCCATCAACAATTTCCTTCTTCTTTTTTTTTTCTTTGTGGTGATCGAATGAAACAAACAACAAGAGGATCGATTAGGTTTTGATCAGAGTTTTGAAGGGATCAAAGGATGTGTATATAATTACCTCGTTGGAATGAATAAGAGCAAGGATCAAAGCCTCCTTTGTGGTTTTGCAACTGATCGAGCAGCAGCAATAAAAGAGAGAGCAGCAGCAGTAATAAAAGAGAAAGCAGTAGCCGATTATTTTGATGAGAACTAATGATCAAAGTCTTCCTCTTTCAGCCTTAGTTGGATCGAACAGGGATAAAGAAGAACAAGAGAGATGGCAGCCGAGTTCTAGTGAGAGAGAGGCTAGGGTTTGCAAATGATTTGGGATTTTCGGTTATGAAAAAAAAAAAAAAAAAAAAAACCGTGTGATTTGATGTGTTGTATTTAGGGAATAAACAAATCTCCATAATGGGCTAATCAATTTGATTAAATGCATGTTTATCTCCCTTATTTCCTTGGGCCGAAATGTTTGAGTATATTGTACAAAAAATATCGACTAGCTTAGCTAGTGTCGTTGTAGGATTTTTATTTTGCGACTTTCAAATTCATAATGTAGGGTTTATTTGGTAGCATAAGTCTTTAAATAATTTAGGACATAATTATCTTAGGTCAAACGTCAAATGATGTTACTTATATAATATTCATAAGTTCTTAAAATTTTAAAATTGATGGCATTTTTGTCATTTCGGATTATATTAATTTTGGGTTTTACAACTTCTTCCCCTCTAAAAAAAAATTTTCGTCCTCGAAAATTGAAGTCGCACAGTTAAACGAAGTCGTAGCAAGTCGCAAAAGTTCATCACAAACATTCTCACGCCCGAGGAGGTCCTTCTAAAAGATCTTCAGACCAAAAGTTTCTCATGACTCAATCAAAACAAGGTGGGTTCAAATTCCTCAGAAGAAGACAAATTAGGTTGATTCCGATCAAAAGACCATGCAACAAAAATGGAGGATAGGTGAATCTTCCAGAAAGCTCATATGGAATACGAACAAGATTTCAAATCAAATTGACTGTGTCAACAGCGAAGAGCTCTACAAAGAGTTTTCAAGATATATGACTGAGGTCAACAGCATGCAAAACGAGAGTCCAAACTCATCCAGATAACTAATGAATGAAAGCAGAGCATACGCATAGATAGGATGAACTTAAAGTCTCACTAATCACGGATAATCCAACGGAGATTCAAATTCTAAACTTCTTAGGTACTCCCCCAAGATATCCTATGCCCACAACAAGTGCACGTTATATGATGTAAGTATTATCACGTTGGCCAGACGTCATAATACTGGCATCATATAAATATGCCCTCATGATGGTCATACTTTATCTCAAGTCGTAATCAGAACCACCTATCTTAATCCACCTAGTACTTCTACAGTCTCAGAGGTCAACTAAAATCGAATGCCTTAATCAAGAGGAAAAACAAAACTATTCGCAAGAGTGTCAAAATCCCATATTGCTTAGCAGAAGTGAGATACACCGTCACAAGCATCATATCTTCCACAATTCGCCAAAATCTCTCAAAACAAGCCATCACCGAACATACGAAAAAATGAACACGGAAATGAAATGCTACTAGGGAACTTAAATCAACAGAGGATCTTATTACTTTATAACAAAATTTAAGAGGGTCAACGGAAATGAAAGTTATTCGCCAAAATCTTCGGCCTTCATAGAATCAATTCTTTTCCAAACATACAGGGTCTGTTTCAAAATCCGTTCATTCAACACATCCAATCTCTTCAAGTCTGGTTAATCTGTCTTTGTTTGTCCATAAATCTGGAAGTGAAACAAAATCGTGTACTTTTGTCTGGTTCATCAAGCCTCCTGCAGTTCTTCTTGGAATGAAATGGAGTGACGTGGATTTTTGGCACGATCTTAAAATCTCTTCATCATCCAGTCTGCTTCCGCTCTCAATTCATCTTAGTACAACCAAGATGAATAGGGATGTGAGACTGCATGTCTTCATCAGCACTAGGTTCGCCATCTCGACTAGAATTTCTTCTTCTGCATCGCCAACACTTCTGCCTTGTAAGGAATGTCTTCACTCTTCAGGGTAGCCGCCGTTGTTGTCAACTCCAGGTCAGGCAGTGAAATAATTTTTTTGATATGTTTCTAGTTATCTTGATGCATACGAAAACTTTCTGTGCAGCAAGGGAGTATCACCGAGTCTCTTTCTGAATATCCCAAAATTGTTCCGCCCAAGGGTATGGAAGTTAATTTCCATTTTAACTTTTCCAAAACTCCATTCTAAATCAAACTAAGTTGTTTCTCTCTGTTCACGAAATTTCTCAATGGTATTATAAGTTGCAAACACCTTCCAAAATTCTTCTGCAAAGTTTAAAAGGTTTCAGTTCTCCATTCTGTTATCGGTCTTGACCACGTGGTGATAGTTTTCAAAACTTGCGGGGTTTAAAGAGATATCCTCAATTAAGAACATCGTTGTCTCAACAATTATCAATCTCCCTGAGCACACAAATGATCGACGATTTCTAACAAAGTGCACAAATGATTTTCATGCTCTTCCTCGTCTCCGAACGTACTATTAAACCATACAATGGCCATTTGCCCAAGTACTCACGAGAAAACATCATTTATCAAATTCACAAAATAGTCAGAGCTTTAGCTAATACTATTAGCGTCACTAACCGTCATAGCGGTCGTTTATGAATACGGAAGGCGATTTCAAGAATAAAATCAATTCATCAAAAAGGAAACTTCGCGCTCTGAAATTAAACAAACACATAGTCGTTCCAGGTTGGAGGAATATTGGCTCCTAACAGTAATATGGTTCAGCTTCCTGTAATCAATACATAACTCCATTCATCGTCCTTCGTCATCGCGAACGAAACCGAAACACGCCCATAAGACTCACTTCTTGATCTTCGGTCACTGCTCTTCCCAGTTGCTCAATTCAACAGGTTTGATCCCAGACACATCTGAAAGATATCTTCGCGTGGTGACTAGACAATCTCTCGGCATCAAGTCAAATCCTTCTTCACACACCGGTGGGAAAAACATGTGGTTCAGTCACGAATCATATTCAGACAACTCAGGGTGCCAAATAACTCTCAAGATACGATTCATTCATTGGTGTACGAAATGGTTCATAGGAAAACTTCATAACTGCGAAAGTAACACACGAGTCTCCAGAGTAATAGTGATAGCAAAGGGTTTAACAATCGGTAATCGTATTAGGGAGTTCAAAATTGTTTCAAACGCCAAAGGTGAGGCATAGAAGGGTAGTTGTCAATATTTGACTGATCAATCAATAATTTCCTTGTCAGAATAAAATCGAAGTTAACTATCCAAAGAAAGACGGATCAGCATAGCAAAACTTATAGAAACATTCTTATACTCGTAGTTAAGCACACAAGACTTCTCGTAGGGACAGAGGTGGGTAAGACGGAATCAAATAGCGTCGGAAGATTCATGGATACTTATCAAAAGCAAAAGACAATTAACAAAACAAATCCAGTACGCCATCGCCATGGAGGTTCTCAGAGTGCCCGAAGAGGCGTCAAAATGAATTAACGAAAGGATCAGAGATCAGAGTAAAAATCTGAAGATAAGGATCAAATAGTGTCAGGCAATTTTTATGAAATTCTCAATGCCTTCTAGATTTACTCAGGTTCAAATCTTAGGTGGTGCAAAGCATAAGCTTTCACTTTCCAAAAGTGGTATCAACAGGATCTAACCAAAAGCAAGGCACGAATCAGAGTGATGCGGAAGCAATGATACTAAAACAAATGCCTTATAGTCTACCCATTCCTCACTGGTCAAAACTTACGTTCCTATAGGGAAATCTTAAAGCAAATTATCAAAGGTTGTCTTACGAGCGCCTACAGGGAAAAATTAGTGGTCCTAACTTACACAGGCCAAGGGTAATGTATTACGAATCGCAGCCTGTCTCTCTGATACCATAATTGTAACACCCCAACCCGACAAGGGTAAAGATATCACAACAATGGTTTCATATCAGATCAAAACAAAGCATACATCTATAGTAATACAAGAAATCTCAAAGGTTACAAATGAAATACGGAAATTTACAAGGTTACAAGTGCAAATACTAATTCTGAAATATAATAACTTCTAATCACTTCTAAGTCCAAAAGTAGCTTATCAAGTCTTCTAATTCCAAGGTACTCTCTACCCATTCCCAGCTTCCTACTAAACCTGCCGCAGGAAAAGAAATGCGGCTGAGCTACAAGAGCTCAGTGAACAGATATAACGATAACAAACAGTAATAGAGAATAGTACAGGATAACAGAAACAAAAGTCAAACAGATGTAATATGGTTCAAGGGATAAGTCAAAGAATAAGTACAAATGAAAGAGAAAAGGGATAGTAATCCACCACGAGCCCAGAAACAGATCATATCATATCGTAACCATAAATCTTCACATCATATAGAGGGGAGACCTCTCAGATAATCAGATAATATGAGGGGTGTCCTCATTCTTCAAATGGAGTAGCTAGCTCCCAGATATATGTGAAAGGCGTGTATTGCACACAAGCACCAGTCACCAGACAATAATAAATCATATATAGATAATCCACTAAACAGAACAGATCTAGGATTGCAATCCATACGCCCCCCGAACCATATACCAATCATAATAAAGCGCGCATAATCAAATGGGGACGGTGTGAGGAATCACTCACCCACACATGAGTCATGCCAGTGGTGCATCACAGACATGGACATGGAACCCCCATGCCTAGTGTCACAGAGTTTGGCTCGGGTATCAAACTAAGAGTCAGATATCATATCAAATCAGATGTGTCATAATCAGATGGCTCATATCAGATAGTTCATAACAGATGGTTTATATCAATTATCATCAGAAGTAGTACCAAAATCCAAATCAGAGTTTATCAGATTAAGTAATCAAGTCAAGGTTCAGATCAAAAGTTCATTTCAAAAGTTTCTATCAAAAGTCCATTTTAAACAATCCTTTATTCATGATTTTCATAAAACGATCCTTTAAAGTGGTTTTCATAAAAATAATCTTTCAAAACGGTTTTTATATAGATAGTCTTCAAAATATAGTTTCCATAAAAGTTAGTAACATTTTATATAAAAGTAGTTTCGCATCATTTATAAACATCTTTTTAAATGGGTTTTTCTCAAAACATTTCTATGGTATAATTAAAAAGGTTTTCATAACATAGATTCATATCAGAGGTCATATCAAATGGAATCAATAGAGGAGGTTCAAGCAAAGGGAATCATAGCAATGGCATCAGATCAGAAACTAACGGATCAGAATATGAAAGAGATCATGAGAAACCTTATAAGAAAGGTCAGAATATCTGTACCTTATACCGCAAGTGTAAACAGATCTAGAAATATAAAGATCGGAAACAACTCCATCTTCAGCGAATCTACACGAATACATGGTCATTTGATTAATAACTTATTTTAAATCAGATTACTTATCTTAGTCGGCTTTCCATTTTTAGTGACTTCTATATTTAGTAACGTTCCATTTTTAGAAAGTTTCCCGAAATCGTAATTTCAAAAATTTAACATTATAATTGACAATTAATAATATTTAAGGGTTCAATGACAATTATAATAGTTTGGGTTAATTATGCCAATTGAGTAAGGCTTAGGGTCAAAATGTAAATTATCAAAATTAGATATTAAAATGTTAAATAAAATTATTTTAATGTTTATGCTATAATTTTATATTAAGATGATAACTTATTAACGTATTCTCGACATTGGTCCTAGACCGCGACAACCAAAATATGTCCTTATCACATGGATAACACACGCCTCTCGATATATTTACCTCGAGACACCACATATCAGTAAACACCCTACTCCATTTTAAATCCAAAACATACTTATGAATCAATGAGAAATGCCATAGACACAAGCATGTAGATTGGTCCTATACTCACACGTTTTCTTCATTATTCTACACCCCATGCACGACAACAAGCAAGCAACAAAGATTTTTATTACCATTGATTTTGCATGAAATAACCCCACTTATATACCCATTGTATTTTTGCTTATCAACATTGTATGACCCAAACAAAACTTACCCCACATACATGTACTTCTCGTTAATCCCATGCTCATTCACATACGTCTCTTATTTTCTCCTTATTTACTATACGCCCTACCACACACCCTTTATATCCTTTTTCTTTTACCCAGTTCACACGACACAACACTCAACCAGAGAACCCATCTTTTCCACCCAATCTTTGTCCATCCAATCGATCTATAAACACCCCCTGAAACCCAGAACATTACTCACAAACTACCCTTTCCAGCCCACCCTCGACACAGCCAAAACACGCATGAAATCACAGCCCATACGACACACACTCGAGACCCATTTTACAGCCCTTTTACACACTAACACACGAGTAAATTTCTCCTTGTTTCCCCAGCCTAAGTCGACACATATAAGTCTCATCACACAAATTTTAAAATGACCCATAATACATGTTCCAATATCAGTTTACGAGTTTTCTTATTGGTTGTTATTTTATGTGATCTAATCATGATTTTATGTAATCTTTTATATCATCATAGGTGTTTATAATTTGACAAAATGATGAACTCAAATAAGTACATTTTATTACTATCATTTATCCTATTAATTTGACTTGTTTTACTATATTATGTATGAGGATTGATACTTAATCGTTTACTTTTGTAATTCTCAGGTAAAAACAAGCATTTGGTGAAACTTAGCGATTTTGGACTAATTATGGAGCAAAACATGCAAGAAGTTAAGAGTCTACTGAAATGAAGAAGATCAAGACTAATCTGCTCCAGATGCGCCGCATCTCACTCATGACATGCGCCGCATCTCTATCAAGATATCACCAGATACGATCCAAGATACAAGAGGACATGCGCCGCATCTAATCATGGAGTTACGCCGCATCTTCTGGCGGTGTACGAATATTCCTGAATATTATAATCTTGGACCCCACGCGAAGTTAAGTCAATGCGCCGCATCTACTTACTAGATGCGCCGCATCTTCCCTCAGACAGAAACTATAAATACCCCAAGACCAGACGAATTCAAAGAGCTTTGGAGACCATATAATACCGAAGACCGAACAGGAGAAACCAAGGACGAATTCAGTCAAGGAGGCAGCACAAGACACACCTAAATCAAAGATACAAGAGCTGTAAGAAGGTGCTGCATGTGTTTAATTCATTAAGTAGTTTTGTTTTATTGTGTTAGCAAACTTTAATTCATCAGGATTGGTGGCTTGTGTAATGTGACAACGAAAGATTGCACTCCCTTTAATACTTGCTTTCCCATCAATTAAAGTTTATATGTTGATGTCTTTGGTTACTACTTATTAGTGCATTGATAACCTCTGTGTTTATTAGTGGCTTGCGGGCATTTGACTGCGGAAAATAATGTGGCTCCCACGGTTATTACTAAATTGATCACTTAGGAATAACTTTTAGACATAAGTAATCATTAAGGGTTTACTCGCCGATAAGAATAGGACCAACGAGAAAGGGTTAACTACATACACTTCATATAAAGCTATCAATAAAACAAGTGACAATCTACTTAATTATAAGGACAGCCCTCTTATTGTCTCGAGTATCTATCTGTGTACGTGTGTGCTACTTGCTGATTCGTGCCTATTGGTTTATTTTATTATTTAATTGCAAACAAATCGTGCCAGTCTCTCAGGCTGAAACCCCCTTGCGTTAGGATATTAAAATACTGATTAGAATAACGAGATAATACGTTCCACTCTTAGTGATCGACACTCTACTTACCATTATATTCATACTGACCGGGTACACTGCTCGTTAAGTGTGTGTGTTATTGATAAGTCGGCTAAATATAAATTTAAAACTTGAGTAGGCATCTAAACGTGCTAAAACTATACTACGACACCGCACGCATCAAGTTTTTGGCGCCGTTGCCGGGGAGTGAATTGTTATTATCTGTTAATTTGATTAGTATTTTAATTAGGTTTTTCTTTTTATTAGATTAATTGCATCATTGTATTATTTTGCATATTTGTTGTATTGTGTGTTAATTGTTTTCTTTTATTTTTGTGTGTTTATTTTGTTTGTGTGTTTTTATTTGTTTTTATTTTTCGTGTTTTCTGTTCTGCTATCGTTGTACTGTGCTAAATCAAACGATACGGCGCATCTGATCTCTCAGATACGGCGTATTGCGTTTAATTTTTTTAAATACAACGCGTTTAATTAATTCGATACGACGCATCTTTTCCCCAAGATACGGCGTATCTGTTTTTAATAAGAAAATTTTTTCTAAGCGATAAAGTAATACGACGCATCTGCTTTAGTAGATACGGCGTATCTGTTTTTGATAAAAAAAAAATTTTCTAAACGTTAACGCCATACGACGCATCTGCTTTAGCAGATACGGCGTATCTATTATTTTAATTAAAAACAGTTTGCGAATTATTAAACAGATACGACGTATCGATCTCTGTCGATACGGCGCATCTTCTTAATCAAAAATCTTGTATTTTTAAACGTAACGAAAATACGGCGCATTAACTTTTGTTAATACGACGTATTTAATTTTAAATAAATATCGATTTTTGATTAATTAATTCGATACGGCGCATTCATAAATTCTAAGCGGCGTATCTATTTTTTGAATAAAAGTCTGATTTATTTTTAACGTATTAAGATACGGCGTATCCCATTTATAGGATACGGCGCATCGTCAGCTGATATCAGCAACTTTTATTTTACTTTGATTGTTTCACTCTTCTTTTGCACGAGTAAGTTTTTATTTCAGGAAGATGGACGATCCGGATATTACAATGGAAGAATATATCAGACTTGGAAAGGAAAAAGCCTTGAGCAATAATGGGATCTACGATTGGGAAAGAGCAAGATATGGTGCACAAGTCATTGATACGAAAGAAATCACTATGGAAGAATACTTGATTTTAGGACATGAAAAGTCAAGGAAAGAAAGAAACAAATTGCCATTTCAACACACCTGGTGTATGCCAAGTGATGATGAAGAAGATTCATATACCGTTAAACCAATTCCGGCAATTGTTATTGATAGTACTTTTTCTCCGGAGATTGCACAAGATGATGTGTATACGGAACCTTACGTTGAAGAATATTCTGCAATCGTATTACCACCATTAGACAGTCCTACGGATGAAGATGAAAAGTATTCTAATTCTGATTTCGAACCATTTGACGCCATAGTTTATGATGACATACCTCAACCAGATTTTGACCCAACGAGGGATTTTGAAGAAATCTGGGATTACTTGATGAAGGATGAAATTCGGGACGATGCTGAAATTGCAAGACCACTAGTTGAAGATAGAGATTCACGTGACGAATTGGAGTCACTTACAACAAAAAGTGGTACAAATTTATTTAATATTATTAATCCCGTTACTAATAATCTTGCTAGTTTTCCTAAACAGGTTGCAAAACAAAAAAATGATGAGGTGGAATTTATTACACTACCTATTGAAGCACATGAAGCACCTGTGATCAACCCGTTTTTGGTGGAGCTCGAGGAAGAATTTGGTGATGAGCTCTTAAACATTGCTATGATTGATGAAGATGATGATTTCGACCCTATGAAGGTATTAGAGGAACTCAAAATTTTACTTGCTAAAGACCCTATATCATCTTCTGTAGAAGTCAAGGGACGCCTTACTACCGAAGAGACTAACCGTGAAGAAAAGGGACTCATTTTTCCTCAACACACTACTCTTTCAAATGGAATGGTCAAGTCATCCAATTTATCAACCAAACCGGGTATGAATAGGAAAGATGTACATATATTGCCAAGGTATGATCTTTATGTATTTCTTCCATCTTTAATAGCAAATTTACACTCTTTTCGTGTTTATTGCTACTATCACCCGCACTTGATCCCAAGTGGGGGGAACAACACCCTATTACACAGTAAATAAGGGTGGAGTCAGGCTCGTGACTCGAACAAAAACAAGCGCTTCGTGGGAGGCAACCCATGCTTATCTTTTATTTTTATTATTATGTTTTCTGTGTCGAGTCAGTCAGGCCCGCATGAGGATACGGCGCATCTCAATTCTGAGATGCGACGCATCTCCTGCAATGGTCATATCTTATTTTATTTTTTTGCATTTTTATTTTCGACTTTAAAACTATTTATCAGTTTATTTTAATGCGGCGCATCCCTGGTTAAGGATGCGGCGCATCTTTATTCTGATCCGTATTAATTCCAGGCTCGATACGGCGTATCTTCTTCAATAAGATACGGCGCATCGACTGACCTGATGATTTTCAGTTTTAATTTTTAAGTTTTATTTTTCCTAACTACTAATGTATTATGCAAGTTTGAACCTTTCTTATCTTAGGTGTGTTTTAAAGTGTTGGTGGTATTATAGTTTCCTGGATTTCCTGTGGATACATCAAGTATGAAGCTTTAACGTTCTAATCCACAAGAAAGATGATTTTTGCTCTTATACTAATGGAGGATCATACCGAGCAAATCTCAGGGGAGTTTTTCTGTTCTAATTCTTTATTTTCCAGTTTTTAACCTTTTATACAAACAACGAGGACGTTGTTTAACTTAAGTGGGGGATTGGAGAATTAGAACACTTAACAATTACTTGTCCTAAACTTTTTCAAAAAAATTATGCTTAAAATGTGCTTAATATATCAAACTTAAAATTTTTTTTTTTTAGCATGTTTTTGTTTAAGATCTAAGTTGCATAGCTGCACACATGACGTTATTTTCAAAAATTGTGATTTTTCAAAATTCACAAATCTATGAGTGTGCCGGTGACTTGTAAACTTTAGAACTTGGCTTGTATACTATTCGAGACCACCATAATGAGTATTATTTATATAATTGGAATGACTTGTCTAAATTGGTAAAATTCTAGGATTACACCCAAATAGCCTATTATATGTTATGTGTTATTAGCTAACTACACTGGTTAGTTAACCCCCGTATAAACCCTTTTGTTACTCTCATTTTTAGAGTAAGATACCCCTAGAAAAACACTCAGAGCCATTCCTTTCGTTTCTTACACCTATGTTTAAAATGTTTCGTTACACCCTTACACCTTAGCCTACCCTGTAGATTAGAATCCGTGGTTGGTTAGTTGCTATAGGCAAAGTGTGTTTCCTTACATTACCTGTGTTCGCATGCGTAATTCATTATCTTTGGTTAGGTCGGGAAATTGCACAATGCAATTGGAGTGAAAGTAAATATTGTATATCTTTGAGTTTATTTTTCGTGTGTTTACTACTTTCACTATTACCGTTATTTCTGAAGTATGAAAAGTATAGAAAAATTATCCAGAATTATCATTATAGTGATGTGGTGAAATTTTACACATCTTTTGTTAAAAAAAAAAAAAAAAAAAAAAAAAAAAAAAAAAAAAAAAAAAAAAAAAATCGAAAAAATAAGAAAAGAAAAAGAAAGAAAGAAAAGTTGGAAGTTAGTTTTAAACCAACGATGTAAAGTTATGTAAGTGGTCGATATCACCACTATTTGTTGTACTATATCTATGGATTGAATGGGAATTGGCAGTTATGGGAACGCCAATTAAGGTTTATTCTTTGATTAAGATCTTGTTGAGTATAATTCGTGTCTACCTAAAGCGTGTGTTTCAAGTGTTAAAGCGTGAGTTATTCTATGATATGAGTCTTATTCATGGGATGGTTGGGATAGTGATTAACCACACTTAGGATTTTAATTTATTTGTTTTGTTTATTTTTTATTTTTTACACCAATTTATATCCCAAATGTTATCCATACCCTATTCTTTATCCAACCAAACCTTTGATTTATTGAGATTAGGGATTTGAGCAATCTTAAGTATCGTAGTCGTGGATTCGGCTATGTATTTATGATTTTGTCGCCCTTTTTTGATATATTATTATTGGTAAAGTTTGGACCTATCTTTAGCCTATTCGAGTTAAGGATTTGAGCAATTGCAAGTATCGTGTTCGTGGATTCGATCATGTATTTGTGATTTTGTCGCCTTTTCTGGAATTTGAGATCGATAGTGAAAGAGAATAATTAACCCTTAAACCTAAAAACCCTTTTTGCCGCTTTAGACTTGTTATTCCTTAGCTTTAGTGGAGGAGATGTGTATACTTGCCAAGCTTATGATAGAATATTCGTCACGACTGGACAGTTAAACGATTAGATTTGCTTTTATCGACTTATTTTATTTTACTTCTAATTCGTTAAGTGTTTAGTTGTGTGATTATGAAATAAACGAATACATGTTTGATATAAAAATAAATCCTAACATCTTTTAGGATATATTTTCATAAAAGAAATTCTAAGGTTTACTTGGGGACAAGTAAAGTTCAAGTGGGGGGATATTTGATGAACTCAAATAAGTACATTTTATTACTATCATTTATCCTATTAATTTGACTTGTTTTACTATATTATGTATGAGGATTGATACTTAATCGTTTACTTTTGTAATTCTCAGGTAAAAACAAGCATTTGGTGAAACTTAGCGATTTTGGACTAATTATGGAGCAAAACATGCAAGAAGTTAAGAGTCTACTGAAATGAAGAAGATCAAGACTAATCTGCTCCAGATGCGCCGCATCTCACTCATGATATGCGCCGCATCTCTATCAAGATATCACCAGATACGATCCAAGATACAAGAGGACATGCGCCGCATCTAATCATGGAGTTACGCCGCATCTTCTGGCGGTGTACGAATATTCCTGAATATTATAATCTTGGACCCCACGCGAAGTTAAGTCAATGCGCCGCATCTACTTACTAGATGCGCCGCATCTTCCCTCAGACAGAAACTATAAATACCCCAAGACCAGACGAATTCAAAGAGCTTTGGAGACCATATAATACCGAAGACCGAACAGGAGAAACCAAGGACGAATTCAGTCAAGGAGGCAGCACAAGACACACCTAAATCAAAGATACAAGAGCTGTAAGAAGGTGCTGCATGTGTTTAATTCATTAAGTAGTTTTGTTTTATTGTGTTAGCAAACTTTAATTCATCAGGATTGGTGGCTTGTGTAATGTGACAACGAAAGATTGCACTCCCTTTAATACTTGCGTTCCCATCAATTAAAGTTTATATGTTGATGTCTTTGGTTACTACTTATTAGTGCATTGATAACCTCTGTGTTTATTAGTGGCTTGCGGGCATTTGACTGCGGAAAATAATGTGGCTCCCACGGTTATTACTAAATTGATCACTTAGGAATAACTTTTAGACATAAGTAATCATTAAGGGTTTACTCGCCGATAAGAATAGGACCAACGAGAAAGGGTTAACTACATACACTTCATATAAAGCTATCAATAAAACAAGTAACAATCTACTTAATTATAAGGACAGCCCTCTTATTGTCTCGAGTATCTATCTGTGTACGTGTGTGCTACTTGCTGATTCGTGCCTATTGGTTTATTTTATTATTTAATTGCAAACAAATCGTGCCAGTCTCTCAGGCTGAAACCCCCTTGCGTTAGGATATTAAAATACTGATTAGAATAACGAGATAATACGTTCCACTCTTAGTGATCGACACTCTACTTACCATTATATTCATACTGACCGGGTACACTGCTCGTTAAGTGTGTGTGTTATTGATAAGTCGGCTAAATATAAATTTAAAACTTGAGTAGGCATCTAAACGTGCTAAAACTATACTACGACACCGCACGCATCACAAAACAACAAGAATCGAACGAGAAAAGGGATGATATAAGTACCCTTGAAGACCAAACGAAGAATAGAACCACACGGGATCAATCCATCAACAATTTCCTTCTTCTTTTTTTTTTCTTTGTGGTGATCGAATGAAACAAACAACAAGAGGATCGATTATGTTTTGATCAGAGTTTTGAAGGGATCAAAGGATGTGTATATAATTACCTCGTTGGAATGAATAAGAGCAAGGATCAAAGCCTCCTTTGTGGTTTTGCAACTGATCGAGCAGCAGCAACAAAAGAGAGAGCAGCAGCAGTAACAAAAGAGAAAGCAGTAGCCGATTATTTTAATGAGAACTAATGATCAAAGTCTTCCTCTTTCAGCCTTAGTTGGATTGAACAGGGATAAAGAAGAACAAGAGAGATGGCAGCCGAGTTCTAGTGAGAGAGAGGCTAGGGTTTGCAAATGATTTGGGATTTTCGGTTATGAAAAAAAAAAAAACCGTGTGATTTGATGTGGTGTATTTAGGGAATAAACAAATCTCCATAATGGGCTAATCAATTTGATTAAATGCATGTTTATCTCCCTTATTTCCTTGGGCCGAAATGTTTGAGTATATTGTACAAAAAATATCGACTAGCTTAGCTAGTGTCGTTGTAGGATTTTTATTTTGCGACTTTCAAATTCATAATGTAGGGTTTATTTGGTAGCATAAGTCTTTAAATAATTTAGGACATAATTATCTTAGGTCAAACGTCAAATGATGTAACTTATATAATATTCATATGTTCTTAAAATTTTAAAATTGATGGCATTTTTGTCATTTCGGATTATATTAATTTTGGGTTTTACAGTAAAAACAGTATCCTTGGGATAGAAAATGATTTTATATTAAAGTATAAACTCAGTTTGTCATTTGGGTAAATTTTGTGTTAAATATGGACCAAAAATGTAACTTTTGGTTAACAAGGTACTAACGGTGCAAACCTATACCGTTAGGGTTTAAAATGTAATTTTTATGAAACATCAGGGGCTGATCAATACAATAACATATTCTAAATCAAAGAAATGAATTTTCACCATTTACCCTCATATTTTGTAATATTCCAAACCCGAACACGAATAATTAAGTATACGTTATATAACGATCTTAACGATTTTGAACCAACATTTCGTTCCACTCATTTCGGAACAACAATCCTCATGACTTCTGAATAATATTGTTTGAACATTATTCTTGAACTCCAAATCTCTTAAGCCATTCACACTCACATCACCGATCAAATCGTCATACGATTCCTCATATCACATTCGTTATTCATGCTAAGTCGAATACTCAAACGTTATTATTATCCAGGTTGTGTGTGAAACTGTTCTGAATTCTTTATCCAACCAACAACTCAACTCAATCGTTGAAAACTCAAGGTGAGTTCATGGCCCATACTTTTACTTGTTTTATAAACGTTTTGGGGGAGATACATGCTTAAACTACTTGCTATTATTTTTCAAGTACTCTACACTTTACATACTACTGTGAGTTCCATAGACCACTCTTTTACCTATTTTGAATTACTTATGGTGGAAATACATGCTTGTATTTCATATAAACTTTACTAGCTTACCTTTAACATTATACTCAGTTGATAAACTACTCTGCTTGTTATTGAAACGTAACACTTACTTTTATTTACAAGAACACTATAAACTTTTGCGGATTACTACGAACTTATGAATTTACATTTATACATTTTTATATCTCATGGAGAGATACCTACTATAAACATGATCACAAGTGATTTTCAACTGTATGCTATACTTGCTTCACTATTGCCTAAGTTTACCTTTATTGCCATGTTCGAAGTCCCTCATATCATGAACCTTAATCACTTGCGAGTGAACGTAAATAATTGTGAATAGATCTATTTGGGACTGACAATCCCCGTTTGGGTCTGCTAGGATGAGCCACCCAAGCGCACTTTATTTAAACAAACTTATAGGTTATTGGCAAATACCTATCCCGAGGGCCTATATACTTTACATCATTTTGATGCCTGTTAAACGTTGAGTGTCATGAGGCTTAGGGCAATAGAACGATACTGTAGTCATGATACAGTATTGCCATTATTTTATCAAACTTGAACTTGTATTTACTACATAGCAGAAAATCACTACTTGGCAAACAATAACTATTTTGTGTTGACCCATTTAGGGCAACTAAACCAACTATGGGTGTATAACAACTTAACCCACCACTTACTTTATAACAAACCAACTATGGGTGTATAATATCGTAACCCATCGCTTATTTTATTAATAATTGTATTTATTACAATTATTACCTAAACTTGGAACTATTGAAAATCAACTGATTTTATGCAAACTCTATGGATTCACTCACACTATGATTTTTGACAATCAACTGGTTTAACTATAAATACTATGGTATTACTCACTCTTTGACTTCGATAATCAACTGTTTATTTACAATTGTTATGGACTTACAAACTCTTTGATTTTGGAAATCAACAGTTTTTACTTACAAACTCTATGAACTCACCAACCTTTGTGTTGACGCTTTTAGCATGTATTTATCTCAGGTCCATAATGAGCAGGGATGGCACGGAGGAGCACGAATACTTATGAAGGCTATAAATCTTACTATCATTCAAAAACCTATTTAATAAACTTTGAAACCACTGGGATCTCATTTTGTAAACTCTGATATTCGAATGATAAATCTTTTAAAACGACTAAATTTGTGATCGTTTTCTACTATTCAACTGTTGTGCCATGAAGTAACACCCAATTTGAATTCCGCTGCGTATCACGAAATTGGGGGTGTTACAGATTGGTTTCAGAGCTACAGTTATAGAGAAACGGGTCTAAATGAGGTCCGAACTATAACTACTTTTACAAACAAAACATTTTATAGCCTTTCGCTCTCCGTGCTTACCATCCGCCAGACGCTTATGTGACTTCTAGATAGTTTTGCTACATCAACACTATAATATATTGATATATATATACTCACCAACTATCTCGAGTACCGTACCAACCATCCCTAATTATCTCACTCATATCTTTATGGATGCGTGTGAAATACTTTTCCTGTATTTTCGGAAAATCCGCGCATGGATTATTTGTGGATTAGTATGAGTGTTAAATCAGAAATTCTTAAGTAGGATGGTTTACAATGTCTCTATTTGAATGATTGGGATGCCTTTTATTTAAATAAAGAAATTGTAAAGCGCCGAACCATAAGTTTATATTTCCATATTAACATTGTTTGGGACGCCTCTCTATGTAAATAACGAATTATAAATAAGTGGGCTTATTTGTATCTGTAATGACACGAGTATGAAACCGATAATCACGAAAATTCATCAAACACACAGCATAACTCTCATTAGAAACCATAAATATTGATACATAATGATATGATTAGCATTGGTAATGCTAACATTACAAATATCACTAAGAAAGGCATAACATCACCAATCGGTTGACCCGCTATGCCAATGAAAAACACCACTACACCAGCAAGAGCAAGAACCACGACTGGGTGCAACACCTTGAATATCCTGTACGACGAAAATACACAAGCTATTAACGCAATAAAACATTAATACATGGTGTTAGTGTACGGGTTCAAAGCAACACTCCTATCGTAATACTATCTCTTACCCCCATATTTCATCCGCACTGACGACCAAAACCACGAGTGCTATAAGAAGCGCTATGACCTCGGCCAGGGACTCCAGATCTTCATCTGGGACGTAAGCCAAGAAGATGGCCGCAGCAGCGTACATAATTACAAGAACGGTGTAGGTGTAAGACATTTCGAGAGTTTGGGAGGGAGAGGAATTGTGTGGAGTGAGGAGTGAAAGCTGGCGTATATATAGGAGGAATAGCCGGTAGGCTACTATCCTAGCCACTTGCGTATACTATTCCTTACACAAGGACAAACAAGATTCCTCATCCCCTAAAGCTGGGATTCAGCAACTTTCTCTACACACATCGAATTCTCATTCAAATATCTCTATGTAAGAATCTGTTATCAACAAAACTCTTTTGTTTAACGGGTAGGTTACCCGCACAGATCCTTGTAATTGGAAACCATGTATAATTTCAAACCATAAAAGAATAACAATAGTCATTCTAAAAGAAATTTTTCCAAGTTGTGTTAACTGTGGAAATAGTAAATTTCACATGAGATCACAATGGTTCCATCCACTATTAGGACATTATGAACCACACAATGGTCCCAATTATTCCTCTAACGTTGTAAATTTCACGATGCTCCCTCTAAACTCCCAGACATTGTATGTGATTACAATGGTCTCAAAAATTATTTCGTAACCTTATGTCTTACCACTTTGAATTTATCACAAAACTCTAGTGGTCTCTATTTCCTTAGCAGACACTGTAAGTAGATACAGTGGCCTCTACTTTTCTTGGACACTGTAAGTGATATTGTGGTCCCTATATTTCAAATCTCAGGCACTGTAAATCCTACAGTAATCTCAGTTACATTCCAAACACTGTAAATGAAACAATGGGCGCATTTATTTCCAAAATATGGTTACTAATCTAACAATCGTACCGTCTATAACTTGATGTATCGTGAAATAATAAAACACGTGTGGTTAAACATTTCGGACTCACGAAAGCCAAACCAAACACACCCTTGAAACATTGGTTCTCGGCCCATTGCTAACAGCAACCCAACGCACCCTTGTTTATCATTGGGCCTTTATCATAAAAACTCGAGCCCAACTCTATTTAAGCCCAAAGACTTAAGCCTTATTTCTAATCTAACCGGTTCATGCCCGTTTACTTTGGGTCGTTTTCTGTTAAATTCTCTTAACAACCTATCAATATTTTTACACGTCTCGATTAAGCACTTACCAAAGAATCATGTGTAACAAGTCTTTTCCAATTACTCGATCATGAGATGGCCAAGCTATCATCAAAGCTCAGCCCAACTGTCATGTTCTCAAATTGCTCAATTAGGCCAAAAATCATATATTGCCTAAGTACTTTGTTCCATTCGAGTTCCAAACAACCTCAGCAAACTCAAACGAACCCCCGCCTAGTTATTTGGTCATGTTTCATGTTGATGGACCCTTTGTGGACTCGACTACAACCAAAACAAACCAACTCTCGTGTTTCTCTTTTATCCCCAGCAACGGTTAACAACCCCAAGGAATAAAATGATTTTGAGCTATAACACATTTCATCTTATGGCATACTAATTTCCTCTCCTAGCTTCCATACCTATCTAACCACTTGAACACTTTGTGCGATAGATACAAACAAATTATTAACGTAAGACACGGTTTTATATATAAAGCAAACAAATTTTGTGTATATTTTTTTTTACTCAGAAGCAAACTGATTCATCATCTACAAAACTTGGAACCGATTCTGTGTTGTCACTTAAAACTTTATTTAACAAGTTGTTTCTTTACAAAAGCTGAAGTTCAACAACTTTCTTTACATTCATCAAGTTATCATCTGAAACCCTCATTGTTAAAAATCTATTACTTACAAACTCTTTGTTTAACGGGTAGGTTACCCCCACAGATTTTTGATTTCAAAAATTATGAACCATGTTTATTTTCAAAACACGGAAAAATAACGACCTTCATTCAAAAAAAAATGAAATTTTTCTCAAGACATGTTGACTATGGGAATAGTAATTTCCACATAAACCACAATAAATTCATCTCTTTCGAAATTTATATGGCTCCAACGCTTGAATTTTCTATAGACGTGCTTACACTTTTTCCAACACCTCGTATAGAGTGTTGCTCAACAGACGATTTCATAACAACTTATCATGCTAAAATTTTCATTCCAATGACTTCCACCTACTATTACTGAGTAATGTCAGTAGCAAAACAACCCTGACAACTATCTTAGACTGGAATTCCGGGAGGAATTCTGTTTAACGGGTAGGTACTGTAATACCTCGTAAATTTCCCCTGTCATTCGTAAACAATTAACGAATAGTAATCCATAATCACAGTTTAATTAACCATTTTTACGGACTAAATTTTTGCTTTTATTTAACATTATTACTAAACGGGACATTGTATCGCAATTCGCATTCTTTGTATCAAACTCATACACATACCCCGACATTCCAATTCGGCCTAATCCAATCCAACCGGACCCTTAAATATTATTACAATGGGCCTAGTTATTTTTCCAGCCCACCAAGCCATATTTGGCTATATCAAAATCAATACACACTCTATCAAATCTCGATATGCTTTGCCTCATTTTAATGTAAATTGGCACACGACATATATATTAAATCATGTCACACAAATCTTCACTATATCGAGAATCAAGAACAAGAAATACATTGAACATATTATATCGAATGATCAAGGAACAAGTGCTAAAGTGAATCGAATTCACCAAATATCAAATATATCAAAGTTACAAAAACTCATTCTAAATGAATTACATTGTACGTACATGTTAATCCACGAAATCACAAACACGTTTAAGAGTTCTTTGTGTCATTTTAAAACCAACTCGATCCAAAAACTCTCACTCGATCACCTCCTTATTTTGGTCACCTTTCTAAAATTGCTTAACCCTTGGAGTACACCAACGAGCCAACAAAAGCCAACATCAAATCCATTTGTCTTCTTGTTTTTGATCCATAGCGTCAGCTAACACAACCACAACAACCATCATTGCCACTCTTGCAATAACTCACTTCTCAACTGTCACACTCCACCCCATGTGGACCTTTGTGAACTACAAACCAAACCGACCCTTGATATTGTTTCATATGGGAATCAATTCCTAGACAACAAGTAAAGACAGTGGGTCATGATGATTTCTACACACCACACTCAAGCTGACTTACACACTCAAACTATCACACTTCACCTCAAATCATGATTACAACTTACAATATAAAAACTCCTTTTCTCTTCACCTCATACGTATACACACTCATTTGTCCCCTTCTTCTTGTCATCCCATGTTCTTGCTCCAAGATTCACCAAACTCAAGAGTGATTATTTTAGAAAGAAACATGTGCTCTTCCTCTTTAAATACCATGCACTCCATACTTGTTTTTCACCCAAACAAAAACACAAACAAAAGCAAAACGCAAACAAAGCACAAATATCTCCCTTGTTTCTCTTGTAGTTCGACAGTATGCAAGCAAAGGAAAGACAGGAAAAGGGAGTTGGTATGTTAGTAAAATAGAAACATGGGTTTTCATAAACTTGAGTTAAATATTATCCTTGTTTCTTTTCCTCTTGCTCGATCAAACTCAAACCCACTGAAACTGAGAGAAATTACAACAAGGGTCTAAACTTGGAAAGCTTGGGGTGAACTTGGAGTAAGCTTTTGGAAGCTTGGTCCCTTCTTGGTTTAGTCTTGCTCTCGCCACTCAACATCCACTCTTTCTCAGGCCCACTGTAAGGAAACCAAGTTATGTTATAGTATATTGGTTGGGTCGTGATTCGAGTAGCAAAAGTCATTCGTCAAACACCAACTTCTATGTCGTGTTTTACCCACCCCATATTGCTTCATCCCACACTCAAAACCACATCACACTCACTCAAACACAACCATTCTGATCCCAGAAACCCTCAAGACCAGAAATAACTCAGTTCAAGCTCACTCGAAACGCATTGCAAGTTTGGAGTTAAAACGTAATTGAGTTCATCCTTTTTGATCGAGCACAAGTTTTCTCAACCATCCAAGTCCTCTCCTATTCAGTCTCATCCAATTTTCAAGTGTTTGTAAGTTCCTTAAACTCAATTTCGATTCATTTCAACTCATATCTCAATATAATTCAATTTGAGTATATGTGTTGAACGTATACATTTGTTGATTTATTTTTACGTGTACATTTGGTTTCTCTAGTTCGAACCATGTTTCATTCGGTGGTTAAGCCACCCAAGATCATGTATAAACGCACATGACACCCTCATGCACTCACTTGTTATGAAAACAAAACCATTTTTGAACTAGCCTTGAACACGTGAAAACTCAAAACAATAACACTTAGAAATTTTTCTAAGTGTTTTGAGTATTAAAAACGTCACAAACAGTCACCTTGGAGGCTTTGTATTTTCGAATATATACATATGACACACATATGTTTTTGATCAGTTCGAATATCAACATGAAAAACTTTATTTTTCGTTTTAGAAACTTTTCACGAAAAGCTTTAAAAAGCTCTTAAAATAGTACAAAGCAAAAGCCCTTGACTGGCTTACAACACTTAGGTAAATTTTTAGTTTTTAGTTTTTTTTTCAAACCAAGCGAACCAAGCAACAAACACACATCATACCTTCGAAACTGTAAACGCAACCACACAATATTTTTGCACCATCTCATTAACGGCCTAGAACACTAAACTTTTAATGTTTTGAGTTTCTAAAAATAACGTGAACCCGTCACTCAAATTTGACCATTTTGAACTGCCATCGCAAATGTGGTAACATAATTAAATTAGAAAAATCTTATATGTTTCAGACTGGGCTGAACAAAAGCCCAAGAAGAAATGGAGCTAGACCAGCCCACTGGGCCCATACTGAACGTTTTTAGAATAACAAAAATAGCCCGAGTCCAGGCCCAAAGTAAATTTCATGCCCTCGCCTCCAAATTCCTTAACGGGCCTTGTTTTAGCTCGTTAAGGGCCCAATAAATCAAATTTTAACATTCTGGTCAAACTAGCTATTGACTTATGCTTGAATAAGCTAAAATAAGCTTCAGAAATTTTTGTAAAATTTTTCCACAAGTTTTTATGCAAAAAGGACTAACCTTGCAAACTAGTTTCACTTTGAGGGGCCAAAACTGCCAACTTTGTAAAAACAGGTCCTGGAACAGTAAAAACAGTATCCTTGGGATAGAAAATGATTTTATATTAAAGTATAAACTCAGTTTGTCATTTGGGTAAATTTTGGGTTAAATATGGACCAAAAATGTAACTTTTGGTTAACAAGGTACTAACGGTGCAAACCTATACCGTTAGGGTTTAAAATGTAATTTTTATGAAACATCAGGGGCTGATCAATACAATAACATATTCTAAATCAAAGAAATGAATTTTTACCATTTACCCTCATATTTTGTAATATTCCAAACCCGAACACGAATAATTAAGTATACGTTATATAACGATCTTAACGATTTTGAACCAACATTTCGTTCCACTCATTTCGGAACAACAATCCTCATGACTTCTGAATAATATTGTTAGAACATTATTCTTGAACTCCAAACCTCTTAAACCATTCACACTCACATCACCGATCAAATCGTCATACGATTCCTCATATCACATTCGTTATTCATGCTAAGTCGAATACTCAAACGTTATTATTATCCAGGTTGTGTGTGAAACTGTTCTGAATTCTTTATCCAACCAACAACTCAACTCAATCGTTGACAACTCAAGGTGAGTTCATGGCCCCTACTTTTACTTGTTTTATAAACGTTTTGGGGGAGATACATGCTTAAACTACTTGCTATTATTTTTCAAGTACTCTACACTTTACATACTACTGTGAGTTCCATAGACCACTCTTTTACCTATTTTGAATTACTTATGGTGGAAATACATGCTTGTATTTCATATAAACTTTACTAGCTTACCTTTAACATTATACTCAGTTGATAAACCACTCTACTTGTTATTGAAACGTAACACTTACTTTTATTTACAAGAACACTATAAACTTTTGCGGATTACTACGAACTTATGAATTCACATTTATACATTTTTATATCTCATGGAGAGATACCTACTATAAACATGATCACAAGTGATTTTCAACTGTATGCTATACTTGCTTCACTATTGCCTAAGTTTACCTTTATTGCCATGTTCGAAGTCCCTCATATCATGAACCTTAATCACTTGCGAGTGAACGTAAATAATTGTGAATAGATCTATTTGGGACTGACAATCCCCGTTTGGGTCTGCTAGGATGAGCCACCCAAGCGCACTTTATTTAAACAAACTTATAGGTTATTGGCAAATACCTATCCCGAGGGCCTATATACTTTACATCATTTTGATGCCTGTTAAACGTTGAGTGTCATGAGGCTTAGGGCAATAGAACGATACTGTAGTCATGATACAGTATTGTCGTTATTTTATCAAACTTGAACTTGTATTTACTACATAGCAGAAAATCACTACTTGGCAAACAATAACTATTTTGTGTTGACCCATTTAGGGCAACTAAACCAACTATGGGTGTATAACAACTTAACCCACCATTTACTTTATAACAAACCAACTATGGGTGTATAATATCGTAACCCACCGCTTATTTTATTAATAATTGTATTCATTACAATTATTACCTAAACTATTGAAAATCAACTGATTTTATGCAAACTCTATGGATTCACTCACACTATGATTTTTGACAATCAACTGGTTTAACTATAAATATTATGGTATTACTCACTCTTTGACTTCGATAATCAACTGTTTATTTAAAACTGTTATGGACTTACAAACTCTTTGATTTTGGAAATCAACAGTTTTTACTTACAAACTCTATGAACTCACCAACCGTTGTGTTGACGCTTTTAGCATGTATTTATCTCAGGTCCATAATGAGCAGGGATGGCACGGAGGAGCACGAATACTTATGAAGGCTATAAATCTTACTATCATTCGAAAACCTATTTAATAAACTTTGAAACCACTGGGATCTCATTTTGTAAACTCTGATATTCGAATGATAAATCTTTTAAAATGACTAAATTTGTGATCGTTTTCTACTATTCAACTGTTGTGCCATGATGTAACACCCAATTTGAATTCCGCTGCATATCACGAAATTGGGGGTGTTACAAAAGGAATAAAAGGGCTGAAGAGATCAGACAGAACAGGATTAAGAAATATCAGTGGTATAAGACTAACAAGTTGAAGCCAGAACCAATCACTGATGTTCATATTCATCGAAACACCAATCCTGCCACTGTTACTGTCTACAGAGGTGCTGACATGAGAAACTTTGATGTTCATACCCCCTTCAGATTCGCTGACTTTGGGATCACAGAATTGGATGAGTTGGGTCCATTAATAGCAAAGAAATCTAATGTGGTGGTCCCTAGTCTGATGAAGTCCTTGAGTCTGAGGTACGAAAGATTGACAGCTTCACCTCAGGAACTTGGCACTCCATCTCTTCTTCCTGATTCAGCTCAACCAGCTTCCTCTCAGTCTTCTTCAAGAAAAAGAAAGAAGATTGAAGCTGAGCCTGAGATCAAGGTTCCTGGTCTTTACTGCAATAGGGCTCTCCCTGAAGGTGTTCCTTTCAGGAACAATGTGGTCATTGAATAACCAGAAAGAGGTTTGTTCTTCATTGATGAGTTCGGAGACCAAGCCTTCCAAAGGTAGAGTGATATCGATTTGTCAGGGATCAAAGCTATGCTTGGTTTTCTAATGATGGCCTCTCCACTCAAGAGTCCTGAAAATGTGAAGTTTTGTCAAGATCTGAAAAGGAAAATCCATGAGCACCCTGACCAATAAGAGCTGCAGTCAAAGAAGCCCAAGCTTGAAGCCCTTGGTATTAAGTTGAACTGATGAATCTGCCTAACTACCACCACCACCACCTTTTTTTACTTAGTTTTGATAGGACTTGTAATGATATCAATAAGATGATGTTTTTATTATTTCAGTGTCTTTATTTACATTCTAGTACATTCAGTATGAGTAGAAGTCATTAGCTCACTCATAACTGATCAAAACACTTAGGAATAATTTATATCCAAATAGGGGGAGATTGTTGGGTCAGGAAAAACCCAAGAATACTTAAAACATGATTTGGACACAAATTAACTAAGTGTTAACTTAAACCGAGAACAATTCAAGTCACTGAGAGAACAGCCTCTCAGTGAGTCATCTTCAGGATGCTTAAGGCGAATTCAAGTAGAAGGATTCACTACTCAGGAAGGCGGTACTCCCTGATGTAACACTTAAACCAAAGAAGAAGATGATGGTTCAGTGAGTGTTTGACAAGAACTCACTGAACCCCAGTCTCCTCAACAACAATGAAGTAATTAAGAGTGATAACTGAGAAGCGTGTCCTGAAGAACTAAGTGCCTGAGAAGAAAGGCAGAAATATCTAGGAAGGATTTAAGATAAGATCAAATCTTATCTTGTCAGGAAGAAATCCTTCCTAAGACGGCTTAAAGTCTTGGAGTGTCAGACCAACCACTCCTAAAGACTTAATAGGCCATTTCTATTGGTTCTTGGAAATGACAATTACTGTTGTAATTGTCAGACACGCTTTTAATTACTTTTACTCAGTTTACTTGTGTATAAATAGATTGAGAAGGAGAGAAGTTGTGTGTGTTTTGTACAATTAAAGCTTAGACTTTTGCAAAACAACTTCTCTCCTACAAAGAGTAACGCATCCCTGAGATAGCTCAGTGAGGTCGCATTGTTACCACTCAAGCAAAACTTGAGTTTAGATAGGAGACACCACCATACCTTGTCTATTCAATCCCAAGTGTTTGTTCCGCAAAACACTTGGGTATAGATTCTTTGATTCATTTCTAATAAGAATTTAAACGTTGAAAATTACCTTGAGTTTTTATATTCACGTTTTATAACTGTTAGAATTAAACATAACATTGTATTAGTCATAAACACAATTAGATTAACTTTCTAGTTAACTCTAAGCGTGTTAAGGGACCAACAGTTGCCTTGAGCTGTTTCATGATTAGAACTAGATGGGGCATTTCCCTCAGACAGGGTATTATCATCCATAGATGTTGCAGTGCCATTAGTCTCACCATCAATAGAAGTATGTATACTTCTAGGGCATGAAGAGGCACCACCATCATCATTGGGTGTGGTATTGTTACCTCTCCTTTCATCATTGGGATTATGATCAAAGTGTTTCTCATTGAAAAATTTTTGATCATTCAATGTAGAATCAGAATTCTGATCAGTTTGCAGCTTAGAATTCATTTTGAATGGAAAAACAGTTTCATAGAATTGAACATCTCTAGAATAGAAAATCATTTTAGAGTCAATACTATAAACTTTGTAAGCCTTTTTTGTAGTAGAGAAACCAATTAGAACATATTTTCCAGATCTAGCAGAAAACTTATCAGAATTGTTAAGAATAGAAGAGAAACATAGACAACCAAAACTTCTCAGATGAGAAAGTTTTGGTTTTTGACCATACACAAGCTCAAAAGGAGATTTCCCACTCAGAACAGAAGAAGGCAACCTGTTAATCAGATAGGCAGCAGTTAAGATGCATTCAGGCCACATACTTAAAGGAATACCACTTTGAAACAACAAACTTCTAGCAACATTTAACCGGTGCCTGTGCTTTCTCTCAGCAATGCCATTTTGCTGAGGAGTATAAGCACAAGATGTTTGATGAACTATACCCAGGCTACTAAACAAGTTACTCATTTTGTTATTTATAAATTCAGTACCATTATCTGATCTCACAGTTTTAATCCCACACTTAAATTGATTGAGAATCAGATTAACATAACTAACAAACAAGTTGTAAACTTCATCTTTAGTTTTGACAAGATAGATCCAAACAGCCCTGGTATAGTCATCCACAATAGTCATAAAATATCTAAATCCTTCTCTGCTAGTGAACTTGTAAGGCCCCCAAAGGTCTATATGCACAAGATCACCAATAGCAGAAGTCTTATGATCACTCAAAGGGAAAGGTTCTCTTGTCTGTTTAGCCTTGTGACAGATGTCACAAGGAGACACATTAGAATCCTTGGTGAATTTAAGATCAGGTTGAAGCATACTCACAGCTTGGTCAGAGACTCAGAGGGATGACCAAGTCTGTTATGCCATAGAGATTTAGATGCATAACAAGTAACAGATAGATTACCTACAGTTTGATTTTTGGAATTAAGAGGAGAAGGAGTATCAAACAAATAGAGCCCACCATTTTCACTACCAGTCCCCATGATTTTGTTTTGAGTCAAATCCTGAATGTAACATTTAGATTCATCAAAACCAAAAAACATTCTGCTATCCTTGATAAGTTTGTGCACAGACAAAAGACTAACACAATATTCAGGGACAACCAACACATCATACAAGATGGCTTTATCAGAAAGTTTTAGATTACCAATATACTTGATTTTTGCAATAGTACCATTGGGATGTCCCACAGTAAGATTTAAATCAGAAATATCAATAATGCTAAACATATTTAGAGTATTAATAGTCATGTGTTGGTTTGCTCCTGAATCAATAATCCACCCAATACTAACCTTACACAAAGCAGTATTGTTGTTATAAAACTTATGAAAGTTTATATTGAAGAAAACATTATTGTTCAAAAAAAATGGATATACCTGCCATGTTGGTCTGCATACTGCTAGCAGGCATATCATTGATAAGACTCATTAATTTCATCATCTGCTCATTGATAAAGGTCATAGAAGGTCCATTTTCCACAGATGAGGTACTTGAATTAGCATTATAAGAAGATTTGAAATTAGTTTGTTTTTTACAAGGATTCTTGTTGTAACCAGGGGGATACCCAATAATATCAAAGCATATGTCAACAGTGTGACCAATTTTACCACAGTTATTACAAAGCAAGTTAGGATTAGGACCCCTGTTATTACTATTATTATTATTCCCAGTATTCACAAACTTCTTATTGTCAGCACCAGAACCTTTTTTATTCTCAAATCTCTTATTTCCATTATTAGACCAATTAGTTTTAGAAACAAAGCCAACAATTTTATTTTTTGAATTAGAACCAGTAGAAGAAGAGGCAATGCCTCTGTGAGACTCTTCTCTGGAAACAATAACAAAGGCATCTTTAACATCTGGGAGAGATTCTCTGAAGAGAATAGTACTCCTGATAGGCTGATAGATTTCATTAAGACCCATGAGAAATTGCATAAGTTTCATAAGTTGATTATGTTTTAGAACATCTTCTCTAGCAGTACAGGAACACTTAGGCAATTTGGTCATAATGTCAAATTCTCTCCATAAGGAGTTAAGCTTATGATAATACTCAGACACAGTTAGTTCTCCTTGTTTAAAGTTATTAATTTTTTGCATAAGACTCAGAATAACAGAACCATCAAGTTTATCAAAAGTTTCTTTAAGTTCAGCCCACACCTCAGCAGCATTTTCAGAAAAGATTTGACCAAGATATAAATCTTCAAACACAGAATTCAAAATCCAAGACAAAACAATAGAGTTACATCTATCCCACTGATTAGACAGAGCATCACTGGAAGCATAAGTAGCCTTGATACATGTACCATTAATAAAGCCAGTTTTATTCCTTGTATTAATAGCCAGTTTCATAGCAGTCGACCAGACCCAAATAGTTCTCAGTACCAGTAAGTTTAACAGACACAATAGAGCTAGTACTGATATCATTAGAATGAAGATGCAGGGGATTACCCAAGTCAATATTACTAATAAGATCCTCAGGCCTACCACTGCTACTACCACTAGCAACCATAATGAAAGCACACAGAACAAATAATAAAATAGATAATCAGCAAATAAGACCAGATAAGCACATACAAAAAACAGATAAACAACAAATAACTCCAAACTCCTGCAATCACAGATAACCACCAATCCCAAATCAATCTCCAGAACCTATGCTAACCTATCTCCGTCAATCTAAACAGAAATAAAAGAAATGAAAATAAACTCACACCCAAGATACAACAAGTATCAAGTTTGAGGACTGGGGTAAACCAGAGCAGGTATTCATACCACTCAGAAGGTGGCAGATCAAGATGTTAGTTTACCCGTTTGCACCCTCACAACTCAAATACTGTTAATCTTAAAGAGGAAGAGAAACCTTACAGTGCTTTTAGGAAGAAGACAGCGGAAAGACCTCACAATACTCTTAATTCACTTAGGTAAGAGATATTGTGAGAGAATTAGGTCCCAATTAGCGACAGAAACCACCCGAATCAGGAACCCCCAATTCAGAAAAATTAGGGTTTTCAGAACCAAACCATAATTCACCAGAACTTTAACCCAACCAGCAATTAATCCCACGATGAAGTTGAATTAACTATAATACAACCAGAACAATCACCAATTTCAAGAACCCCCAAAATTGATTGAAATCCTAAAACTTGAAATCACCAATCCGACAGAACCACAGCTCTGGTACCATGTAGAAATGGTAATAACACTTGAGAATGAATCCAACCAACCTCCCCTTGATTCAAATTAGTAGCAGATTACAATACAAGATTAATGAGATAAAGATTGAACACCAACTGTGAACAATCTGTTCAAAACAACAGAACAACAAGACTGGATCAATAAGATCAGTCGAACGATTTACAAGACCAAAGATATGAGCCAACTCTTAGAGAGAGATAAGTATTATCCACAGAAGAATCGAGCCGTTGAACCCTAAGCTGGAAGAGATCTTAAATAGGCACCATCTTTGAGGGAAAACAGCTTCAGCCCCTGCACAATATGAAACACTCCAAACAAAGAAAGATACAAGAGGGTTAGCAATAGCAAGTTTCTGTAATGACAGAAACAGCCCCTGAAAGTTTGATAGGTATTTTAACAATCAAACGAAATACAAAACCAAATTCAAAGGTACCAGCACAAAAACTAATTCAAAATGTACAAAGAAAACTAATGTCATTGGCCTCTATTTATAGGCAACCAATGACCTAAACTTACCAAATCCTAAACCGACTCAAATTAGAAAACATACCAAAAAACTAATATCTATCCCAAGACAAATTTACAAAACAAACCCAAAAGTTTAAGTCACTTTCTAACAATCTCCACCGTGACTTAAACTCCTCCACCTGCTTCAAATCAAATTCAAATCTCCAAACGCTAGAGATACTAGCCAAATTCAAATCAAACAATCAATTACCAAAAGCAATCCAAAGCAAATGCCGATGACTTCAAAACGAACAATCAAATGTTAACCAACAAATTCAAACTCGGTCAACCAAACAAACAAATCGGCTCAAACGATCTTCGGCAAAGACAATCAAATTTTAGGCAACCAACCTCAAAAGCCCGACGAACGAAGATCCCAAAATTTTCAAACTAACAAATTACCAATGATCGAACAAATTTCAAACGACTTAATAATAATTAAGTCTTCAAACACAAAATCGATCTTCAAATTCCAAATATCAAATTCAAAATCTAATGACCCACTTATTTTATAAATAATATGATCCAAATTCAAATTTATTATCCAAGTATCAAACCAATTCAAGCTAACAAATAACTTGACGAACGAGCTCTAATAATTCAAACGAACCAAATATGATACCGATAATAATTCTAATGACCCACTTATGTAATACGAATTATGATCCAAATTCCCGATTCAAATTCAAATAAACAAATTGATCGCCCAAAATCCACGATCAACAAATATCTTCAAACCGAAAAACAAATTCAAGAATATTGAAGTTTCTTGAAATCTAACCAATATCAAACACTAACAAACCTGTCGCACTCAAATTTCAATATCCAAATACCATCCAGAATTTTTAATACCAATTTTCGACCTAAAGGTATAGGTCAAAAACTAAAACAAATACGGAAGTTCAAAGGTTGGCCCAAGTAATAAAGCCCAAATTCTAGTTATACCAAACAACAAACCCACGTGCAAACTTACTTTCCAATGTTAACTAAACAAAACTATCAAAAAACCCTTTTATCATAATTCGAACCATGAACACCAGTAACCAAACTAACGAAGCAATCCCAATATTAAATCCTAAAATCTTCAAATCAAAAGTACGAATACAAAACCCTATCAGTTTTCACCAATGGTTCTTGAAACAAAAAACAATAGAACCTAAATCCAAACGAAGCCTAAACAAACCTTTTTTCTTTTCTTCTTTTTCTTCATGGCTAAACTCACCTAGCTCGAATACCACTTGTTGGTAATCAAAGTACGAAACAAACACCAAAATCAAACAAACGAAGTGGGAGCTTTATTCAAATTATCAAACCAAATACAAAACCAAATTCAAAGGTACCATCACAAAAACTAATTCAAAAGGTACAAAGAAAACTAATGTCATTGGCCTCTATTTATAGGCAACCAATGACCTAAACTTACCAAATCCTAAACTGACTCAAATTAGAAAACATACCAAAAAACTAATATCTATCCAAAGACAAATTTACGAAACAAACCCAAAAGTTTAAGTCAGTTTCTAACAGTAGCTTAGTCTTAATATATTCCAGATGTTATACAAGATATCATGTTCGGAGTTTGTTGGTAAACATTTTATCATAGCAAGGAAGGAGGTTCATAAACGAACATGAAAATAGCAGTTAGGCTGGTACATCCCAAAATTAAAAAACTAGACTGCTTCTGAGTAACCTTTAGAGCATCAAGTGTCATGAAGAGCTCTAGCTCTTCATTTGGGTCATATCGGTGCCACATCACCATAACACAACAACTTCAAAATACCCCTTTTATCATAACACAACACAACCTCTTTATTTGGGGCCCACCACTTCCAATTTTATTTTCTTTTTTATTTTTCCAAATAAACTAAAATTCATTTATTTAAATAAAATTACAATACGAAACTAAAATACAATACGAAAAAAAACGCAACAAACTATGATACGAAATTTAAAACACAAATGACGATACGATACGAAAACACAAATCATCCAACAGTTCTCATCAAGCTTTTATATTGCTCTGTAATAGTTAATGAGATCTTGCATCTCATTTATGACTTTCAGCACTTCTTCCTTAATGGCCTTCAAGGCGATTGAGAGGCGCATATCTGATTCCTCAGTTATTAGCAGAGTTTGTAGACCGACACTGTTAACAGGCTGGTCTTGAGGCAGCTCACGCAACCTTTCGACCTTTCACCATGGCTAATCATCTGGAGCATAAACGAGTTATCTCACCCAACAAATTGTTAACCAGCTGGAGTTCTTTTTTTTATTCGGTCCGTAGTCGCCTAAGGATAGCCTTTTGCATCTCGTTTGGTTCGTTAGTCGTAGTGTTTGTGTGAAAATGAATGATAGTTGAGAGAAAGTGCATTCATTTATTTAAAAATAAAAGTTACAATACGAAATTTAAAATTACAACACAAAAACTAAAAAGCATACGAGATTTTTTTGGAGGATATTTATAATGAAGCGGAATGAAATGAAGGACGGAGATATAAATATCATCCCTCATTTCATTCTGCTTCATATGAATATCCTCCAAAAAACTTCGTATGAGTAAATAAAAATAGAAATTACGATAATATGCGAAATTTAAAAAACAATACGAAACTTAAACATAATCGTCCTGAGTGTATTTTCATGTAGCCAAATAAACTTCGCATTCATTTGTTCTTGTATTTTCCCGCCTTTCTAAACAGAGCATTTTGGATCTCGTAATCTTTCGTAGATTCTTCATTTAAAAAAGTATATATTTGAGCACGGTTTTTAGGCGGAATGTCAATGCATTTCTCGTATGCTTGTCTCAGATCATCTTTAGCTTCACATGCGTTGTCAAATTGCATGGCTAAGTCGCACAATGCTTGCTGACGAACTTTATCCTCCACAATTAGTTTATCAACTAAAGCCATGATTTCATCGATGATATGTGGAAGTGAACAAGCCATATCAGATTTTTGGTAGGGATGAAGTGTTTTGAAAGAGAAGTTGTGTATAAAATATGGTAAAATGAGGTAGTATTTATAGTGTAAAAGTGTGTTTATTAAAAAAAATAAAAAATAAAAAAATAAAAACCTCAAATTTAGCCGTTCCATAATGTTCACCTGCAAAATATAGTGTAAATGAATGTCATTGCATTTCTCGTATGCTTGTCTCAGATCATCTTTAGCTTCACGTGCGTTGTCAAATTGAATGGCTTATTTTCCGCAATTAGTTTATCAACTAAAGTCATGATTTCATTGATGGTATGTGGAAGTAAACAAGTCATATCAGATTTTTGGTAGGGATGAAGTGTTTTGAAAGAGAAATTGTGTATAAAATTTGTTAAAATGAGGTAGTATTTATAGTGTAAAAGTGTGTTTATTAAAAAAAAACCCTCAAATTTAGCCCGTTCCATAACGTTCACCTGTAAAATTTCTTTTGTCTTATTTGCGTCGTCTGCACGACGAAGGATGAAGTGGCGAAGCACGGCGAGGTGGGGAGGCGAGGGGTGGCAAAGCATGACGAGGTGCCACATAGGTACGGCGAACACAATTTCGCTATGATATCTAATGCTCTTATAAGTAACCTTTATAAGGATTCCTTTTTGTTTTTTGTTAAACGAGGGTAATAGATGGTTCACTATCGACATGTCTTACAAGCAACATAAAAACTTTGAATAGTATATTATCATGAGTTGAGATCAATGTAGAACTAAAATTATCTAAAGATCTAACGAACCAACCTAGCCACTTATTTTTTTCATCAAAATAAAAGAAAAACCACTTTCCACCTTTTTTTAAAAGATAAAATATCTTGCAAACGGTAAATCGTCAAGTGCAAAAAATACACCATCGCGACAAGTATTTTTTTATCTTTCAGTAGACGGGCACTTCGATATACTTTTGATATATTTTTTTTTTTTATTTTTTTTTCACGTCTAAAAAAATCACATGTGATTTTTCCGGACTTAACTGAAAAAAAAATCAAAAAAAAGGTTTGTCGAAAGTATATCGAAGTGCCTGTCTATAAAAAGATGATTTAATTCTCGTCGCGATTGTATGATTCGTTTTGCGTAACGATTAACGATTTGCGAGATATTTAATTTTTTTTATAAAAAGGTGAAAGTTTATTTTATTTATTTTTTTGATCAAAAAATAAATAGCAATAATTGCCTCATTAGATCTTTAGAGAATATTGGATTTACATTAAATTTTTCTCCTATCAACAATCCAATTAAAAAACACCCAAAATTTTTAATCTCATTTTCCCCATTTTTGTTGAATGTAGATAAACATAAACATTGGACTGTCGTTGTGATATCCCATTTTTCCCTTCAATTTAATTAGTACGCGACCAAATAACTAGCTTATATAGATAATTTATACATCTTGTCATTTACAAAAATCTACTTGATGCATGTTTATTTTACGCAACAGATAATATACATGGAGAAGATTACGGTGACATAGTCGTAAGGCCTATGACGGTAGTTGAAGTGTTGAACTACGTAAATTAGAGATAATTTTAAAAGATAAATAATAAATGAAAAAGCCTAAAGACATTTTTGCACCGATAATGAAAGCTCAATCACTACTACAAAAACTGGCTTTTAAACCCTTTTATTTAGAATTTTTTAAAAAACGCAGGTCTAAATGTGGATTTTTCACCGCCAAGAATTATTTAGACCGGTGAAAACACAAGACACTGGTCTATATGTCTTTTTTCACATTTAGACCGGTTACTATGTAAAACACCGGTCCAAAAACTTGTTATTTAGACCGTGTGTTTAATATACACCGGTCTATATAAGCGGAACATTTAGACCGGTCCCTGTCATATAAACCGGTCTAAAAGATGTTTTTGAAAAAAAGTGCCCCAACGGCTACAAAACCAGATCTGCTATTAATACCCAAAAACAACCTCAATCTTGCATTTAATACACTCGAAAAATCTCATAAATGTCCTTATAATTACCGTACTTCTCCGCATTAACTACAATTAAAAGGTATATATCACTTGTTATACATTTATGTTAATACTAACTAAGATTTTTATGATTATTTATGTAAACTTTTACATAAAAAATGTTATACTTGTAAAAATCACTACTTGCGTGTTTATAGATATAAATTTGTTATTGTGTATAAATGAAAGCTAACATGAATATTTTTTCTATATTTATAGGAATGTTTGCGTAAATCGTCCTTGTATGGTATCCGAAATGCATTGTCAGGTTCATTGACCCATGGAAGTAAGGTATTTTCTAAATGAATTATGAAAACAATCATCTTATGCAACATTCATGTAGTATACATTTAATGCAACTCATGCGCCATTAGTTTAGTTCCCGTCCGAAAATAACTTAATAGAGGTTAATTTCGGATTGTCCCCATTTTGAACTGCTTTTTGTATATTTTGTCTCATTTAGGATGTGAATGTGTATTATCGTATTGAGTGTAATTTAAGATGGATCGTAGTATATGGATGTACCAGATAGAACGTGTTACCATCGAATACTTGGAACATTTGTCTCATTTCCTAAAAGCTGCCGAAGATGATCCGGTGAAGAAAGGAAAATCAAGAGTTCATTGTCCTTGTAAAAATTGTTTGAATTGGGAGTGTTTTGCCAATTTGAAAACTATTAAAAGCCATCTTATAGAAAAAGGGTTTATGCAAATGTATACTTGTTGGGATTTTCATGGAGAAGTCAAAGCTAAAAGTAACACGTCTGTTTCCAATTGTAATGTCGAACATAACAACGATTCGTACAATAATGATCGTTTAAATGAGATGTTACATAATTTGGAGGATAATGTTGCTGAAAAAAATCAAAAACAATTTCAACAATTGCTTGTCGACTCAGAAACACCGTTGTATGAAGGTTGTGAGGATTTTACCAAACTATCTGCTGTTTATACACATGGACAATGGCTGTAGGTCGTTGATATCTCAAACACACACACGATATGAAAGCTAAAATACGTACAACTACTAAATAATAAGCTACAATTTAGAAGATAAGTAAATAAGCAAATAAGCTAAAGAGAATAAGAGAGAATGGAAGGCTTTCACTATTCGAATGATTCAAGGACAAGGCTTTCGCCACTTACATGAAAAACCAACATAAAATATGATGCCCCATGCCTTCTATTTATAGGCTTTGTGTTAGGGCAACATTTACTAAATAGTTTCTAGAAGGATAAATGCTAAGATGGGCGGTCCATGGGCTTCTAATGGACCGCACCATTAATACAAATATAAAGCCCTATCGTGCAACATTTTAACTAAATGAACAAGACTTGTAAATGTAACAAAACGTGTTCCTAACAATCTCCCCCTAAGTCTTGATCATCAATGTTGCTCGACGTCTTCTTTGCTTCTTAGGCTTCTGACGTCTTTATAATCTTTGTTTCTTTGTTGTTGTTATAAGATGATATGATGTTGTCTCGATCTGCCAATCTCCAACGTCTTCTTCTCCATCATGTTCATATGTCTTTGACTTGTTTTCTACAACATGTTCTCAATTTTCAATCTTAAAAACTTGAGAAAGGTTGAAGTGCTTGAACTTTTGACTTTACTGTAACATATGTTGAACTTTTGATGTTACTGAGTCTTTGAGAGAACATTTCTTCAAGATATGAACATGATGGAGTCTTGATGGTCGAACTCCAGCTCCTCAGCAGCAGCAGCAGCATCAGCACGAACCAACCGGTACTTACAGGCTCAGACTTGAGATCGTCAACAGCATAGTGTGAAGACTTTCTCAAATCCTAACCCAGACCGTTCTGAACCGGATTCCCCCGAAAGGGATAACACGGACACACCGAAGTGCACCCTCGATTCAGTGAGTCGCTAGAGATCACCCCACGACTGTAGACCGTTTGGAGCAAACACTAAGCGTAACCCACAAGGAGTTACCGAAGTGACCTGCTGTCAGAGTTGTTTGATGTTGCTCTGGCAGGATTTCCATTCAATCATTGATAATCACAATTGTGACTTCTCTCATGAATGTTCTCGGCAGATTGCTAAGATCTGCGAAGGACACTTTCTTAATTTTACATATGCTGCCCATGATGTAGAACAACAGAGTAATACTAAGTGTACCTAAGAGATCTTTTATGAATCTCATGGCTCTAGACTCAATTAGTGCACATTTGTTTGGTCATCGGAGGCGTGGAGCAGATTGCCTCCTTTTCAATATCAACACTCTCGTAATGAGAGGTCGATAGATTAAGAAGGGTTCTCCGTGTGAATGAAACAAATGTCTTTTGAGAGACACTTGAGTGGCTTAGAAGGTTTATTAGTGCGTCACTGGGTCCATGACGTCTTTTAGTCTTCAATACCGGTGATGCTCATCAACCAGTAGATTATGAATTGAACCCGGTGTCTGCCCTAAGGTTGAACAAATGGAGGGCTATTTCTTTTCACCTTTTTTTTTTGCTTTTCTTTTTAATTCTTCAACCCCTTCTTTCTCCGTTCATTCATTTTCTCCTTTTTTTATATCATACCTAGGACTTTCTAGTTCTAAACTATTGGTATTGTCCTTGGGTAGATCCCTCCGGTTCTGGCGGATCATAGGACGGTTTTCCCTAACCTTAGTCACCTTATAACTCCATGACTATCCTAATGATGCCATAAAACCAAAACCATTGAAAATCTCTCAAAGTGTCGATAATTTGTAAAGACATTTTGTTGACACCTTGAGAGTTTGATGATTTTCAGAAAGACTCCCCCTTAACATGTGCGCATAGGTAATAAATTTGGAATTTGCACATGCCGGAAAGAGTAGGCACTTTTGAATTGATTGACTTTCAATGAACCTGATCGTTGCGAGACACGCTTACATCACCAGTTAAACTTGCTTGAAATTATTACCCGTCCAGATCCGATTCAAAGATTATCGCTCGAAATCGGTACATTCTACTCAGACACGTTCTTTGCGAGACACGCTTACATCACCAGTTAAACTGGCTTGAAATTATTACCCGTCCGGGACATGTCCTTTCGACTACTGACTTTTCCTATCGTCAATTCGAGGGTCAATTCTGAGTTTGAGCACACGAGATTCCAGCAAATGAGACATCTTATTTTAATCATCTTTTACTTCTCCCCCTCAAAAATAGCATACTCATGATGTTTTTGGAAAAAACGTTTATGATTAAAATATGCTGTTTTTTAGTTTTAGGGAAGAATTTCAAGAACATTTATATTTTTCTGAACAAAGATTATATTTTCAAATACTCCCCCTTAACAAGGGAATACTTGTCCTTATGAGCAGAATGTTTGAAAAAACTTTAGAAAACATTCTGGTTTTAATTCTGCTCATAAGTAAGAAGTTTTCGCTCCTTTTTCAGGATTGAGGCACTGAAGCGTTCCTCAGGGTCCTTTCTTTGAGGTCCGGGTTGTACACTGTTATGTGTGCACAAGCCGTAATGCATAGGCCAATATGGAAATAATAATGATATAAGAATTATGTAATATGAGAATATATTCTTACATCAACCGCCTCTGCCAAAAGTTGAGAATACTGGGTCAGTCCTCTGAAATAGTCTGATAGCAAAAGGTGGACGACCCCCAACATAACTTTCTAACCTCCTTATCTGATCACGATGATATAACCTTTCTTCAATCTTCCGAAAAAACTCCTTAACTTGTCGCACCTCCTTAGAATTCCATCTTCTTGATTTTCCTAATGCTGAATCTCAAACCCGATTAGCTAACCCATCACGTACACTCTTTAAGGTATCGTCACAGAACTTATGAATTTCATTGAATGCCATGAAACGGTGGAAATCCGTTGTACTTCTGTAAACGAACCCAAAGACCGGACTATGTAGCAGGGTGTATTGAGGGTCCTTTTTGCTGTTGAGTAGGAATTGCGGTTCAACAAGGTTTAGCTTCGTCTGATAGCTTTCGACACCTAGCTGGAGATCCTCTACACGTTCTTTGATGATTGTTCTCCTGATGTAGTGACATAGAGAGGTACTAAGTGCATATCGAAGCTCGTTTGTCAGATGTTGCAGTTTGCCTTGGACTTTCATCAGATACATGTCTTCGATATCATTCAGGTTCAAATCAGGAAGATCAGCCTCAGAGAATGTGTAGAGATTGTTGTCAATTCTTTTTACTGTGATCTCTTCGAGAAATATATAATCACACCTTCTGGATCCGCTCACACTGGTAACGGCCACTATTTTGAGATCATTGTAAACTGGTTCCCATGATTTCTGGAGAGCAAGTTTGTACTTGTACCAGCTTTGTCGTTTCGAATACCAGTGATGAATCCCCAACTCTGCATCACGATCATATTTCACGAGCTCTTTAACAAACAGATGTCTGTTAATAGCTTCTTCTTCAATAGCTGACTGTGTATAGTGAGCAGCTGGTGTGAAAGTAATTGACGTAGCATACTTTGTCTTCCCTTGTGCTCCGTTCTTGAGAAGTTCCAGATCGTTGTTGAAGAAAACTTGGAAGGGAATTTCTGAGTGGTGAGATCTTCGTATCACGGGAAGCGGCTTAGTCCAATCAGTGATGTAAGGACGGTTCTTTCCAACTCCCCTGACTACATCTGGATTAGCCCAGTCGAAGTCACTTGACATTGCACGTGTAATGTTTTCAAGATGATATTCAAGTTCGGCTGCACTGTTGGATTTATCTTTTAGAAGAATGAAGGCATCGTTCTTGATCCGTCGAAGTTCCCGTTTGGTCATCTTCTTTACGTTAAGACTTCTTTTGATCTCTTGAGTAACAGCAAACGTGCTATCGTCAATTCGGGAAGCTTCGTCAGTCGGAACCTGAGCACTTGCCAGATGATCAAACCATTCATTCCCTAGCTCATCCTTATCATTATCAAGCCAGGTGACAACAGCTGGTTCATTAGATGACTTCTGGCTGCGTGATGACTTGGATTTGGAGGGCTTTGGTTTTGGTAGTGACGGTGGTGAATGCGGTTGATCGTCTTGCGGCTGAAATTCCACATCTTCAGCCGTGAAATGCTCATATTGATGTTCGGTTTCATTAGGACCAGATGATTGATGTTTTGGAGGTAGAGATGATGTTGTTTTTCCAGTTGGCTCCTGAATATGAATCCCAGACCCGCTTTTGTGTTTCTTATGTTCGGGGTTCGGGTCTTGATCTTCCTCGTCATCCTCTCGAATACGTTTCCCTTTGTCAGCAGCTGCCTTGCACGGTTTCTTCTCAATGTGTGCTTGAAGAGCCGCGATCAGGTTGATTTCTTCTTGAGAAGGAGAGGTAATATCAAAGAGTCTGTCGAGAAGCACAAGCTCGATTTCTTAAGTGGTGAGATCTTGAAGCGGTTTGGTTTAGGAAGAAGATGAGACGGCTTCTTTGATTTTGTCTTCAAGTTGTGAATCAATGTGCTCATTTATATTTTGCTGAAGATCAGGAAAAAATTGCTTGACAAAATGCCTTGTCTTACGTGTGATATGATCTTTGATATTAAAACCAAGGAATTCATCTATCTTCTTCTTACTTTCCTGCATCTCCTCCACTTGCTGAGACAAGTTCTTGACTAAACTTTCCATTTCAGCCAATTTTGTTGTTGCTTGTTTGTCTCTTTGTGCTTGTGCTCTCTTTACTGCTTGTTTAAGTTTCTTTGCTGCAGGAGACACAACTTCAACTTTTGTGACATGGACAATTCTTCTTTTACTCTTTCCTTTGTAAGCCTTTTGAATACTCTTAGAAATAGCTGCTTTTGATTTGGGTGATGAAGATCTTGAAGATGATGGAGTTAGTGAAGGAATTGGTTCATCAGATTTAGTTGTTGAGTCCTTATGAGGTGAGGGTGGAGGTGTAGGATTCTCAGGTGGTGACCCAGGAGGTGTCTTAGGTGATGAAACAGGTGAGGACTGAACTGGTGGTTGTTCTTGTTGCTGTTGAGGGTTACTAACGACCATAGCAAGTTCAGTTGGAGGAATGGTATCTTTAGATTTAGTTGTGTCCTTTGGAGGGGAAGGAGGAGGTGTTGGAGTGTGAGAACGTATGTAGCTATCTGCTTCCAGGTTAGCTTGAGCATCCTCCTTACGTTTTCTTTCTACTTCCTCTTGTCTTGCCTGTTCCTCAAGATCCATGGCAGCTTTAGTTGTTTTATCTCCCAGAATGTCCCTTTCTTCTTCCATGTTCCAATCTTCTGTATCATTGTTACGTGGTTGTTCCCCGAGATTTTCGTCAAACATAGAATCAGAGATTTCCTTGTCAGATAAAACAATATTGCTTTCCAGATCCTTTTCCTTCTCCTCCTGAGTCTGTGCTCCCAAGTCGGGTTGATTAACCGAGCTTGTTTGCTGAGAAGAGACCGATTCAGCCTTATCGAGTTGATTAATCGTATCGGGCTGAATCTTGGTTGTTGCAGCTCCAGATCCTCCGGGTTGATTAACTGGATTAACTTGGGTCGAAGCAGCTTCATGAACAGTTTCGGATCCTCCAACTCCATGTGTTCTCTCATACTCCATCTGTTGCTCCAATACTTTCCTTGCCCTTCGCTCTTCATCTTCCTTTAATGACTTGAGACTCTGCTTTTGTACATTTTCCTGAGAGATCTTATTATGAAGTTCTGCCTCTTCAACAGTCATAAAGACAGGTTCTTCTTCAGATTCAGATGATTCAGAAGCAGACTCAGTATCTTCATCAATGATTCCACTCGGTTCAGGTTTTGGTTGGGGTTTGCTTGGTACTCTCCTCTTGATGATAGTAGTTCGGGGATGTCGTTTCTTTGGTTCAGAGACACTTGATGCACTACCCGTTTTAGACTTACTTTGAGAATGAGTCTTAGATGTTCCTGATTCTTCAACCAACTTGGCAAGACCCACACGACGTTCACGGAATGCTTTGTCGTAATCAAGATATGCTTTAGTTTCTTTTACCTCATTAGTCATCAGAAATTCTGGCAATCGTGCACCTTGTTTGTGCGTGCTTTCTTTTGGAAAGTAGACTTTGCTTAAGGTTTTATCCATTCTGTATTCATGAACCTCTTGATCAGTAGGACGCTTATCAAGGTCTTGATGTTGATCAAGTAGATAGCTAATGAGAACCTTGGTGTATCGAACAAATGGAATTTTCTTGAAAGTTTTTCGCATTAGGTACATTATGTCTTCCCAAATGAGAGCAGCAAAGTCAATTGGTTCCTGGTTCATAAATCCCCATAAGACTTGAAGATGAGAAAGTCTTGGATGCTCAAACCCACTATCTCTTCCAGATATGGAATGGGTTATAATGAAGAAGATAGTTCTCCAGGGTTGAGGAATGTATCTAGCATTGACTTTGGAGATTGTGGTTAATGGAGTATCTGGTTGAACATCATAACCAATGTCTACCAGGAATTGCATGATTTCATATTCTGAAGGTGTCGGGTGGAATTGGTTAGAAGTTTCAGGTGCATTTGGAAGTTTTAAGGCTTTACGGAGTGTGGCAGGTGTGACTCTGAGTTTTTTACGATCCAGTGTACAAGTGAAATACTTGTCATCATTGCTTCTTGTGAAGGTATCCCAGAATTGATGAATGTATAGTTCTGGAATGGTGTCTGAGCTATCAAGAAGATCCCTGCACTTATGAACTTTGAGAATCTCCACTGCAATCTGGCAACTTGAGTCAGAGCACTTGATCTTGTCCAGTTCTACACGTGAATTGTTCTTTCCAATTTCCAGAGAATACCCGTGAGGAAAGACTTCATTTTTGGTGAGAGCAGGAAGAGGTTGTTGTTGTGAAGTTGCCATTGATGTGTTTCTGGATCAACAATCATATACAAATATACAGAATGCATGTTTGTTAGAAATAGTTAGCTTTAGAAGCAACACATGGCACCCTATTGCATTTATGATTGGTTGTTTCATGCTTGGTCAAAGAATTTATCAAGAGTTAGCCAAATTCTATAAAATTTGATTAATTTCAATAAGTATAAAAGGATATAACTAAGGAAATTGATCAAATTCTATATCAGATCACAACTGCGATAATTACGTCAACTGCGATAATTATGTCAACTGCGATAATTATGTCAACTGCGATAATTATCCAATCAAGATAAGTATCTCAATCAAGATAAGTATCCCGACTGCGATATTTATCCAACTGCGATAATCATCCCAACTGCGATAATTATCCAACTGCGATAATCATCCCAACTGCGATAATTATGTCAATCAAGATAAGTATCCAACTGCGATAATTATCCCAACTGTGATAATTATCCAACTGCGATAATCATCCCAACTGCGATAATTATGGCCAACTTCGATAAACTCTTGTACAAGAGTTTACGATAATATTGTCGATGACCAGTCACTCAGATCTTATCGTGATTCATTATAACTTATGATTTGTATCCACAGATTATCACAAACAACTTTTATGACTATTTTGAGCATTCTGGCTAAGTTATAACACAAACGAACCACAAAAACGCAAAAATCAAACTGCTCGAGTTCATGTTCTTCATAAACCCTTAAACTTAATAAATTCATTTATTGAGTTTCTGGGTATAATCCAAGCATGCCATTGATCAATTAAACATCAAATAACAACCTTCCAATAAACAAATTACACAATAACGCATGAACAAAGTTTTCCCCAAATTGACGCATAAACCCTAAAATCCAATTAGAACAATTTGTAGTTACTGGGAGTAATTAAGCGTGCAATATAGGTTTATAAACAATGTATAAGCACTATCGTACAATAGTTTTCAACACAAACACTCTTAATCATAAATCCCCAATTTTACGCAAAACCCTAGAACTAAACATTACAATTCTGATCGTTCTAGCCGTTGGATCATGATTCTGTTCAAAACCATCTTTAATAATGACATGATAAACATAAGAACACTCACAAAATTCAAAGATCTTGATCGGATTATGCAGAATGAATGTCGTCCGTTGATGATGGTGGGTGAGGTATTTAATACGTTAGGTGAAAAAAACAGTTGGAGTAATTACTGCGTTTGAATATCTTTTGACTTTTTATATCTATTTAATCACTTTGCAATCTTGACAACTTTAGTCCCCTAACTTTGATGACTTTGAATGCTAAGTCCTAAACCCACCATATGACTAACTCTAAGTCTCAAATATTTCATTTAAGGCACATAACTTTTTCCATCTTTAAATCTTATCACCAAACTTTGTGAAGCAACAATTTCTGAAAGTATGCAAGTACAAGTTTAAAATTTGTGGTAAAAATTATGTCCCCCCCTCAACACTTGTTCAAAAATAATTTGTGACTTTTAAAATAAACAATGTGTTGGATGAGGGTTTGTACTTGCATTTTTTTTTTTTTATTATATTTACAAAGATAGTTTGGAGATGTTTGACTTTGTTAATTGTTTTTAAGAAACTTTTCCAAATCATTTGGCGTCAAACATCTCATACCAATCTGGTGAACCAGATCCACAAATCTTGCATGAGGCAAGATAAGCTACAATTTAGAAGATAAGTAAATAAGCAAATAAGCTAAAGAGAATAAGATGAGAATAAGAGAGAATGGAAGGCTTTCACTATTCGAATGATTCAAGGACAAGGCTTTCACCACTTACATGAAAAACCAACATAAAATATGATGCCCCATGCCTTTTATTTATAGGCTTTGTGTTAGGGCAACATTTACTAAATAGTTTCTAGAAGGATAAATGCTAAGATGGGCGGTCCATGGGCTTCTAATGGACCGCACCATTAATACAAATATAAAGCCCTATCGTGCAACATTTTAACTAAATGAACAAGACTTGTAAATGTAACAAAACGTGTTCCTAACAATGGCTAAGGTAACTTAAACAATGATTAGTGTGTTGTTAATCGGATTGATAATCAAGAGGTTCTAACAGGGTAGCTTTCTCCCCTTAGCACACCCTTTGCCAATTCTTTAACTGATAGTTATATGCTGTTTGCTTTGATTCACAGTTTTTGCACATAAAGTTGCATTAATACATGTCTGTTTGTAGGATCAGCGTGTTCGACATATTTCCTCCCTTGGGCCTTTCTTATTATCACTTTACTCACTAGCAATGTCTACAAACTCAAAAACTAAAAACAGTAGTAGGAGTAATATGTAGATGTAACAAATATTCTTGTTACTGAAATAGCATAAATAATGTGTCTCTCAGAATGTAACAACTTAATTGACAGTAAAGTTTGGTATTCTCAGGTATATGTTCTAGAGGTGTTTGTGTTGCTTAAAATTATGGCATCAAATTAGGGGCTGTTTGGATTAGGCGTGTACTTAGACCTGCTTTAAGACACAAAACTGAACTCGACACTGGTTATTTAGTGGTTGTTTGCTACTCATTTTGGGCTGATATTTTCCTTCTTGATACTTTTTGATGCAAATCAGAGACCTGATTACAACAGAAATATTATGTGCCAATCATCATGTTCTATATTAATTTAACTAGCAAGGGGTTAAATACTACTTAGATCATTAGCTTTATATAGAAGTACAAGTAAATGACAAGCTATTGCACAAATTAGCGTCAGTTGCATATTGAGGATGTGTCAAGTCCCGCCAATCTGTCACTTTAGACCATAGAAGAATAGCATTAGCACACCTGAAAAAGATAAACACCAATTTTGACAGGTATCATGAGTAGGCAGCCTTGTAAGGAGAACCGCCAAACAAAAATGTTATTTTCAAACGGGATCAGGTTGTTCCATGTAAATATGGAACGCAAGTTAGGTAGTAGTCGAGCATCTAGTTTAACCCTCAGAGACTTAAGTGTGGAATTACCAGGGGCATTAAGGTCCCATCGAATCATGACAATTTTATTTGATAGTTGAGTTGCAGCAAGGTCCTTGCTATTTGATAGTTGCTATTTGCAGCAAGTTCTTGCTAAGGAAACAAACAACTGAACAAGTAGTGATATTCTTCATTATATTATACAATGTTTTGATTGCTTATTCTCATCGTATTAAATTGTAGTGCAATCAACAACAACGCGACTCGGATGCCAGTTATTATGTCATGAGATGGATGTACGACTTTGTGAACACTCATCAACTTCACTTCCCTTCAACAGTATGTATCCATGAGCTCTTTTTTTACTCTCTCTTTCTATATCGTTTATATATAATATTTAAGTATTTTTTTTTTATATCTTTTAACATATAGATCCCATGGACGTGTCGACGCTAGCTTGTTGAAAAAGATATCGATCGAACCGTGGAGCAGTGGCATACAATGTGTCCTATTTGATTATGGATGAAGTGCTTCTTAGATACACATTATCAGCTCTCATGTGGTTTTGCTAAGTTAGAGGCTGTTTGGACTTATCTTTAGTTTAAACAATGTTTGGATTTATGTTTAAATTAGACTATGTACGGATTTCTATTTAAATTAGCAACTTACTTCCTGGATTTTGCTTATTAAAGTATCGGGTAATAGCATTTTCTTATTGCTGTGAAATAGCTGCTTAAGAGGTGACAAAACAGGTAGTTCCAGGTTGTGTTTGACCAGTAATAGATATTTAGACCGGTTGGAAAACCGGTCTAAAAACTGCTAGTTCCAAAATTTCAATGCCTAATAATACATATTTAGACCGGTGGAATAATCTTTTAGGCTGGTTGATCAACCGGTCTAAAACTGCAATTTTAAACCCAATAATAGTTATTTAGACCGGTGGAAAGGTTTTTTAGACCGGTAGTTCACCCGGTCTAAATGTTTCTTTTAGACCGGTGGTTTACCTGGTCTAAATTAAATGTCTAATACTCTTTAGGACCTCCCCCCATTCAAACCCCCTGGGTAACCGGTTTAAAAATGGTTTATAACCGGTCTAAAAGCCAATTTTTGTGGTAGTGAATGTTACTTTTTTTTTTTGGAAAGCTTGCTTCAATGGTAAATCCTATCCCTTACTAACCCCTAAGCCCAGGTTCGAACCTGGGGAAATCCCTTACACAAGACTCAATTAGAGACCTTGTGACCAGCTGCTCTAGAGCACACTGGCGGTAGTGAATGTTACTTATTAGTCAAAGAGCAAAAATGAACCTAAGAAGAAGAAAAAAATAAAATAAAAAAGAAAATATAAGTAAATTGATATATAGACACAAAATTTTACGTGGTTCCATCGTTCGGCTTTAAAAACCTACATCCACGATTGAAAATCAGGAGTGAACTTTTATTAAGATGTGAAAACAGAAGTACATTAAACAACAAGATAACTAAGAGGCAAGATCTTTTAAATACTTTTTATGCTATAAGATGAAAGATAAAAGAAAAAGGGAATTGTTGGTGAAGTTGTTGGTGGTTGTGGTTGTGGCGTGTCGATCTGAAGGTTGAAACTCTCCAAGAATGCCTCAATTTATTGACAATGAAAAGAGTCCATTCAACTCGAAGAAACCGTCGCAACTAGCAAAAGTATTCCAACATGAGACCATTCCCAACTAAATAATCATTCCGGCCAGCCAATATAAAGAATATATCATTCCATCTTAGAAATGTATTCCAACTGTTGGAACTTTGTTTTGTGTAGTGGGATTGATCCCACATGGAAACCAAGAGAGGAATTTATCCTCTTTATATGCAAACCCACAAGCCTACTTCTAGTCTAGATGGAGGTTGGGCTAAGGGGTTTGGGCTTGGTTTGGGTTTGGTTTGTGGTATAGATTGGTCTATTTGGGCTTACGATTGGGCTTAAATTAAAAATATTTAATGGTCAAAGATTGGGCCTTGGGGCTCTGTTGACTAATTAACGATATTCAATTAATCCTAATCACGAATTTATTTTTTATAGATAAATTTTGTGAAACGTTTTTTAATCAAACGTTGTGTCTTTTGCAGAAGGGTTGTAACTGTTGGTTTGACAGTTATGTTAGTTACCAACAAAACCTATATACATGATTGCCATCATTCTGTAAAAGGTTAATCACAAAAATTACATACACACAAAATAAAAATTTGTTGAAGGAAGCAATTGGAGAATTTCGACATAATCAAGAACACGTCTTGATTGCGATTGTTGCATCCTCAAAGCAGATTCCGTTCACCGGAAATTTCTGTTTTAGGACACTGCATACGCAGGCCTCAATCTGTAGATAAACGTAGATCGTTTCTGTAGTCGATTCATCAAACAAGTACGTTTCTATGTTGTAATTTGATCTTGTATTTATATTTGAATTCGTGAATTCTGTTTATTTATATATTTTCGTTTGATTAGTAAATTTTGTTATAACACCAACTAGGAAGCAATTCAACTTCGAGGTTAAAATAGTAAAAAATAGCGCGCATTGGTCATGCAAGATGTAGGAATGGGAAAAGGGAAAAGAGTTTGATAGTTTGCATTTCAACTATAGGGAAGAAAGTCCATACATATCCATACGATATCTTATGTTCCAGATGGTTTTAGAACGTAACTGATGTTCGGAAATTTTCCACAATATCGAAGCAAGACATATCATACATAAGTAATTAATGATTTACTGAAGAAGTATTGTCGTATCAACTATTAACAGTTGAGACTTTGATTAAATTCTGTATAATATTTAAGACACTATTAATTTGCAATTAAGGAAACTGTTTTGTATTATCATTTCAAACAAAAACTGGGATCACTAGAACATGCCTGACATCAGTGGGCCTAGCTCACTTGGTATTGGAAATGATGGTAGAACCTGTTGCAAAGGGCGCAGGTTCGAGCCTGATCCTGAACCCGGTTTTATTCCAGTTGTTACTCCAGCGAGAAATCGTGTGGAGGCAATATGGTTTCCGGGAGGACGCCGATCACAGTCCCCACTATACCAGCGTGGACCCGGTTAAGACAACATAGCCTGGGTAGTGGAGGACGAGGGCCTGCCGATTAGGCGGGTGCGACTCTAATCCAAAAAAATGAAAGTCGCCGTTCAAAAAAAAAAAAACTAGAACATGCCTCACAAAATACAACAATGAAATAAAAAAGTAATATTTTTAGTTAACAAAAACAAAGAATTTTGAATAAGTGGATGTGAATCAATGCTCACTGCCAACAACGAATGTATTTTCTGAATCTGAAAAAAGAACTATGAATATTGTCTATACGGAAAGAACATGTTTATGAACAATCCACCGCATTAGTGACCAGCACCAGGGCTTGGACCAGACTTTTTAAGTTCTCCGAGCGTTGGAGCATTTACAAACTTGTGCCCGATTCCAGGACTTGGTCCATCTTTGATTCCACCCAATGCATACCCATATCCGATTCCAGGACTAGGCCCAGCCTTGATTCCTCCTACTATGGCATTGTCTTCGACCCCATGTCCTATGCCTGGACTTGGTCCTGCATCTAAAATAGATCCCAAAGAAAAATGATCCAAAACATTATTATTGTCGTCGGGACAAGCAACTGTATTTAGAATGTTCAACGGTCGTGCACTTATTAAGAAGGCCAAGTTGAGTAACACGAAAAGTGTTACGGGAATTTTGTACTCAAGGACTCTAGCCATATTTGAAATTTGTGTATGCGGAGAGGGATCAGTGACTAGTGAGTAATGTTTGGTTGTGGTTTTTGTGCAAAAGTGGTGTGAAATTTATAGGCAAAAAAAATTGAAAAGATGGGATACATTTGTTGACTAGGAAGCAGAAAATCAAAGCTCATGCAACGTGGGAGAATCTAAAGTTGCGAGTCCAAATTGAATGATTTTAAGAAAATAATCTCTCTTTTATATCTTCTCATGCAAATGGTGTTGTTTTTAGATGTTTAACCAATTCATACATAGGAATTTGTGTTAGAAACATAAAAGTTATATAATTCCATATACTTCAAGAAAATTTCATGATCAGCTTACATGCAAATAGATGACAATTATAAAATTTAACTGAAATAGTTTATAAAAGATGTAGCTTAATTATTTAATACACCATGACCTTTGTGATCTTTTGAAGTTTGAACACATGCAGGCCTCTCTCATTTCTACATATGGTGGCTCGTTTGACTTTTCAACATTAATGTTTGAACAAAATATTGTTGAAAAATAAGAAATATTATGGTACATAAAATCAATATCTTAATCAGTAGTATTTTGACTACACTGGAACAGTACTTAACTATTTAAGTAAGTTCAAGATTGGTCATTCTATTTTTTTAGAGAACATAACCGATCAACTTATGTTTATTTCGAATTTTTTATATGATAAGTTGTTTCGTAGAAGTGGGGATAACATAGTAGTGGTCAAGGTTTTTTTTTCCCCTAATGGTTTTGGGGGTTATGTGGACCTAAGCATATATTTTTAAGGGGATAACAACCTGCAAACAAGAGGGAGTTATCTGCGGCTACAATGCAAAAATGGTCCCTGCTTTACACAATGGTCCCTGATAACATCCTTGATATACACAATTAGTCCCTGATTTATACCTAGCAGCAGAGAAGGATCCCTGCTGCAAACAACAGATATTATTTTCCCTATTTTCAAATTCACCCTGAACGAATATTTTTCAACAACACACGTTAAGGGGTGTCATGCGGTGCTACATGACCTTGATAGAGTAATGTTGTTGCAATGTTAATTTTGGTTAAAAAAAAAAAAAAAAAAACTCATAAGTTTTTTTAAATGATAAATTCTTTTATATAAACCATTTATAATAGTAGATTATCAAAATGAACCACGCACGTATTTTATCAGAATGGACTTTCGGGCGAGCATCTGTTAGATGTAAGACGCATGACTTGTCAACAACTATTTACCGGTCACGTGTCAAATTAACGCGCATAAATTAGTTAGGCGCGCTTGCTTTATTTGAATTTCCTTTAAACGCGCACATCAAACAAACCTGTTGGGAATTAAATATTCTGAAGTTAGAGTATTAGTATTTACTCTAAGTCAAAGGTACTGCTAGTTCATGATCAAGGTACTGCTAGTACATCAAGGTACTGCTAGTGCAAGTTGAAGGTACTGCTGATCAGTGACTCATAGGATAAGATCGAAAAGATATTTATTGTATTTTGGTCAAACATATACGGTAGATAATATCTTACTCCATGTGCTTAGTTAACAAGTTGTATACATAGATACATGTTGTATCTTATGTACTGACACCAATATGCATAAGTTAAACAAGTAAGTCGGTCAAGACTTTTAAGCAATTTGTAAAGATCTCTTGCAACTATAAAAGAGATCTTAGACTTGGATATTGAATATACATGCATAACATAGACTCATAACTGTTAAGACATAGAACAAACACAAATCACAAGTTGTAACATAAGATTCAAGGTTTTGTAACCCTAGTGAGTAACACAAGATCACTCGTATTATTTGAAATAATATTGAATCGTTTAGTGAAATACTTTCTTTGTTCATTGTCAAGTAACAAATATAATTCTTCCATTTCCATAACATACATAACCTTCTAAGTGTGGTTAAGTAAATTCCGCGTACTTAATCATATTAACTCAATATATCTTATACACAAAGACACAAGGTTTAACCACCTTAACAGTGTATCAAATAAAAGAGGACCTCACAGTTGGTATCAGAGCTAGAGGTTGATATATTTGATTTAGAAGAAACAGAAATGGAAGCTCAGGATGTTCAAACAAATGTTGCTGCAAAGTTGCCCATGATCAAACCCAATGAGTTTGAGTTATGGAGGATGAGAATTGAGCAATATTTCATGGTCCAAGATTATACCCTTTGGGATATAATTATATATGGTGATTCCTTTTCACCAAGCTACTCAGAAGTTGTCCTAGAAGGTAAAACAAGTAGGAAAAGAAATACTGGACCAGTGTCAAATGAAGAGAAGATACTGAAGAGAAATGATCAGAAAGCAAGAAATTTGCTGCTTATGACCATTCCTGGTGAGCAGATGCTATCATTTAACAAGTATCTTGATGCAAAAACTCTTTTTGAAGAGATTTGTGCATATTTTGGTGGTAATGAAACTACCAAAAAGACACAGAAGACACTACTAAAGCAACAATTTGAAAACTTCACTGCTTTTAGTAATGAGTCTCTTGATAAGCTATTCTCTAGATTACATAAGCTTGTCAGTCAGTTAGCTGTGTTGGGTGTTGAGACAGAGAAGGAAGATCTCAACATGAAGTTTTTAAGAAGTCTACCTGATGAGTTCCACACTCATGTCATTGTCTGGATGAACAAACCAGACATTGAAACAATGAAGCTCAATGATTTGTACAATAACTTCAAAATTGTTGAACAAAGTCTTAGAAAGTCTGGAACTTATGGTACTAGTTCTGGGAACGTGGCACTCTTGTCATCTCCTAGTATTGGTAAGAGTGAAGAGGTAGATGAAGGTGAAAGTGCTCCTTCTACAAGTTCTCACAAGGATGTTGCTGGTCTTGGAGATTCAACATTCTATGCCTTTATTACCAGTCAATCTAATGGCTCTCCTCTCAACCATGAAGATCTTGAACAGGTAGATGGTGATGATTTGGAAGCTATGGATATTAAATGGCAGGTTGCTTTGCTTAGCATGAGGGCTAAGAAGTATTGGCAAAGAACTGGGAAGCAGATTACCATAAATGGTAATGACACTGCTGGGTTTGATAAGAAGAAAGTAGAGTGTTTCAACTGTCATAGGTTAGGACACTTTGCTAAGGAGTGTAGAAGCCCAAGAAAGCAGGAGAATAGAAACACATGGTATAAGCAATATAGGAGAAAGGAAGTTACTGTTGAAGATAGGAAAAAGGAAGTTACTGTTGAAGAGCCAAAGGCTATGTTGGCTATTGATGGTATTGGTTATGATTGGAGCTCTATGGCTATTGAAGAGGATGCACCACCAAATGCTGCTCTTTTGGCCAATGAATTTGCTCTAATGGCTCATTCTGATTCAGAGGTAAACAATATTACATCTTGTACTGAATCATGTCCTAATCTTAAAGCTTATGAAGACCTTAATAAGAGATTTGAAGCTCATAAACAAGAGCTACTTGATTCTTTGTTTAATTTGGCTAATCACAAAAGAGGTCTAGCTGTTTTAGAAAAACAAGTCTTACATTTTAAAAATAATGAAATTCATTTTGCTGATGACATCAATATACTAAAAAATGACATTAAGATCAGAGATGAGTGTATTGTTGAGTTGAATGATTCATTAGCTAAACACAAAAATGAAAGAGAAAATGTAAAGGTTTCTGTGGATGTTTTAGCACATTCCTCAGAAGGATTCAATAAGCTTTGGGAAGCCCAAGTTATTGATAAGGTTAATTCTGGTGTTGGATTTAAGTCTGTACCCCCACCATACAGAGGTGTTCATTCACCTCCAGGTATTGATTTAGCACACACAGGGTTACCTGAGTTTCAAGAACCAATCATGGAATATGGTTCTAAGGTCACTAAATCTCCTAAGATAGAAAAGGTAAGTAAAAGTTTAGATAAAACTTTATCTTATCAGGACAAGGTGTCCTTTATTAAGAAAGGAGATACTATAGTTGTTGAAGATTGTACAACTGATAGTGATAGTGAAGAAGAACAGGTTATGTCTAAACCTGTATTGGTTAAGAAAGTAGGAACAAGTCTTCCTAAGATAGTCAATCACAACACTAACAGGCCTAAGTCAAATGTTAAGACAGTTAGGAAACCAGTTAGATATTGTGAACAATATAGAACTACAAACAAGCCCAGAGGTAACCAAAGGAATTGGAACAACCTCAAGTCTAACCAATTAGGTGATGACTTTGCATGTTATAATAAAGCTTGTTATACATGTGGTAGTTTTGACCATCTTGCAGCTTTCTGCAACCAAAGGGTAACTGGGTATGAATACCATAGGGTGAATTACAAAAGGCAAACTCCTCAAACTCTTTTTCACTCTAATACTCATAGATCTAAACCCAGAACAGTCTCAAACAAGTCTGGACTCAAAGGTCCTGATAGACAAAAAGGTTCTGTTAACAAAGTACTGCCAGTTCAAATTAAAGGTACTGGTAAATCTAAAGGTACTGTTAGACCTTTGATGACTGTTAACCCAAAATCAACAGCTAAGGATGCAAAAACAACTTTCAAACATGCATCTAAAACTGTTCTAAGGCCCATTCAATCAAAAGCAGTGGTCCACAAACAAATTTGGAGACCAAAGGGTGTGACTTCAAAGTTAGCAGACACTGCTGAACATGTTATTCACTCTGCTGCTAAGGGTAATAGGGCAAATGCTGTTAAGGCCTCAGCATGTTGGATTCAAAAATCCAATGTTGCATCAACAGTCCTTAAAAGATTAAATTACATTGATGCAAGAGGCAGATCCAAGTCAGTAATGGCTTGGATCCCCAAAGAAAACTAACACTCTTATTTGTGTGCAGGAACATTCTATTGATCATCAAGATCAAGGATACTCAGATAGTGGATGTTCCAATCACATGACAGGCAACATGTCTTATCTTTCAGACTTTCAAGAATTCAATGGAGGATATGTTACCTTTGGAGGTGGTTTTCGTGGCAAAATTTCTGGTAAAGGTACTATTAAAACCGGAAATTTAGATTTTGAAAATGTGTACTATGTACAAGAGTTAAAGTATAATCTTTTTAGTGTTTCACAAATGTGTGACAAAAAGAATAATGTACTTTTTACTGACACTGAATGTCTTGTTCTATCTAAGGATTTTAAGATGCCTGATGAAAATCAAGTACTTCTTAGAATTCCTAGAAAGGCCAACATGTATAGTGTTGATATGAAGAACATCATTCCTAAAGAAGATTTAACTTGTCTTGTATCAAAGGCCACATTGGATGAATCAATGTTATGGCATAGAAGGCTTGGTCATATTAATTTCAAAACCATAAATAAAATTGTTAAGAATGGTTTGGTAAGAGGTTTACCTCACAAAAGATTTGAAAATGATCAAACATGCATTGCTTGTCTAAAAGGCAAACAACACAAAGCCACTTGTAAGCCCAAAATTTTTAACTCTATCAATCAGTCATTGTTTATGCTGCATATGGACTTATTTGGACCAGTTTCAGTAAGGAGTATACAACATAAAAAATATTGTCTTGTTATAACTGATGACTATAGCAGATTTACATGGGTTTTCTTTTTAGCCTCTAAGGATGAGACATCAAGCATCCTTAAGGAATTCATTACACTGATAGAAAACCAAGTAAGCAAGAAAGTAAAAGTCATTAGGAGTGATAATGGGACAGAATTTAGAAATAGAGTTATGGATGATTTCTGCAAAGAAAAAGGTATTAGGAGAGAATATAGTGTTGCTAGAACACCACAACAGAATGGAGTGGTTGAAAGAAAGAATAGAACACTAATTGAAGCTGCTAGAACAATGTTAGCTGATTCCAAGCTACCTATAATCTTTTGGGCAGAGGCAATTAACACTGCTTGCTATGTTCAAAATAGAGTTTTAGTTGTGCAGCCTCACAATAAGACATCATATGAACTCTTTAATGGTAGAACTCCTGCAATAGGATTTCTTAGACCTTTTGGATGTCATGTGACAATTCTCAATACCTTAGACCATTTAGGAAAATTCGATGGTAAAGCAGATGAAGGTTTCTTAGTTGGATATTCTCTTGTTAGCAAAGCTTTTAGAGTTTACAACTTAAGAACTGAGAAAGTTCAAGAAGAACTACATGTGGAGTTTCAGGAAAACAAATCCAATGTAGTAGGTCAAGGACCTAAATGGATATTTGATCTTGATTATCTAACAAACTCTATGAATTATTTACCTGTTGTTGCAGAAACTAATAATTTTTCAGGTTCACAAGCAACAAATGAGGTGGAGTTAGATAAAGATCAATCTGATGTCATTATGCCATTGTGGTCAAGTACCAGTGTGGATTTAGCTTCAAACAATGATGAATCTTCTTCTGGTAAAGCCAAAGAAGATGTTGAGGCTCAAAGAAAAGATGTTGGAACAGAGGAACAACTCAATATGTTGAATATTGAAAGTACTGCTGAGACAGAGCAAGGTACTGTTAGTACTTCTCAAGGTACTGGTAGTTCATTTGAAGGAACTGTTAGTTTAGTTGAAGGTACTGCTGGTCCTTCACACTCAAAAGATGCAGAGTTCCAAGAAGATGAAGTGGATTTGACTAATCTTTCATCATCTTATCATGTTCCCACTACACCACACACAAAAATTCACAAAGTTCATTCCCTTGATAATGTGATAGGAGATATACAATCTGGTGTGAAGACAAGAAGACAACTAGTCTCTTCAGACCAAAAAGGGGTTCTTGATGCCCTTTATGCTTCAAAACAATATGAACTTTCAAACTCATGTTTATTTGTATGTTTTCTCTCTCAAAAGGAACCAAAGAATATTCTTACAGCCCTAGATGATTCAAGCTGGGTAGAGGCTATGCAAGAAGAGCTTCTTCAGTTCAAGATTCAAAAGGTTTGGGTGCTAGCTGATTTACCTACAGGTGAGAAGCTAATTGGCACTAGATGGGTTTTTAAGAACAAAAGGGATGAAAGAGGAATTGTGATCAAAAATAAGGCTAGACTAGTAGCACAAGGGTACACACAAGAAGAAGGAATAGATTATGATGAAGTTTATGCTCCAGTAGCAAGGATTGAGGCAATTAGGCTGTTTCTAGCTTATGCTTCATTTTTAGGCTTCACAGTCTACCAAATGGATGTCAAAAGTGCATTTTTATATGGTGAAATTGAAAGAGAGGTGTATGTTTCACAACCTCCTGGCTTCATTGATCCATTACATCCAAACAAAGTGTACAGAGTAGTGAAAGCTCTCTATGGCCTTCATCAGGCACCAAGAGCTTGGTATGCAACACTTGCTTCCTACTTATTAGAAAATGGATTTCAAAGAGGAAAGATTGATCAGACACTTTTCATCAAACAGCACAAGAAGGATCTTCTGTTAGTGCAGGTGTATGTGGATGACATTATCTTTGGATCTATAAGGAAGGAAATGTGTTTAGAATTTGAGAAGCTTATGAAAGATAAGTTTCAGATGAGTTCTATGGGAGAACTTACATTCTTTTTGGGTTTGCAAGTTAAGCAATCATCTGAAGGCATATTTATTAGTCAAGACAAATATGTTGCAGAGATACTTAGAAAATTTCAATTTGCTGATTCAAAAATAGCAAGCACACCAATGGACTCAGAGAAGCACCTTCTGAAAGATGAAGATGGAGAAAATGTAGATGTACACAATTACAGATCTATGATAGGCTCTTTGATGTATCTTACATCATCTAGACCTGATATCATGTTTCCTGTTTGTGTATGTGCAAGATTTCAAGTTACTCCAAAGGTTTCTCATTTAACTGCAGTCAAGAGAATTTTTAGATATCTCAAAGGTCAACCAAGGTTGGGTATATGGTATTCTAGAGAATCTCCTTTTGATTTGGTAGCATATTCGGATAGTGATTATGCTGGTGCTAGCTTGGACAGAAAGTCAACAACTGGAGGATGTCAATTCCTTGGGTGTAGACTTGTCTCATGGCAGTGTAAGAAGCAAACAAGTGTGGCAAATTCAACAACTGAAGCTGAATATATAGCTGCTGCAAGTTGCTCTAGTCAAGTTCTATGGCTTCAAAACCAACTTCTTGATTATGGGTACAATTTCTTAAACACTGTTATTTATATTGATAATAGTAGTACAATTTGTATTATTAAAAATCCGGTACAACACTCTAAAACAAAACACATTGAAATTAGGCATCACTTTATAAGAGATTGCAATGAGAAAAGATTAATTCAAGTTCTTAAAATTGCTTCAGAGCATAATTTTGCAGATCTGTTAACAAAAGCTTTTGATGTTTCAAGGTTTCAGTACTTGGTAGCAAGTATTGGAATGCTTAATCTTTAAATTTTCAATATGATGTGTTTTTGTACATAAATTTTTGAAAGTACTGCTGGATTTATAAGGTACTGCTATATCAAAATTTGAATTGTGTTATTCATACAGTTGGTTTTATGACTATTCTAATACAAGACAAGTACTTTGTACATTGTTCTTTTGGTTTTAGACTAACTATTTCAGGTATGAATATGTAAACACAAAGGATATTTCAAGTGAAATGGGAACAGCAGAATTCTTATCAAATTGCTGACCATAGTAGATTTATGATGGACTGAGTTTAGGAATTAAACCTCCTTAAAACTTCTTTCTTGAAATCTAGTTATGATATTTCACAATTGAATTGATGACTTAGTTGATCAGATAGTAACTGATACAACTCACTTTCTATCATTTTATACTTTCAAGTATAATGAGTTAGTCTAAGGACATCTGATAGAAATAACAGCTAGTAAAAGTGAATCTAACACTTGTGTTGGAGGTAACAATTACTATGAGCTGGAAACCCTGTCAAGAAAATCTTTTGAATAGATTTATCTTTTCACAGGCAGTTAGTGATAACTGAAATACATTGGTTCTCACACAACCAGAGGTTATTTTTAAACCGAAATTTTGATTAGGTGTCTGTTACACACTTGATTTCTTCAAAATGGTTGGAAGTAGTATGATTTTTCAATTCTAAAAATCATAAACATACTACTAAGTTAAATGATTTCTTAAAAGGATTTTCAAGGATTCAGAAAAACCATTCATTGATGGACTATGAATCAAAATGTCCACTGATTCACCTCTCATAGGAGTTAACACACCTAGAAGTGATGAGGACAGAAACTTAAACTCTTAAGGAATTGATGGCTTCATGTACAATATTGTCTGAAAACAAGTTCAAACTGATAGATCAGGTGATATGAAGAGAAGTTCTTTAGTACATAGTGAGATCTTCCAAACAAGGGGAGGAAACTAAAGTTATTTACTTCAGGGGAGGTTATAATCTCAGAGAAGGAAATAATTGCCCAGAAAAGGAAGAATAAACCAATATATGGAAGGAGAAGACAAGAGCATACAAGATGATGATGTAGAGGTTGAAAATGATTAGAATAGATCAAATATCTAGAAGGGATGAAGCATTTCTAAAGGAGAAAGTTCTATCTAGATCAAACGAAGGAAAGTTTCAATTTCAGTTCATTATGTTTGTTTATCACTTGCAAAGGCATGCTGATAGATGATTTCACTTGTTGAAATCATTGCCTCTTACAATTCCTCCATCCAAGGAAATTGCACCATCTTTTGGTACAATGTTTTGATATTGCTGAAGTCAAAGAAGAACAAGGCAGATGAGTTCAGAATAAGAAGAATAGTTCAGATTCATGAAGTGTTTGAAAGATCTTCACAAGTCCTCATTTAATTCAGAAAACATGTTTGAATTGATTCACATGTTTAGGGGAGGATTGTTGGGAATTAAATATTCTGAAGTTAGAGTATTAGAATTTACTCTAAGTCAAAGGTACTGCTAGTTCATGATCAAGGTACTGCTAGTACATCAAGGTACTGCTAGTTCAAGTTGAAGGTACTGCTGATCAGTGACTCATAGGATAAGATCGAAAAGATATTTATTGTATTTTGGTCAAACATATACGGTAGATAATATCTTACTCCATGTGCTTAGTTAACAAGTTGTATACATAGATACATGTTGTATCTTATGTACTGACACCAATATGCATAAGTTAAACAAGTAAGTCGGTCAAGACTTTTAAGCAATTTGTAAAGATCTCTTGCAACTATAAAAGAGATCTTAGACTTGGATATTGAATATACATGCATAACATAGACTCATAACTGTTAAGACATAGAACAAACACAAATCACAAGTTGTAACATAAGATTCAAGGTTTTGTAACCCTAGTGAGTAACACAAGATCACTCGTATTATTTGAAATAATATTGAATCGTTTAGTGAAATACTTTCTTTGTTCATTGTCAAGTAACAAATATATTTCTTCCATTTCCATAACATACATAACCTTCTAAGTGTGGTTAAGTAAATTCCGCGTACTTAATCATATTAACTCAATATATCTTATACACAAAGACACAAGGTTTAACCACCTTAACAGTATATCAAATAAAAGAGGACCTCACACGCGCACATCAAACAAACCTGCACACGTGATGATCTGTGCGCTTTTCTAAAACGACAAATAAGATAACGCTATGCGGGAATCAAACACACCCGCACACATCAATTCCCATTGCGATATGCCATGCGCACACCAACATGCGCCTTCCAAAATCAAATCGACATGCGCGCTGAAGAACCAATCGATATATATAGTTGACCACTTAGAAGCCTTGAAGATATAACACGTAATTAATTAATCAAATAACAAAAATCATTCATGATACCATGAACGTATAGTATAGTACTTTTTCTTTAACTAAATAACCCAGTCTATTTTTGTTTCATTTGATAGCATGACACGTACAAGTTGAGTTTAATATAGATTTTAAATTTTTTAAAGATTAAATAAACAAATCTTTGACCATTCAATTTTTTTTTTTTTTATCGATTCATTTTTTTTTAAGATAAAATATTTTGCAAATGGTAAATCCTTAAGCGATAAAAATTACATAATCACGATGAAAATTCTTTTTATCTTTCAGAAGACGGGCACTTCGATATACTTTTAATAATTTTTTTTTCAAATTTCGTTTTAATGTTAAAATTTGACGTTTGAAAAAGTCATTTGTGATTTGTTATTTAAAAAATGACATATTATTTCATAAATCACATGTGTTATTAAAATAACAAATCACATGTTATTTTTTTCAAGCTTAAATTTCAACATTTACAAACAAAAGAAAAAAAAAAGTTTTTCGAAAGTATATAGAAATGCATCTGTATACAAATATGATTTAATTATCGACGCGATAGTATAGTGATTTTCGTATAAATGTTTTTATAAAAATGATAAAAGTGAGTTTCTTATTAAAAATTAAAAAAATAAATAAATAAATAAAAAATAGTTAAGATTTGTTCATTGGATATTTAAAATTTTAAGAAATATGTATTTGACTTTTTTGTGACAGTTAGAGTATAGTGCGTTTTCTTTAGTTAATTCCAATCAAGATATAGTTGACCAAAATTTAAGAGCCCGTTTGGTTAGGATGTATGAGAATGTGACTATGATTTTGAAAGTAATTAAAGATGTTTGTTTTGTGGGCCCAGTAATAAAATAGGTGTATTATAGTCATAAATTCATTACCCATCAATTTGATGTCTATGAAATCCATTCCGTATGTCCCTCTCTTTTCCACTACAAAATTCAAATATATATATATTTTTTCATACCATATTTTGTCATCCAAACATAAACAATCGTAATGATACACTTTTTCATATCTATTGTCATTCTAACCCATACCAAATCCGATACTAATTGTAATTCCTAGCAACAAATCAAACGACCCCTAACACTATGTTCTCAAGTTTGGTTTTGAGATGAAAAGAAAGTAAAATGAAAGAAACTTAAAAATTGTCATGTTCTTTAGTTTTTTAAAGATGATGAAAGTGAAAGGTAAAAGGGATGAAAATGGTGGGGTTTTTTTTGTGAATACTTTCATCCCATATTTGGATAAAAGATAAGTAAATAAGTACAACTATTAAGTAAATGACAATAGTACATTTGATTTCATTTTGGTTACTTATTTGTTTTTAAGGGTATAATTGTAATTTATAAACAACATACTTTCACTTTCCTTCTCCTTTTTACACTCAAGAACACACAAATTTTTTTCTACTTTTCTTTACCTTTCTTTACTTTGCATCCAAAATTTTTCTTGAGAACACAGTGTAAGCCGATGACATTTGGACGAAAGTGTGCGCGCAAGCTATATAGATGTGCGCTGAAGATCATTCTCGTAAGATGATGATATTTGGTTTGGATTTGTAAAATGGGTCGTATAAGTGGAGTTTGGTAATTTCTTTTTGAGAAAATTCCAAAAAGTCCCCGGTCGCCCCACGTGATTACCTTTTTTAGATCGGAATTTTTTTCCCCAAATATACATGGGCTACTTTGGAATTGGGCTATCTAGTTAAAATCATGACACGGGACCACTGTTGAAAGTACACAAAGTAGAAGTGTGTAAGCTATGTGTAAGACTTGTCCCCTAGGTGTTTTGTCGGGGCGATTTGTACTGTCGTTTAGTGAAACTTTTTTTGTCATTTTTTCACTAAACGACAAAATTTTGGTCGCCCAAGGTACAAGTCGCCCCGACTAACAAGTTGCCCCGACAGAACAACTAAGGGACAAGTCTTACAAATAGCTTACACACTTGTACTTTGTCTACTTTAAAAAAGTTGACACGTGTCATGATATTAATTAGATAGCCCAATTACAAAGTAACCCATGTTTATTTGGAGAAATTTTTTTATTTTTTTAATTTTTATTTTTTTTTTTTTTTTTTTTTTTTTTTTTTGCGGTCTATAAAAGGTTACACCGGAAGCGACCGGGGTACTCCCAAAATTTTCTCTTTCTTTTCTTATTTACATCCGGTCAAAAAAATGTGTGTCACGCCTTCATATTACAGTTGATTTTTTTGTGTGCACCTAGCAGTGACGGACTCAGGATTTTTAAGAGAGTGTTGCACAAAATAAATGTTGGACTAACTAAAGTTATACTGCAAGAAACGAAAATAACAAAAAAATTTTGGGGGTTGCACATCCTATAAAAACGGCAAATTTGAATTTTTTTTGCATTTCTTGACCTAAAATCGAGTGTAGCTCGTGCCACACCCGACATACATGTGGTCCGTCCATGGCACCTAGTACTTTGTAAACCTGGTTTCGTCGCTCACTACACATGTGTGTTGGTCGTACCTCAGTATGAAACTATGAATTGTAATAAACATGTTTTTAATTAGGTTACGTTTTGCAGCGTGACCGGTCATGATAGTCAAATTTTCATAATCAGCACAAAGTGGTCGTCGGTATGTTTCATTCTTGATTTTCGCTTTGGCTCCTCGATACACATATATTTTATTTTATTTCGAAACTCATATCCGAAAAGTTAAAAGTGTCATTGATTTGTTTAAACATCAATATTACGGAATAAGGAGTATTAGGACGATAATGCAAGTACTATATATTTTACTTGTATATCACTATCATAAAGGAAAATGAAAGATCAAATACTACTAATCATGAAAGATTCTAAAATTTATAAAATACAACATTTTATAAATTTAGTACTTGTATAACTGACAATCAAAAGCTTGCGACTGTCCTCGATCACTCATCATTGATCAATCTTATAGGGTAAAAATTTGTCTCTCCTACCGAACATGATGAATATTGAGAAACAAAGTAAAGAAAAGTGGACAAGCCACATGATGGTTTTTGCAGTTACTGTAAATAAACCTAGGTTAAAAATTCTGGTCGTCTAAAAGACTAAAACCCTCAAAACCAATCAATAATACTAGAGTTAATTACATAAATGGTCACTGTAGTTTAGCGTGTTTTTCACTTTCAGTCACTGAAGTTTTTTTTAACTGGTTCAGCCATTGTGGTTTGCATATGTTACGGATCCAGTCCATATCCGAATTGAAATGACCAAAAAGCCCTTGTCATCTTCTTTTTCAAATCTTTTGACAATTAAGTAACGACTGTTAGTCCTTTATACTAACGGTCGTTAGTCCTTTACACATTTTCTTCTGGTCTTTATACGTTTTCGTCCAGTCTTTACACGGTTTCGTCCGTTTTTTACGTTTTCGTTCGTTTTTACATGTTTTCATCCGTTTTTACACATTTTCGTCCGTTTTTACATGTTTTCGTATAACAACCGTGAATTTTTCAGGTCCCTACTCAACCTTAAGCTCGATATGATCTGTTTATTTAGTTTATGTGTTCACTATTATGTGTGTTTGTGAGATAGACCACACAACGCGAGTCGGCACAAATAAACCTATTAACACGTAAAATATTAGTTTTAACGAGATTACACAAACATGGACGTATTTATAGTCGATTTGATTGGAAAAATTATTTTAAGATCAGTAGAAAATATTAGGATCATTCGGGAAGATGTCTCGGTACTCAAATCTATCACGGATACGTTTTATAGGAAGTTTGGCCGAATGCCACTTCCCACCCCGCGCCCAAGTTACAAATTTAGTCCCTGAGGGACAATAGGCATTCAAACTTAGTCCTTGGGCTATATAAGCACATGTTATACCCTCATTAGGGTATTTCACCCTCATTTCACCTCACAGCCGACACATATATCCCTCTTTCCCTCTCTTCTTCTCCGGCCACACATTTCGGCCACCACCACACACCACCACCGCCCCTCCTCTTCTTACACCACCACCACCAAACCTCGTCTCTTGCAACCCTTAACCCATTTCTCAACAATACGCGCGAGAAAACCCTCCACCACCATCACCACGCACCACCCCGTATTTTTCGACCAAGATCTATAAATATCCAAGAGTGTTAAAGGTGGGTAACACCGTGTCACCCGTGGTTGTGACTCGGTGTGAAACAACTCGAGCTTGTCGAGTATGGTTTTACTGTTTTGATTCGAATGGGTGGTAAAAACAATCGGGTTTCACGTTTTTAATAACTAAAAATAACAAATAAACGTTTGGTATCACGTTCTTGGTTGTGTTGTGTCGTATGAGGTCAAGTCGTGGTTATGCCGTGAGCTCCGTGGTCTATTGAATGCATTATGGTCGAGTCGAGTCTTGTGAGTCGCGTATATCCTTATTTCATTTTTGTTGAGGTTGTTTCATTCGAACATAGGGTTTGGTAAAACCCTCGGCTGCATCAAGATATTGGTTGGAATTTGGATTGGTTACTGTTTTAATTCATATTGTTATCATTGGTGTTTTGGCTGTTGGAAGTGGATGCCGAGAAAAAAAAAACCTTATGGTCGAATTGGTTTATTTGGTGCCGAGAGTTGGAGTCGAGACCAATAGGGTCTCGGCCTGGATATAATTCTTGTAGATGTTGTTGTTTGTGTTGAATGGGAGGAGTCGTAGATAACGCGCCGTAGGTTATTTTGGCCGTTAAATATTGTTGGATATGCGGATTTTATTATGAGCTTATGATTAATACTTGTGATGAGTTTGAGCGAAGTCAAGTGTCACCGAGACTTTTTAGTCTCGGCGTGGCCTCGAAAAGCCAAAACGATATTAGACTTTATTTGAATTTATGACTATTATGGTTGGTTATTTGACCCGTGAATAATGAAAACTCGGACTCGTGACTTGAAACGAATAATAACTCGAAAAATATTTGTTTGGAAATGTATATATACAACTAGAAATGGAAAATAAACAATAACGGCTAAAAATGAGAAATATTATCCGTCTTATGATATACATTTAGTATTTCTCTATTGTGACACCTTGTGTTCTTGACTATGAGGTCATACCCCGTAAATGACATTCCGCTGCGCCATTTTTGGGGTGTGGCAGATTGGTATCAGAGCCCAAGGTTATAGAGAATTAGGTGGTTTAACCTAGACTATAACATAAGAATCCTCATATAGTTTGCATTATAGGAACTACGTGTGCGATTATGTGTATAGTAAGACACGAAGTGATGATGATAAGTAAATGCAGCATGATGCTATCTTAAAAACGCCTGGCCAACGTTTTTATGATAACATGATGCGGCATGGACTTATCAAATTCATGGATTGTCAGATAGGAAGTTGAGTGTAGTAGTACGACACATATACCGACCTATCCTGCCTATCTCCTATCTAATGTTTACCAGTGCCCACTTTGTAGAATCATGCCTCCAAGAAGGTCGACTCAAGTTAACAGAGGTGTTCCACCACCGAGGGGTGGAAGGACTGGTGGACGAGGAGGTAGGGCAGGAGGTCGCGGCACGAGAAGCGACGATAGCGGCAATGAGACTCCTGATGTTGCTACTATTATCGCCCAACAACTACAGGAACTGTTACCCACTATTGTCACCCAAGTTGGCGACCATATCAGCAACCAAGGGAACAACGTGAGTGGGAACGATCAAGTGGACAACGACGGTGGAAGTGATCACATCAATGATGGGAACCATAACAACGTTAACAAGGGATGTAATTACAAGGAATTTACCGCGTGCAAACCATTGGACTTTGATGGCAATGGAGGTGCGATAGCTTATACTCGATGGGTCGAGAAGATGGAGTCAGTGATTCTAATCGTGTAAAGGGACCAACAGACATAAGTGAGTGTGCGAGCCAACAGAAGGTGAAGTATGCTGCCTGTTCATTGATTGGAAAAGCATTGACTTGGTGGAATACGCAAATTCAGGCTAAGGGCAGAGAAGCTGCCATAGGGATGAGTTGGGATGAATTTAAGGCGTTATTAAAAGAGGAGTATTGTCTAGACAATGAGATGCAGAAACTGAAACATGAGTTCTACCACTGGTAACTCACATGGTCACTCCTGAATCCAAGATAACTGAGAGGTACATCTATGGTTTGGTCCCTAAGATTCGCGGGATGGTGAAAGCGACTGAGCCCCTACCCTTCAGAGCGCGATACTGAAATCTGCAACCTTAACGGATGAAATGGTTAGGAATGGGACATCGTCCAAGAGTAGTGATAAAAGGAAGACCGTGAGTGAGCCAAGTAAACAAGGAGGTCCAAATGATGAAAATAAGAAGGCGAAATGGGGAAAAGGATTTGTGGCAACGAGCTCGGGCCGTAAGGGATATGAAGGTCCTCACCCTAAGTGTGCCAAATGTAACTATCACCACCTGGATACTAAACCCTGCCTAGTGTGTTTCAACTGCAATCAGACTGGTCACATTTCAAAGGATTGTCGCGCAGTAGCCATGTAGGCGACTCCGATTAATGTCATTTACCCTAGGACATGTTATGAGTGCGGGAGCACGGATTATTTTTGAAACACGTGTCCTAAGATGAATAGGGTACAGGGACAAGTGCAGAATAACCAGAATCAGGCCTTAGTGACTAATGGAACAAACTCAAACACTGGAAACAATGGCAACCTGGTTCGTGGTCGGGTATTTCTGATGAATGCTGAAGGACGCCAGGACCCAAACCTCGTGACGGGTATGTTCTCCTTAAACGGATATTAGAATATCATACTGTTTGATTCCGACGTCGATTATAGATTTGTTTCCACTTAGTTCATGCCTCTGTTAATGGTGAAGCCTAATGTCCTAGCCCTTATTTATGAGATTGATATAGTGTATGACCAAAAAGGTATAAACCGATAAGATAGTCCTAATCTCCACCACCTGGTAGCAAGACCTTTGGGTGCTGAAATGCCACCTGTTCATTTTTGAGCAACCCTAAGCTTTAACTAAAATCTTTCTTTTTCTTCAAAAAAAATAAAAATAAATAAATAAATAAATAAAAAATAAATAAAAAATAAGCTTTTTCACAACTTTTAACTTAATTTCATGTCAGTTATTGTTTGATGATATGTGAGATTAAGTTTAAAGTTGCTACTTAGCTTAAAATTTTTAAATGATTTTGCTCAAGAACGGACGAGGCATTTTATGAAGCCTAATCACTCGATAGTTACTGTAAAACCGCCTATTTCAGTGCGCCTAGTAGGACGAGCAGAAACCCAAAGATACCTCGCATGCTTAAGACTTTCCTGAAGTACGCCAGGAAACAAACTCAAACACTAGAAACAATGGCAACCCAGCTCGTGGTCGGGTATTTGTGATGAACGCTGAATGACGCTAGGACCCAAACCTCGTGACGGGTATGTTCTCCTTAAACGGATATTAGACTATCATACTGTTTTATTCCGACGTCGATTATAGATTTGTTTCCACTTAGTTCATGCCTCTGTTAAAGGTGAAGCCTAATGTCCTAGCCCTTATTTATGAGATTGATATAGTGTATGACCAAAAAGGTAGAAACCGCTAAGATAGTCCTAATCTCCACCACCTGGTAGCAAGACCTTTGGGTGCTGAAATGCCACCCGTTCATTTTTTAGCAACCCCAAACTTTAACTAAAATCTTTCTTTTTCTTCAAAAAAAAAGAAAAAAAATAAAATAAAAATAAGCTTTTTAACAACTTTTAACTTAATTTCATGTCAGTTCTTGTTTGATGAGATGTGAGATTAAGTTTAAAGTTGCTACTTAGCTTAAAATTTTTAAATGATTTTGCTCAAGAACAGACGAGGCATTTCATGAAGCCTAATCACTCGATAGTTACTGTAAAACCGCCTATTTTATTGCGCCTAGTAGGACGAGCAGAAACCCAAAGATACCTCGCGTGCTTAAGACTTTCCTGAAGTACTTCATAAAGACCTAACATGATTCACCTCTCCTTGATGAATTGAGCTTCTCATAAACTTAACTCCCGGAGCGGAACAAATTTTATGATACGCGATACTTCTCAAAAAAACATTTCGAACCCGAATATCATTAGTTGAGAGTGCACAAGACTGACAACCTTAAAACCACGTTAAGAATGATATAGAAGCATTTCGAGTTTTCTGGATAAGTCCTTTGGTTTGATCAATGCCTCCGTAGTATGCAAGGATAAGAAATCCAATTAGAGCGACATACATGAGGAGCGCTTTACCTATTATATCGAATCGTGATAGACGATTCACATCGCGATTTTGGTAGACACTATAAGACGCATTAGGAACACAGTTGGAGTGGAGTACGACCTACCATTTCTAGACCGATGGTCAGGGTGAGCATACTATCCGACATTCGGAGATATACTTAGGGCCGCACTATTGATTTTGGAGGAAACAGGAGTGTACATCCCTCTTAGTTGAATCTTCTCCTTGGATATCTACTAGCTTGTTTATTTGAAAGCGATCCCAAAATTGAGCCAATCCTTAAAAAATGTTGAGTTTCTTTCTTACAACTTGATACCTAACTTAATTTCATGACAGTTCTTGTTTGATGAGTTGTGAAGTTAAGCTAGATTCAAGTTGTTACGTAGTTTAAGGTTAGGTCCAACTTGATTTTAGCTTAATCTCATGACAGTTCTTGTTTGATGAGTTGTGAGATTAAGCTGAAATCAAGTTGTTACTGGGCTTAAACTTGTGGTTTAGCTTAATCTCATGACAGTTCTTGTTTGATGAGTTGTGGGGTTAAGTTAGTTTTCAGTTGAGACTCAACTTAAACTACCCAAAAGATGCCTAAGGTTTTTGACGGCTTTACTCAAGGACGGGAAAGCTTGCCTTACTCTGTGATTATTATGTGGTTTCATGTGTGTAATTTCTAAAGGTTAGGAAGTATTGATAGTACCAATTGGGAAGTAGCACCCGGTACTATTTGGATTGACACCCACACCCTTACCTTCTGTGTGCAACCAAATCGAAGGGTGAATACTATCCGATCAAGCTCAGACCCTTAGTCAATTGAATTTTGAGGACAAAATTCTAATTAACGGGGATAGACTATAACAACCGCGAATTTCCAGGTCCCTACTCAACCTTAAGCTCGATATGATCTGTTTATTTAGTTTATGTGTTCACTATTATGTGTGTTTGTGAGATAGACCACACAACGCGAGTCGAAACAAATAAACCTATTAACACGTAAAATATTGGTTTTAACGAGATTACACGAACATGGACGTATTTATAGTCGATTTGATTGGAAAAATTATTTTAAGATCAGTAGAAAACATTAGGATCATTCGGGAAGATGTCTCGGTACTCAAATCTATCCCAGATACGTTTTTTAGGAAGTTTGGCCGAATGCCACTTCCCACCCCGCGCCCAAGTTACAAATTCAGTCCCTGAGGGACATTAGGCATTCAAACTTAGTCCTTGGGCTATATAAGCACATGTTATACCCTCATTAGGGTATTTCACCCTCATACAAACTCACAGCCGACACATATATCCCTCTTTCCCTCTCTTCTTCTCCGGCCACACATTCCGGCCACCACCACACGCCACCACCGCCCCTCCTCTTCTTACACCACCACCACTAAACCTCGTGTCTAGCAACCCTTAACCCATTTCTCAACAACACGCGCGAGAAAACCCTCCACCACCATCACCACGCGCCACCCCGTATTTTCCGACCAAGATCTATAAATATCCGAGAGTGTTATAGGTGGGTAACACCGTGTCACCCGTGGTTGTGACTCGGTGTGAAACAACTCGAGCTTGTCAAGTCTGTTTTTACTGTTTTGATTCGAATGGGTGGTAAAAACAATCGGATTTCACGTTTTTAATAACTAAAAATAACAAATAAACGGTTGGTATCACGTTCTTGGTTGTGTTGTGTCGTATGAGGTCAAGTCGTGGTTATGCCGTGAGCTTTAGCTCACGGCCGTGGTCTATTGAATGCATTATGGTCGAGTCAAGTCTTGTGAGTCGCGTATATCTTTATTTCTTTTGTGTTGAGGCTGTTTCATTCGAACATAGGGTTTGGTAAAACCCTCGACTGCATCAAAATATTGGTTGGAATTTGGATTGGTTACTGTTTTAATTCATATTGTTATCATTGGTGTTGTGGCTGTTGGAAGTGGATGCCGAGAAAAAAAAACCTTATGGTCGAATTGGTTTATTTGTTGCCGAGCGTTGGAGCCGAGACCAATAGGGTCTCGGCCTGAATATAATTCTTGTAGATGTTGTTGTTTGTGTTGAATGGGAGGAGTCGTAGATAACGCGCCGTAGGTTATTTTGGCCGTTAAATATTGTTGGATATGCGGATTTTATTATGAGCTTATGATTAATACTTGTGATGAGTTTGAGCGAAGTCAAGTGTCACCGAGACTTTTTAGTCTCGGCGTTGCCTCGACAAGCCAAAACGATGTTAGACTTTATTTGAATTTATGACTATTATGGTTGGTTATTTGACCCGAGAATAATGAAAACTCGGACTCGTGACTTGAAACGAATAATAACTCGAAAAATATTTGTTTGGAATGTATATATACAACTAGAAATGGAAAATAAATAATAATGGCTAAAAATGGGAAATATTAATTAACAAAAACTTATTTGTTACTTAATATTTAACGGAAGTTTTTAATTAAAAGCAATAGGTTATAAATGAAAAGTTTGAAGTAAATAAGAGTTATTAAATGTTTCGAGGGCACGTTTACCGAGACACATTACTTTATTATTATTATAATCTTGGGATTAAGGATTATGTGGAATCAATTTCGAGTCGACGAAGAAATTGTTAGATTTAACGAGCGGACGAATTCGATTAGCATCCGACAAATTGCCCGTATAACTTATTAGAACTTTAAATAAATTACTGGATCTTGGTTCTTGTTAGGTGGTTGTGAGTTTTTGTAGTAGAGTCGGTTTGGGATATTGCAACAACTTGGCGTGTTCGTTATTGGGATATTGTTTCGTGAGTCATGTTCGTTTTGGTCATTTATTTGGCGTGAGTACACTTGAGTCATGTTTTGTCTCCACTACACACCCGTTGATACCAAACGCTAGTAACTAATATAAGAAAGAGATTTTGGAATTGAAATGGAATATACTTGGGGATAATTAGCTTTTGGAAACTTTTGCATTTGAAGATATATGTTAAGGCGAGTTTATATTATTAGGTTGTGCCGAGTCCGTGAGTGCCGATACTTGAGAGCTGCTGAGTACCTTGCTTCTGTAGATTTGTGTTTGTGCTTTGCTTGATTGAGGTGAGTTCTCGTAGCCCCACTTATTAACGTGTTTTACCTTGGGGTGGAAATGGTACTCAATGCTTTACAAATGTTTTCATGCTGTGAACTACTGTTTTACATGATTTTGGACATATACGTGTGATGATGCGATTATATGCTGTGACATGCTTTGTTTTGTGAGTTTATGACTGCGCAACTGTTAACTCTCTGCTGAGGGCCCACAGGTTATAGGTTCAGTTGGTGTAACTGTTAACTCTCTGTTGAGAGCCCACATGTTGATAGATCTTTCGGGGTAGCTCCCCACGTGATATTGGTTACGAGTATGATGAACACTATAGGTTCAGTTAGCGCGACACTATTACTGTTTGGATAACATGCTTGTTATTGGTATTCATGTGGACTATTGTCCTACGTTATATTATTCACAGCTCAGTGGTCTTACTTTTAAACCTATGAGCTTACCAACATTATGTTGACGTTTTCTAGTACCATTTTCAGGTATTATTGGAGTTGCTTAGAAGGTTGATTATTGACTGGCTTAGCAAGACTTAAGACAAGACCCTCCTGGGGTATATCCCGTGGAGTTGCATTTTGACATTTCCTAGTGATGCTGTTTAACTTTGAGACTTATGTTTATTTTGGATATTTGTACTTATCCCGGTTGTGGGAGTGTGCGACTATTATCCGTCTTATGATATACATTTAGTATTTCTCTATTGTGACATCTTGTGTTCTTGATTATGAGGTCATACCCCGTAAATGCCATTCTGCTGCGCCATTTTTGGGGTGTGACATTTCGTCTGTTTTTACACCTTTTCGTCCGGTCTTTATACGTTTTCGTCCGTTTTGCACGTTTTCGTTCGTTTTTGCACCTTTTCGTCCGTTCTGTATACGTTTTCATCCGGTCTTTATACGTTTTCGTCCGTTTTTACACATTTTTGTTCGTTTTTACACGTTTTCATGTAAATACAAACGAAAACGTATAACGATTTGAAAAAGAAGATAACAAGGGCTTTTAAGTCATTTCATTCGGATATGGACTGAATCCGTAACATATGCAAACCACAGTGACTGAACCAGTAAAAAAAAACTTCAGTGACTACTGAAAGTGAAAAATCCGCCAAACCACAGTGACCATTTATGTAATTAACTCATAATACTAAATGTGGACATACAAAAATAATGCCTAAACAGCATTTTGTGTTCATGGATCCGCCGTAGATATAGTCTATATGCACAAAGCAACAAATTTGTAGCAATGATAAACTTTTAGGCAACCTTTCCAACTCTGAAGAGAGGTATTTGATTGTGTATGGTAACAAAATAGGCATACCGAGACAACCCAATGACCCATAGATGTGAGTCATATAGCTCAAACACTGCTTAAAAGAAAAAAAAAAAAAAAAATCTTTGGCTATGCGGGATTACTACCGTATATAGAACTGTATACAAAGCACCAAAGTTGGAAAACAAACTTCTCCATAATGTACTAAACGAGTCATATCTCATGTCCTCTCTTGACCTTTTCGTAGCATACCAGAATGATGGTTACGCACTAATTAACGCTCTCCACCAATAGTAAAGAAACTAGCTTCCTTTAATAGTCAACAACATATATACCATACTATATCTGAAAACTCAATGACCACGACCACGACGACTTGGACCAGAGTAAGCTCTTCTTCGTATAACCCCAATTCCCAACGAGTATCCAGAACCACCAACTCCAAGGAAATGTTGTCGATCTTCAAAAAGTGGTCTATAGCATTCGACCTTTTGTATAGAAAGTAATAAGTAGATGAAGAATATCAGCATCATGAAATGAAACTGAAACAAGTGTGGTGTTTTTCTTGGCAATTTAATACTTCCTCGCATTGTTACGGTTTTAATGAACTCTTTTGTGGTTTATACTTTTATACACATGAAGACTGAAGAGCCAAACTTGCAGAGTTGAGTAAATATTGGAGATTGTCAGAAATTAAGGAGCAAACCGGGTGCCAGTTTTTAAGATTGATTTGTCCAGTCCTTGTTTTATTTGTAAAAAGGTCCAACAAAACAAGAATTTTGGGTTGTGTAATTTCTTGACACGATACTAGTGGAAGTGTGGAACCACAAAAACTGTGAACATTGTACAGATTTTATCAACTAGCTATTATTTTTATGTTGAGAACATTCAAAATGCTTTATTATCTTTAGTACTATTCTTTTATCTTTTAGTTTCTTTTGTTTTTATGTGAATACTTCGATGATCGATCTATTGAAATCGGAGATGGCACTAATGCAATAACGATGTGTCGAGATGTTTAAAAAAAGAAATAAAAAAGTGTTGAAAGACAAGAACGTGTGAGGCCATCATCACCACCACTTTTCAAAATGTTTTTTTTGTTTGCGGTGTGTGTTAGTATATCGTGAGGTATGTTTGTACTTAAGTGACATGTGTTTGTGTGAGAAGTTTGGTGGTCTCTGCTACACATGTTTAGTGAAGCGTTTGGTTATAAGGTGAATATTGATATAGAGCTGATGTGTCAACGGTGCGTTGGTCACTATTACCGCTTATACTACTATGTTGATAAAATAAAATTTTGTCTTATATAATACAACAAAATTCTTATTATCTGTTGGGTCAACTTAGTGTCCATTGGTCTCTAATTAGATTTGAACATAAAATAAATCTAAATCTTATAAGTAGTCGCTGAGTAAATACTTGACATAACATCTTTAGAGTCCTTTTGAAGACGAAAAATTTTCATTTCAGCTTTGAGCCAGTTCTAACAGCTGAAGTATAAGAAACAAAAAAAAAGATGGTCAAGTCAGTGATATTTGTCAATACCTCATGGGTCGATGATTGTTCTCACTTAAACAAAGAAACTTAGAAAAATATCTAAGTATCCTAAAGTCAAAAGGCGGGAAAAACCAAAAATCAAAAGTGGATAAAACAAGTCTTCATATGAGTCAACACATTTCCAAGAGTTGTTAAAAAGATGCAATATCTGTCAACATTGTTCCTAAAAAATAGTTTATCTATTAACTAAAGTATGTAGAAGCATTTAACGAATTCTTTACCTAACCATTGAAAGCTCAACAGTATCTAAAGCACCAAAAGAAACCCTAATTCTCTGCCTATATAAGTGAAAACTTGTAGTGGAGTATATGATATCCTTTGTAATTAATGTGATACTGTTGGGTCCGTCAGTACCCAAGCGTCCTGAAAACAAGATTTGAATACAAATTAAGCTAAGTGTTAAACAACCGTAAACAATCTCAAGTCACTGAGTGAACAGTCACTCAGTGAGTTACCTTCAAGATGCTTAAGAAGAGTCTAAGAAGAAAGATTCATCATTCAGTAAGGCGGAACTCCCTGAATGTTACTTAAGCCAGAGAAGAAGGTAATGGGTTCAGTGAGTGTTGGACAAGAACTCACTGAACCCCCAGTCTCCTCAACAACAATAAATGATTGAAGACTGAAGATTAAAGACCTAGACTGAAGAACCTATAGCCTGAAGAAAAGGCGGGATTAGGCGAGAAGTGTTTGAGAAGATAAGGAGGAGTCTTATCAGGCTAGAAACAAACCTTCCCTAAAACGGCTTAAAGTCAAGAAGTGTCAGAACTGATACTCGAAGAATTATTAGCCCATTCCTATTGTTTCTTGGAAATGACAAATACTGTTGTAGTTGTCAGACACGCTAGGTTATTCTTTTTGTATATTTTAATCATGGTACTCTTTTATACTTGTGTATAAATAGGAACTGTTAGGAGAAAAGTGAGTTACGTTTTTGTGCAAAAAAGCTTAGACTTTCACAAAACCACTTTTCTCCTACAAAGAGTAACCAAGTCCCTGAGATAGCTCAATGGTTCTATATTATTACCACTCAAGAAATTCTTGAGTTTAGATAGGAGACAAACCATACATTGTCTATTCAATCCCAAGTGTTTTTTCGCAAACACTTGGGTAATAGATTCTTTGATTGATTTCTAATAAGAATTTAAACATTGAAAAACTTAAGTTTTTATATTTACGTTTTACTTATTTGTTAAAATTAATCATTACATTAATCTTAGTCATAAACACAATTAGATTAACCTAATAGTTACTTCTAAGTGTGTAAAGGGAACAACAAGTGGTATCAGAGCCTCTGGTTTATAAAATCCTTTCAAACTAAGAGTGCTCAAGGTTTTTAAAACCAAGATCCCACTATGGCTGATGTTAATGTGCCCCAGCTCGTCGATAAAAAGGGTGGCAACTATTCAGTTGTTGCTCCCAGACTCGAAGCTGGAAAATTTAGCAAGTGGAAAAAGCGAATGCTTTGCTACTTGACTGGTATGGAACCATACTACATCACTTGTATCAGGGATGACCCATTTGTCCCTAAGACTGCTGAGGGGCTAAACAAGCCTGAACCTCAGTGGACTATTGATGAGAGAAGGGTGGTCAATCAAGACTAACGCCTGAAAAGCATAATTATTTCTTGTCTCCCTGACGATGTAATGGAATCAGTCATTAACTGTTCTACAGCTAAGCAAACTTGGGTTGACTTGATTAACAGCTTTGAAGGTCCCTCAGATACCAAGAAAAACAGGATCATGGACCTGAAACTTGAGTACAACACTTTCAGAGCAAAGGACTCTGAAAGTCTCTCTCAAACATATACTAGATACAAGACCCTGATTAATGAACTGTCAAATGATGGTGTAGTTTTGTCTAAGCATGAGATCAATGTTGGCTTTGTCAACAGTCTCCCTGAGAAGTGGCTAAACTTCTCACAAGGCCTCAGGAATGCTAATCACATTCAGACCCTTGAGCTCCCTGAGATCTATGGGAAGTTTGTCTATGAAGACAACTTAATCTCTAGGAGATACCCAGACTCAAAAGCTCTTGAGACCAAAAAGGCCTTGACCTCCTCACCCATATCAACTGCCTTTTATTCTAATGGTGTTGTACAGGATTTTCAAGAGGATTCTGAAGATGAGATTGATGAAAGAACTAGTGATGAGTACCTTAATGACTTAAAATTGGAATTCCAAGAAAGGGCACTCCTTGCTAATTCAAAACGTTTTATCAAAAGAAATCAGCCTAACTTTTCAAAAGCTAAAGCAAATGAAACCACTGAATGCTTCAGATGTGGTAGAAAGGGTCATTTTGCTAAAGATTGTTATTCAAAAACCATCTCAGAACCCTCTTATAAATTTTCTGGAAACAGTTCCTCAGGAACTAGCAAGTTTCAACCTAGAATGCTTCAGTCGACCCAACATTTTCAAAACAATAGTGTTTAAAAGGGTCAAAAAGACTTTGAGGCCAAATATAGGAAAGCTAAGGCTAAACTTGCTCTCCTTGAAACTAATCCCTCAATGTCTCAGGCTGCTCAAACCTCCAAACCTGTTCAGAAAAATAACAAGGTTCTTGTAGCTGAAGCCTATGACTGGGATGAAGAAGAGGTCTCCTCAGAAAATGAGGAAATTAGAGTGAGTGCACTGATGACACTTTATGATGGTGATCAGCTGGCTGTTGGAAAAAACCATGCAAGGGATGGAGAATGGGTCAACATAACCATGAAAAAGGTAAATATCTTAATTTCAATGGATGATAATTCTGATTGGCAGTCTTATATGAACTACATTAGTGTAGATCTTAAGTTTGTAGAAGCTCAAAGGCTTAACTTGCTTTCAAAATATAACAATTTTGTGTTAGAATTGAATAAGTGTAGAGATGAATTGCTTGTACTAAAACAAGCCAAGTTAGAAAATATTACACTACAAATTCAAAACATTGAGATTTTGAAACAAAATAAAGCCCTTCAAACTGAACTTAACAAAGAAAAGGCTGTCATTGAAGGCTGGACTAAAAAGAACCCCAAAGTTTTTGATACTGTGAGTCTAATTCCTAGTGAAAACAAGAAAGTTATAGGAGTAGATCAACTCACTGAAACCCCCAGTGAGAGTCACAATAAAAAGGCTTTTATTCCAGCTGGCATATCTTTTGAGCAGGAAATGGAACCCAAGTCAAATGAATGGATTGTCAGGGACAACCCAGTCAGTAAGTTACCAAACTTTAAGACTGAGAAAATCTTGCTTCCTGAAAGTCAGGCTCTGAAAAATATGCTTGGACTCTCTGACCAACCCAGTAGTACTGAGTCAGTCAATGAGTCTGCATTAGAATCAATTGAACCACTCCCATCTCTGAAAGTCCTTCAGGGAGCTACACCATACTCAGACCTCACACCATTGGTCTACTCTCAGCATTCTCCAAAGGAGAAGCCTAAAATGGAAATACCCATCCTGAAAAGGCAAACCCCTGAAGTCTCAGTTCATACTGATGACTCATCAACTTCAGTCCCTTCTGAAGTAAAAACAGAAAGCCCTGATTCAAAAATTGATCAGTTGGCTGAGCTTGTCAGGAAGCTAAGTGAGAAGATTGAATCTTCTGAGAAGCCTTCTCAATCCAAGATGAAGGAACCCAATTCAGCTTCCTCAAGCACCAAATTAAAACCCTCCAAACCTCTGAAAAGGTGTGAGCTGTGTCACTATACCAATCATTTCACTGATGATTGTTATAGAATCCTTTACTGCATGATATGCAAAAGGGAAGATCACAGGACCTCTGATCACCTATCATACACAACCACATCAAAGATGGAAAACTTTAAAGCATAGGCTTTAAAATATCCTTCTGATTCTAAACAGAAATAGAAACAAAGGGCCAAGCCTTTTGCACCTTGCCCTCATTGTGGATTCAATGACCACCTTCCTAAGGATTGTCTAATGGACAACTGTTGTTAAATTTGTGGAGATTCCACTCACAACACCTCAGAACATGAGAAGGTCATCCAGACCAGAAGAGGTATGACCAAGTCATCCTCTCAGTCTACTGAGTCTACCTCTGCAATCAAATGCAAAACCTGTGGTAGCTCAGTCCACTCAACCACTGACCATGAATCAATGTTTACTTTTAAGAAGGTTACTAAAGCCAAGCCCTCCAAGATGAGGGGTCCTAGAAAGAACTAACTCAGTTTACCATTTGTGCTGAGGCATGGCAGGGAGCATGTTTGGCATTTAGATAGTGGATGTTCAAGGAGCATGACTGGTGTGAAAGAGTATCTGCACAAATATGTAGAAGAACCAGGACCCAAGGTGATATTTGCTGATAATTCATCATGTCTCACTGAAGGTTATGGTTCAGTAAACTGTAGTGGTATTGTCTTTACTAGGGTAGCTTTTGTCAATGGTGTTAAGTATAATTTGATCAGTGTCAGTCAACTATGTGATGCAAAGTACATAGTTCAGTTTGATGATAAGCAAGGAACCATCTTCAATGCAAATAAGGAAGTTGTCCTTATTGCACCAAGAAGACAAGATGTTTATGTGTTAGACATGTCCAGTCTAACTCAGAATGGAACTTGTCTCTTTACTCAGGCCACTGAAACCATCAATTGGTTTTGGCATAAGAGACTCTCCCATCTGAACTTCAAAAACATAAACAATCTTGTGAAACAAAACAAGGTTCTTGGTTTACCATCACTTGTGTTTTCAAAGGATAAACCATGCTCTGCCTGTGAAAAAGGCAAACATCAAAGAGCATCATTTAAAACCAAAACAAACTTTTCCATCAGGAAATGCCTTCATCTTCTCCATATGGATCTCTTTGGGCCCATCAGTCCTAGATCCATTAACCATGAGAAGTATACTCTAGTCATTGTGGATGAATACTCAAGATACACTTGGGTTTACTTCCTGACCAAAAAGAGTATGGCAGCTGAAACAATCATGTCCTTTGTCAGGAACATTGAAAATCAAAATGACATTAAAGTCAAACAGATTAGGACTGACAATGGGACAGAGTTCAGAAACCATGAACTTGAATATTTCTGTGATGAGAAAGGAATTTCCCAAAATTTCACCACTCCTTACACACCTGAACAAAATGGTGTTGCTGAAAAGATGAATAGAACACTCATTGAAGCTGCCAGGACAATGCTAAATGGATCAGTCCTTTCCAAACACTTTTGGACTGATGCAGTCAAAACTGCCTGTTATACACAAAACAGATCCATCATTGTCAAGAGACATAGCAAAACCCCTTATGAGTTATTCAAGGGAAGTATCCCTGACATTAGTTACTTTCATGTCTTTGGATGTCCTGTGTTTATTCATAATCACAAGGATCACTTAGGGAAATTTGATGCCAAAGCTGATGATGGATACTTCCTGGGATACTCACTTGTCTCAAAAGCCTTCAGAGTGTTCAACACAAGGAGAAAACAGACTGAGGAAACATTTCATGTTACCTTTGATGAGAGCACTGAAGCAATCAGGTTCTCAAATGCCTCAGTGGAAGAGATAAGAATTGATAATTCATCAAGGTATCCTCCTGATGAATATCATCCTGAGAACAATCCTTCCACTCAGTATCAAGCAAATGCTGATATCTCCTACCACATTATCCCTCACAACCTTCCTTACCCAACCATCTCTGAGTTTGTTGAAGCACAAACAAGTACTGATGCAATTAATCAGTCTGTACAAAGTGCTTAGGAACCAAACAATCTCAGCGATCAGTCAGACACTCAAGATCATGAAGATCATTAGGTGTGTACACCAGAACCTACCCCTCCAACCAATCAGGCCTCCACAAGTTCATATCAGTATCCAAGACCTCAGGACAGTTGGACTAGGTCTCAAGATATAGAACTTGTCAATATAATTGGAGTGCCTACTGAAGGCATGCTCACCAGAAGCATGGCTGCTAATCTAAGAGCAGCCTCAGCCAATGAATGCCTGTTTGTGGACTTCATCTCCACAATTGAACCCAAGAGTGTCAAAGAAGCACTTACATATCCAAGTTGGGTTCAGGCCATGCATGATGAACTAGAAAAATTTGACAGAAACAAGGTAATAACCTTGGTCAAATGTCCTGAAGATGTTTCAGTCATTGGCATGAAATGGGTGTTCAAAAAAAAATCTGATGAAAGTGGCATAGTCCTTAAAAACAAGTCCAGACTTGTAGCCAAAGGCTATAATCAACAAGAAGGCATTGACTATGAAGAAACATTTGCACCAGTGGCAATGATGGAAGCCATCATGATCTTCCTTGCATTTTCAACCTACATGAACTTCAAGGTGTACCAAATGGATGTCAAAAGTACATTCTTAAATGGCTCACTGAAAGAAGAAGTTTATGTTCAACAAACCCCTGGATTTGAAAGCAGTGAGTTTCCTGACTATGTCTACAAGCTTAACAAAGCCCTTTATGGACTGAAGCAAGCTCCCAGGGCATGGTATGAAACTCTCTCAGCCTTCCTGATCCAAAACAAATTTGTCAGAGGCAAGATAGACAACACATTGTTTATCTACAAGACAAATAAAGATGTCATACTTGTACAAGTATATGTTGATGACATCATCTTTGGCTCAACAAGTTATAAACTTTGCAAACAGTTTGAAAAACTGATGGCAAAGAAATTTGAAATGAGCATGATGGGAGAACTGACTTACTTCCTTGGGCTACAAATCAAGCAGACTGATAAAGGAACCTTTATCAGTCAAGAGAAGTATGTAAGAAGCCTACTGAAGAAGTATGAGCTCAGTGACTGTGCCTCAGTCAAAACTCCCATGGTTCCACCAAACAACCTTGGTCCTGACCTTACTGGAAAACCAGTGAATCAAACTCTTTTAAGAGGAGTGATTGGGTCACTGATGTATCTACTTGCATCATGGCCTGACATCCAATTCTCAGTCTGTTTGTGTGCCAGATATCAATCTGACCCAAGAGAATCTCATCTCACAGCTGTGAAAAGGATACTTAGGTACCTGAAAGGTACTTCAAACCTTGGATTATACTATCCAAAATGTTCAGGCTTTGATCTCAAAGGATACTCAGACTCTGACTATGCTGGATGCAACATGGATAGAAAAAGCACCTCAGGCTCCTGCCAAATCCTTGGTGGAAAATTAGTCTGTTGGAGTGCTAAGAAGCAACAATCAGTTGCCATGTCCTCAGCTGAATCTGAATATGTTGCCGCAGCAAGTTGTTGTGCAAATGTACTATGGATGAAAAGTCAACTCAGTGACTACGACATCCAGTATAAGATGGTTCCCATCTTTTGTGATAACACAAGTGCAATTGCCATCTCAAACAACCCTGTTCTTCATCAGAGAACAAAACACATTGATATCAGATATCACTTCATCAGGGACCATGTCATGAATGGTGACATTGAATTACACTTCATTCCTACTGAATATCAGCTAGCTGATATATTCACCAAACCTTTGGATGAACCAACTTTCACAAGACTGAAAGCTGAATTAGGAATGTTGGATATTGAGAATCAGTCTACTGATTGAATCCATCCAAATAAGTGTAAATTCTGAAAAACCCTAGGTCCCTGACTCAATGTGTCTCTCAGTGAGCAAGATCACTGAATAACCTTCCCTGAACCCCAAAGACTGAATGAAAAGTCATTCAGGGGCCCTTAAGATGACATTCAATACTAACTTAAATGCTCTAAGTATCTAGTTAGTAAATGTCTGAGGTTGGTAACTGAATCCTTATTTAATATAAGAATATTTGTTCTTTTGCCTTTCTGGCATCCACCTCTGGGCCCCCACTTTCCCACTTGGCATTTAATGCCTCTCCAATCACATAACAGACATGTGATGACTCAACCCTGCAAATTACCCTTTTTTGCAGACGGCTCAACTGTTCACCTCGACTGTTGCGCAAAACCTGGGAAGTGGAGGTGTGGCATTAAATGCGGATCCCAAACGTGTTTATACAAAACGGTTTCCAAAAATTTAAAAATAATTCACTTCAATGCCTAAAATACCATCCTCTCCACTTCCCTATAAATACCCCCAAACAAAATAACACACACACGTTTTTTAGAAATCTTAAGCAAAATTTTGCCCTTTTTTCTTTCAAATACAAAAATTGAGTGTGTTCTTAGTCTTTAGAAATCCAGAGCATCTTTTAACCCAGACTTTCCAAAAAATGGCTGCTTCTAAGGCTATTACCCTCGCCCCAAATGTGGAATTCACAATGGAGGGCGTGGACTTAACCAAAAATAACGTCGTAGGAAACTTTGCCTACCCCCAAAAGTTTTGGGCGTACAAGAATGTGGTTAAATACCTTCAAAACTGCTTTCTTGCTACGACGTTCACAAAGACCCCCTCAGTCATATATAATGATTCTCTGAGGGAATTCTGGTATACTGCAGTGGCAACTAGCCCTGAGGACACCAAAGACTCAATTATCACATTCTCAGTGATGAATGGGAGAAGGACCCTCTCCGTTGATTACCCAACCTTCATCAAGGCCACAAGTCTTGATTTCACTAAGAACTTTGAGCCCAACCCTGCTGACCAATAAGTAAAGGTCGAATTGCTTTTACTTGGGCCAAATGACCCTAAACAACCTGATGTGGCCCCAGGAACCCTATTGTCCAAAGCGCCCATCATCAAGACCTGGTTCTCTCCTGTCTGGAGGATCCTGATGACTTTTTTCATTCAAGTCCTTGGATGGAATAAATCCTCCACGGAGCAATTGAATGCATCACAACAATTGATGGTGTTCAGTCTCCTGGAGGGTAGAAAGATAGAAATCGGAGGAATAATCTCCCGTGACCTCGTAGCCAAGCTCTCAGGAAAATCTAGGCAAAGACACATGTCTTACCCTAGGTTCATTTCCTGTGCGCTTCAGGCCTTACTAGGCTCTGATTATGTTAGGCCAGACGTTCAGGGATCTAAACCTGACGTCCTTCACAAAGCCAACTATTCTAGAGACCTTATTAAGGTACAACCAGTCGCCCTGACCGACTACATGTTGGTAATTATTCAAGGTACAAATGCTGTCTCACCAGTACCATCACCTACAAAGGAGGAGAAGAAGAAAAAGAAGGCAGGGACCAAGAAGGTGGTTAAACCCAAACCACTCGCCCTTGGGACCTCTGCCTCAGATCCTCAAGAAAGGCAAAAGGCCAAGACCTCTGAGACACTATAACAGCCCGTAATTTTCAGGCCATTATTTTATTACTGTGATAGGTTATTTCACTTTCACACAGACTGACACCACACACAAACCAGGAACAGACAGAAAGTCATGAAATATTAGAAAAGTATTTATGAAACCGGGAATAAACTTAAATAATATCTGACGACTCTAAAATATAAACTCTCGGATTGGAAACATTTTAGGACGGGTCCAGACTTGATACTGTTTAGCGGGACACGGGCATTTAAGCTTACCTTTAAAACATTTATACATTGTACAATCCTTAAACTAAATACGCTATACTTACACTTATACCTAATAAAATACACTCACTCCCTAAAATTAATACCTACCCTTAAATTAAATACATCACCACCCACTATCCCCTTATACCAAAAAACCTTTTACCTGCCAACCTTATCTTTATTTTTTCTCTTGTCGCCACCCACTCCTCTTCCCCAAATTACCAGTGAAATATCACCATCCACCATTAATAACATTGACCAGGGAACCCATATCTTCTTCACCTTCACGGGTGAATATAGGAATTAGAGATACATATAGAGAAATCACACCAAATAGGGTAATTGATTCCCCAACAATCCGAAAGTGGTATGGAGCCTAACTCCATTTCTGACCATAAATCCGCACCTCATGTGGACTATCCGAATCACATCTATTTCAAACACACCCAAATATTGAGAAGTTCTCAAGATCTAGGGCAACAAGTGGTTCGAATAAGAGGTTGTGGTGGTGGATCTTGGAGCTTTTGGATTCGGATTTGGAGGGTTTGTATAGTGTTCGAACGTCAACCAAGTTACCAGGTTAATCATTGATCTTTATTGTCATATATATTTTTTTTAGAACCGACATTTAGGATTAGAAGTTAGGTCGAATAGAAGATTAATTAGGCTTAGTGAAATTGTTTTGATTATTGTCGAATTAATATAGTTAGGAACCCTTGATTTGAAATTCGAAGGAAAAATGTTAGTTAAAATAAAAATGGGTCGAAAAAGGATTTGACTTTTATGAGTCATGGGTTGATTTTTGTGATGTTAGTTATATTGTTAGGAGATATTGAAATCTTGGGATGATAAGATTTTAGCAGTCGAACCATAGGAAGCAGTAGCAGCTAGGACATTAGTAGGGATTAGGTCTTGTAAAAATGTTGTTGTTGTCGAATATTGATAGTGGAATGTCGAATGGTTTTTGGGTATAAAGACTAGATTAGGAAGATGGTAATTGGAGTTGTATTGTGGAATTGAGGCTTTGACATACACATAGCACCAAAGTAGCTCGATGAGCCATAGGTGAAACACAATGGTTAGCACTAGGTACACCCTTTGTCGACCCCAAATGAGCCACAAGGCTTGTGTAATTTACCACTTGGACACCCAAACGGCTTGAGCTCGAGTAGTACTAGAGCTTGGATTATCAAATGTGGCTAGGTTCGACTAGGTAGCATGTTAGAATCCCTAGTGAAAGTCTCATTCGAGGCTGCCAAGTGATAAATTGGCACAAGGAAATTGATCCCTTCAAATGAAATACCAGACGAACCACAGGCCACCATACAAGCCCATTTAGAGCCAACCATAGGTAATATATAGGCTTGAATAACAAATGGAGAGTGGACTTAGATAAAGCCCAAGAACCCCACACGAACCACCCTTTCACAGCTGCCTTTTTGAAGGCCCATACGTGAGCCCAACAGTTCACTAGAGAACCCATAGAAAACAGCCCAAATTGGCCACCTTAACACAGCCTCATATGGGCCTATGAATAACTCAGTCGGCCCACCAGGTTTAGATTCAAACCCAACCCAATAGGTGTAAAGGTTAATTCGGTTAACAGATTTTGAGAGTTGTCGCGAGCAAATATAAATTGTATAGCCGTTCACGATGATAAATGGTAATTATTAACATAGAGACACGTTAAAAACTTGTATAGCCGAAATATAAAAACTTGACGAAGATGTTTGGAGATGAAATTTATATAACCGAAAGACAAAGATGAAATTTCATTTTAATATAGTGAGACTTGTCAAAATATAAAACTTGAACTTGACTAATATATTGAGACTTGTCGAGACATAAAACTTGACTAATATAGTGAACTTGGCTAATATAGTGAGACTTGTCACAATATAAAACTTGACTAATATAATGAGACTTGTCGAAATATAAAACTTGTCGACGATTTTAAATAGCCGAAAACACTTATATTTGTCATATTAATAACAAATAAACTAAGAATGAACGTCAACAAATTTGACAATATATTAAGCCATACTCTTAGAACCGGCATAGACGTATTAAAATATTTGAATTAAAATGTGAAAGAACTAGAAATTTAATATTTGAACTAAGACATGACTATTTAATCTAGGTTACGTGTTGGTGTCGTGCACAGCGTTCACTGTTCAGACTATTGAAGGTGAGTATTCAGAGCCCCTTTTTACCGTTTTATTGTTTGGGGCGGAATGCATGACTTAAAATTTTATTTGAACTTATGACATATGTTTTGACTGAACCCTTTGAAATTGACTTTGACTTTTAAAATATTGTTTGAGCCTATGACTTGTTTTGAACTGTTGACGTGCCGTACGCACATAAGTTTTAGTCTCCCATGTTTACGGAGCATGCCTGATTTAAATTGTATATAATAGTTGGTATGATGTACCGTTCGTACATTCGCATTGTTAGTCCCCGATTGGTTTGCCGTTCGCACTCCAATTTAGACATACCGTTCGTACGGCTCCCTTGTGCAGAGCAGTAGGTAGTATGGATAGCGCTATTAGAGGTCGGCCAGCCTCTCATTCTCCTGTTTAGGGAATGCATATTATTTATTTTAGGGGCTTTTCCGCATACATTATTATATACGTTGTCCTTTAATAATGAGCATGTGTGTTTGACTATAAGACGTAAAATTTTTATATTATGAAATCATTGGTTACATGTCTTGTATGGGCAAGACATGTAACCGAATGATTTGACATCTGGACCTTTTTAAAGACTTTGGACTTCTTTTGACTAAAAACCTGTATACTCACCAACTATTTTCTTAGTTGACCCGTTTTCTCATGCATTTCAGGTGATCGCTAGTAGGTATTTTTATGAAGGCAGTAGCATAAAAGGAGTCGTCATGTGTTATCTATGTTTTCATTAAGTATCAAGAAAATATCTTTCAAGAGATTAAACTTATTTTTATTTGCCGATGTCGGCCAAGACAATGTTGTATTTATGTATGATTTTTCATTAAATTTAATTATGGCATTGTACTATATCTCTTTTGCAGTGTATATTGATTTCGTAGCACCCCAGGACCCGAAAGCTTCCGCTATACCACATTTTGGGGGTGTTATAGATTGGTATCAGAGCCTAAGGTTATAGAGAATGCCGGTTTTTCAAAAATAAAAATCGCAACTATAACCAGAATAAAGTTTTTATTAAACACCAAACATCATACGAGCTGACTAGTCTGAGCATTGCATCATTTCTCCTCAATTATGCATAACCTGATCACCTATGCATAATTTGGGAAAAATCATGCAATGATGGGAGTCGTAGTCTCGTATCATGTTTTGGTTGTGTCCTAGGAGTCTGGTCACCTGAAATTGCATTAGTTGTGTGTGCATGCATATCATGTTAGAGCAGCCTTGTTTATATGCCATGTTTATATTATTATACTTTATGTGGATATGTGTGCCAACCCTTGCTATATTACGACCTAATAGATTAAGCATGTCTTTGATTCCGTCACATCACAATCACTACGTCTCCAAAGCTGCCACTGCCCCGCAACGCCATCCGCCATCGTTCACGTATAACTCAAAGTTTTTGGCCTATTGAAGAATCTTGACTACAAGGAAAACCCGCTCGGGAAGCATCAACAATGAAGCCCCAAGGGACAGTGCTGCTGGATTGGTGGATCTTCTAACTCAGATCGCCGCACACGTCGGTGCAGGATGAACCAATGAAGGAGCTGGTACCTCGACCAATGACCATGGACAAAAACGACGGGAGGATCAGCAGGGAAGCCGAGACCAGGACCAGCAGGATAAGTGGCAACGAGTAGCCAGGAATTATGGAGCAACAACCCAGGAGTGCAGAGGATATGCAGGCCCACATCCTAAGTGCACACGATGTAACCGAGATTGCCCGCGGTGCGACAGATGCTGACAGACTGGCCATCTTAGTCGGAATTGCCGAAACAGAAATGGGAACCAAGAGCGAAAGCGGACGTGCTACGAGTGTGGAAGTTCGGATCACCTCCGGAACGCGTGTCCTAGGCTGAATAGGGCACAGAGGCCAGTGCAGGAGAATCTAACTCTCGCTGCAGTGATTGGTGAGAATGACCCAAACCGTGGAGACAATATCAGCCCAGCTCGAGGTCGCGTGTATCTTCTAGGCAACAAGGAAGCTCGCTAGGATCCAGACATCATGACGGGTGCGTCCTTTTGAACTGTCACTTTATTTTTGAACCACTTAGTACTGGCGTAGGATTTACTTTGGCTCCCGATCAAGTTAACGACGACGACTAATATGAGACGTGACGTCATAAGCCGTAATTGAACGCCTAGCCTTTATTTGTTGATTTGATTTGGCCTAGACGATTCCAAACTTGAGCCGAACCTTCCAGAGGCCTTCATGTAAGATGTAAAAATCTTCCCTTCTAGCAACTTGTTTCCAGCTTGATCTAGTGACAGTTCTTGTTTGATGAGTTGCGAAAATCAAGATGGAATCAAGTTGTTACTCAGACTCATGACAGTTTCCTTTCAAGGAGTTGTGAGAATTAGTGAGAATTCACTAACTAAAGTTCACGTGAGGGCTAAGCTCAAGAATGGAAAAGTTGACCGTCAATTCTAATCACGAGGACGAACGTCAGTAGAGCGAACGAACTAAATCTCGAGGACGAGATTCTTTTTAAGGTAGGCAGACTATAACAACCCGTAATTTTCAGGCCATTATTTTATTACTGTGATAGGTTATTTCACTTTCACACAGACTGACACCACACGCAAACCAGGAACAGACAGAAAGTCATGAAATATTAGAAAAGTATTTATGAAACCGGGAATAAACTTAAATAATATCTGACGACTCTAAAATATAAACTCTCGGATTGGAAACATTTTAGGACGGGTCCCGAATTGATACTGTTTAGCGGGACACGGGCATTTAAGCTTACCTTTAAAACATTTATACATTGTACAATCCTTAAACTAAATACGCTACACTTACACTTATACCTAATAAAATACACTCACTCCCTAAAATTAATACCTACCCTTAAATTAAATACATCACCACCCACTATCCCCTTATCCCTAAAAACCATTTTTATTTTGTCGCCACCCACTCCTCTTCCCCAAATTACCAGTGAAATATCACCATCCACCATTAATAACATTGACCAGGGAACCCTTATCTTCTTCACCTTCACGGGTGAATATAGGAATTAGAGATACATATAGAGAAATCACACCAAATAGGGTAATTGATTCCCCAACAATCCGAAATTGGTATAGAGCCTAACTCCATTTCTTACCATAAATCCGCACCTCCTGTGGACTATTCGAATCCATCTATTTCAAACACACCCAAATATTGAGAAGTTCTCAAGATCTAGGGCAACAAGTGGTTTGAATAGGAGGTTGTGGTGGTGGATCTTGGAGCTTTTGGATTCGGATTTGGAGGGTTTGTATAGTGTTCGAACGTCAACCAAGTTACCAGGTTAATCATTGATCTTTATTGTGATATATAATTTTTTTAGAACCGACATTTAGGATTAGAAGTTAGGTCGAATAGAAGATTAATTCGGCTTAGTGAAATTGTTTTGATTATTGTCGAATTAATATAGTTAGGAACCCTTGATTTGAAATTCGAAGGAAAAATGTTAGTTAAAATAAAAATGGGTCGAAAAAGGATTTGACTTTTATGAATCATGGGTTGATTTTTGTGATGTTAGTTATATTGTTAGGAGATATTGAAATCTTGGGATGATAAGATTTTAGCAGTCGAACCATAGGAAGCAGTAGCAGCTAGGACATTAGTAGGGAATAGGTTTTGTAAAAATGTTGTTGTTGTCGAATATTGACAGTGGAATGTCAAATGGTTTTTGGATACTAAGACTAGATTAGGAAGATGGTAATTGGAGTTGTATTGTGGAATTGAGGCTTTGACACACATATAGCACCAAAGTAGCTCGATGAGCCATAGGTGAAACACAATGGTTAGCACTAGGTACACCCTTTGTCGACCCCAAACGAGCCACAAGGCTTGTGTAATTTACCACTTGGACACCCAAACGGCTTGAGCTCGAGTAGTACTATAGATTGGATTATCAAGTGAGGCTAGGTTCAACTAGGTAGCATGTTAGAATCCCTAGTGAAAGTCTCATTCGAGGCTGCCAAGTGATAACTTGGCACAAGGAAATTGATCCCTTCAAATGAAATACCAGACAAACCACAGGCCACCATACAAGCCCATTTAGAGCCCACCATAGGTAATATATAGGCTTGAATTACAAATGGACAGTGGACTTAGATAAAGCCCAAGAACCCCACACGAACCACCCTTTCACAGCTGCCTTTTTGAAGGCCCATACGTGAGCCCAACAGTTCACTAGAGAACCCATAGAAAACAGCCCAAATTGGCCACCTTAACACAGCCTCATATGGGCCTATGAACAACTCAGTCGGCCCACCAGGTTTAGATTCAAACCCAGCCCAATAGGTGTAAAGGTTAATTCGGTTAACAGATTTTGAGAGTTGTCGCGAGCAAATATAAATTGTATAGCCGTTCACGATGATAAATGGTAATTATTAACATATAGACACGTTAAAAACTTGTATAGCCGAAATATAAAAACTTGACGAAGATGTTTTGAGATGAAATTTATATAACCGAAAGACAAAGATGAAATTTCATTTTAATATAGTGAGACTTGTCAAAATATAAAACTTGAACTTGACTAATATATTGAGACTTGTAGAGACATAAAACTTGACTAATATAGTGAACTTGGCTAATATAGTGAGACTTGTCACAATATAAAACTTGACTAATATAATGAGACTTGTCGAAATATAAAACTTGTCGACGATTTTAAATAGCCGAAAACACTTATATTTGTCATATTAATAACAAATAAACTAAGAATGAACGTCAACAAATTTGACAATATATTAAGCCATACTCTTAGAACCGGCATAGACGTATTAAAATATTTGAATTAAAATGTGAAAGAACTAGAAATTTAATATTTGAACTAAGACATGACTATTTAATCTAGGTTGCGTGTTGGTGTCGTGCACATCGTTCACTGTTCAGACTATTGAAGGTGAGTATTCAGAGCCCCTTTTTACCGTTTTATTGTTTGGGGCGGAATGCATGACTTAAAATTTTATTTGAACTTATGACATATGTTTTGACTGAACCCTTTGAAATTGACTTTGACTTTCAAAATATTGTTTGAGCCTATGACTTGTTTTGAACTGTTGACGTGCCGTACGCACATAAGTTTTTGTCTCCCATGTTTACGGAGCATGCCTGATTTAAATTGTATATAATAGTTGGTATGATGTACCGTTCGTACATTTGCATTGTTAGTCCCCGATTGGTTTGCCGTTCGCACTCCAATTTAGACATACCGTTCGTACGGCTCCCTTGTGCAGAGCAGTAGGTAGTATGGATAGCGCTATTAGAGGTCGGCCAGCCTCTCATTCTCCTGTTTAGGGAATGCATATTATTTATTTTAGGGGCTTTGCCGCATACATTATTATATACGTTGTCCTTTAATAATGAGCATGTGTGTTTGACTATAAGACGTAAAATTTTTATATTGTGAAATCATAGGTTACATGTCTTGTATAGGCAAGACATGTAACTGAATGATTTGGCATCTGGAGCTTTTTAAAGACTTTGGACTTCTTTTGACTAAAAACTTGTATACTCACCAACTATTTTCATAGTTGACCCATTTTCTCATGCATTTCAGGTGATCGCTAGTAGGTATTTTTATGAAGGCAGTAGCATAAAAGGAGTCGTCATGTGTTATCTATGTTTTCATTAAGTGTCAAGAAAATATCTTTCAAGAGGTTAAACTTATTTTTATTTGCCGATGTCGGCCAAGACATTGTTGTATTTATGTATGATTTTTCCTTAAATTTAATTATGGCATTGTACTATATCTCTTTTACAATGTATATTGATTTAGTAGCACCGCAGGACCCGAAAACTTCCGCTATACCACATTTTGGGGGTGTTACAGACACCCACTTCTGAGACCCTCTTGACCTTAAAACAAACGCCAACGGAGGGTACTGAGAAATCATCCTCAGTATCCTCGGGAAAAACCCTTCCACATGGCTCTACTGACATACACAAGTCAGTGGGGTCTGGAACCTTCACCCTCTCACATCCCGATGAAGGCATTACTAAATCATAACCTTTGCTTGAGGGAGTACAGGGTCGTGAATCCTCGGTAGAGCAGCACCACTCTATTGAGAAGGGGACCCACACCCAATCACATCCTGCTTACGGTCCTGAGAAATCACACTCAGGATCTCAGGGAGATAAGGACTCTAAATCCTCAAAAGGGTAGTACAACCCTGATGGGAAGGGGGTCCACCAACCATTACAATTAGTGCCTCATGATAGTACTGGAGAACACCCGCCAGTCCTTGTAGGCACTCAGGGGGACAAAGACTCAGAGGGATTAAAACCACCCACTGATATGGAACCCACAACCCCCCATGGCGAATCCAGTCACTTGGGAACTGACTCCAAAGTCCAGGCTGAGAAAACCCACTCAGTGCACTTGGAGGGGTCAGGACCTGGCCACAACAAAGGTGAGCCCTCTTCTGAGGGGGAGCCGGATTCCCACCGGGTTCCCACTTTGGCAGATCTTGAAAGACTGCTGGATGATGGGTCAGAGGAGGATATGGTCGAATTTGGCGATGAAGACGTTTTGGGTGCTGAGGAGGAAATGGAGACTGAAACATACAACTCTCCTCAGCACTCTGAATAACAAAAATCATCTCCTCCTCCTGAGGATCAACAACCCCTCACCCCAACCAAACCTACAACATCATCATCATCATCAGGTGCTTCTTCTGCTCCCGCTACTCCTCAGTGGTTGCAGAAATATGAAAATGTTCTTCCCTTAACTGAAAGACAGCTGGTTAAGTGGTGTTTTATTAAATTTGAGCTTTTTGTAATTTTTGGCCCTCTTTAGCTTATTTTTAGCTTATTCCCTAATAGCTTATTTGGCTGTTCAGCCTATTCAGGCTGAATGAGGTTCTGATTTTATTTTTCCTAGATTAGAAATTGAATTTTAGAATTACTCAAAAATTTCCAGATTGTTCCAACTTGTTTTAATATTTTTAAATCATTTAAATGGTTTTAATTAGTTTTTAATTCATAAAAAATTATTAAAAAGTCAAAAAAATATTTTTCTTTTTCCAAAAATTTTCTTTTATCAGTTTTAATATAGGAAAATTATTTTCAAAAATTCAGGGCTTAGAATTTAGCATTTCACTTTTATTCGCGTTTTTAAATTCGTCGCGTACGTTTTTAAAATTCAATTTTCGTTTTTAGGATCGTATGCTTAGTTTAATTGTTCTCTTAGCTTAATTTGTAGTTTTCATTTAATATTTCATTGTTCGTAGTATAATATCACCAATCATCACTCTTTCACTCACTTTCACTTCACTTATTCGACAACGAAACAAAAACTCGAATTCGACCTTCGTTGGGACACGACCCGGGGAAAACGCATCCGTTGCCTTTTCCTTTGGAAAAATATATACTAAAAACGAAGAATCAAAAAAATGGCGCCGCTGCCGGGGATTGGCTTGAGAAGAGTTGGAGTTTCGCCGTAGAATCGTGTTTTGAAGACCCTTCCTCGGAAGTTTCTCGTTTTTATAAAATATATATATATATATATATATATATATATATATATATATATATATATATATATATATATATATATATATATATATATATATATATAAAACGAAAATAAATAAAACACTTTTCCTAAAGTGTTTTCAAAAATACCAAAAATAATATATCCTCGCTCTCGAGAGGGCGTTGTAAACCATTCCGAAATAAACAACAAAAGAGATCGTGAAATTAAACGTTACTCGGATTATTTCTTTGCTACAACCTATACATGGGGTTTAAGGATGGTCTTGACATTAAATTGCAGACCGAAAGAGGCGGGTTTTTAATCACCTTCGAGTGGACCTTTGCTTCTCCGCCACGCTGCGCGTAGTTTTGAAAGAAACGAGTACGGTTGATCAACGATCACCAAAAAGATAATAAATCTAATTTTTCATTAAATATAAAAATCCAAAAATATTTTATTTTCAAATTTGGTTTTCCTTTTTGATTTTGTGTTTGTTTTTGGTGTATGCACACCCGATCTTCTTCTTCTCAACCTCTTCTTTCACCACTCTCAAATCCCGAGAGAATTATCCGTCACAATCACCGTGTTCATTTCTCAACCGTTGAGGAAATGGCCGACGACCCAAACAATCAACACCCGCCGATGGGTGGTGATAATCACATGCCAGCTCCCGATCTCCGAACGATGGAGGAGTTGTGCCAACCCACAATGCACGGACGTGGTGGCCCGATTGCCCCCGTCAATATCCAAGCCGTCGATTTTGGACTTAAACACCATATGATTCAACAAGTCCAAAATTCATGCCAATTTCATGGCTTACCAGGTGATGATGCGAACAAGCATCTTGACAAATTCATAACCGTCACCCAAAGTATGAAACAAAATGGGGTCACCGATGACGCCCTCCGTCTATATCTCTTTCCTTATTCCTTGACGCATCATGCTACCGCTTGGTTTGATCGTCTTCCCAAGAACTCCATTCGTAGTTTCGATGAAATGGTTACGAAGTTCTTGGCGAAATATTTCCCACCGTCGATGGTGACGAAATTAAGGAATGAGATTAGCAATTTCCGTCAGCTTCCCGATGAATCATTGTTTGAGGCTTGGGAACGCTACAAGTTATCGATTGATCGGTGTCCGAACCATAATATGTTATTGGTCACTATTATAGATACCTTCTATAACAGTTTGACATTACGACACCGTGATACGATTAATGCTGCTGCCGGTGGTACGTTTATGAAACGTTGACCTGAAGAGTGCTATGATCTTATTGAAAACATGACCACCCACCATAATTTTTGGGATTCCTCTGCCGAGAGGAATGAGTCAACAAGATCTAGCACTGATTCTTCTACCTCCGAGATAGCCGCTCTTTCTAAACAAATGAATGATATGTCAACGGTTATCTTGAGAATTCATCAGACTATGAATCAAAACAACAGCAATCAAGTAAATGTTGTAAATCAAAGTTGTGAGAAATGTGGTGGTCCTCATCCTTATTTCGAGTGCCCAGCCGCCGGTGGCTAAACTCAAGAGAATGTTTATGCTGCTACGGGAACCTACAACACGGGTGGTAACGGTTACCAACCGCAAGGAGACCGTAATCTTCTCAGCTACCGTTCTAACAATTTTCTCGGACCACCCGGTTTCCCACCAAATCAAAATCAGCAAGTGCAAAACCGCAATGTTCAAAATAACAAAAATCAAAATCAAGGGCAAAATTTTCAAAATCAAGGAAATTTTCAAAATCAAAACCCAGGAAATTTTAATCAGGGAAATTTTCAAAACAACAACCAGGGTTTTAATCAAAACACCCGAGGGGCAAATCTCAACAATAATCAAAATCAAGGATTTTTGCAAAACCAATCGCCCTCGGATGAGATATTGAAACAGCTACTCCTTCAAAGTCAACAACAACAAAAATTTAACAAAAACCAAGAAGAAACAACTAGGTTTTTGATTAAGGAAATGACTGAGATGAAAAAATCTTTAAATGATCGACCCTCGGGTTCGGGTACTACTTATCTTCCAAGCAACACGATCGCAAACCCGAGGGGCGATGCTAAGGCGATCACTACAAGGAGTGGTGTTTCATATGATGGACCCACGGCTCCGACTACCGATTCTTCTCTACCTCCCAAGGTTGTCGTCCGTGAAACCGAGGCGATAAAGGACACGGAACTTCCTACTAATAACGGAAGAACCGAAGACGTCCAACCTCCGGTTGTCCACCCATCTGAACCAGAAGTTGTGTTTGAGCCCGAAAAAGCTTCCGTTAAGACCACACTTCCTTACCCTTCAAGAATGAATGATCAAAAGCTCCGCGATAAAGCTTCGAGTCAAATGGAAGAATTCTTTCAAATATTCCAAGAATTACATTTTGATATAAGCTTCGCGGACGCTTTACTTCTGATGCCAAAATTCATCTCTACCCTCAAAAGTTTGTTGAGCAATAAGGAAAAATTATCGGAACTAGCAAAAACTCCAGTGAACGAAAACTGCTCAGCGGCAATTCTCAAAAAGCTTCCGGAAAAGCTTGGAGATCCCGGAAAATTTCTCATCCCATGTGAATTTCCGGGAATGGTTGAATGCCACGCCTTGGCCGATCTTGGTGCTAGTATTAACCTAATGCCGTTATCCATCTGGAAGAAACTTTCTTTGCCCGAACTTACCCCCACTTGCATGACCCTCGAGCTTGCGGACCGTTCCATAACTCATCCACGTGGAATAGCCGAGGATGTCTTTGTCAAGGTCGGGTTGTTCCATTTTCCAGCAGATTTTGTGGTAGTTGATTTTGACGCCGACCCCCGGGTTCCTCTCATTCTCGGAAGATCATTCTTGAGGACCGGGCGTGCTTTGATCGATGTCTATGGTGAAGAAATTACTTTGCGGGTCGATAAGGAAAAAGTTACGTTCAACATTAATCCGAACTCGAAACCTCAAACCAACAAATGCAATGTCGCTACGGTTGATCAAAAGTCCGATCCCGTAATTGCTCCTAAAAGAATTGATCAAAACCTTTCAAAATTCACGGTCAAGAGTATGTCAGAAAAACGTGCTGAGCTCAAGGCCATGAAAATTACTCCAGGATCAAGCAAATGGTTTGAGTGTTGTGCTGCAAATACTAAGAGTGTTCTTGACGACGATGATGAAGATGAATCGGAGACTACAATGGAAGTGGTGGAAATTGCTAGCTCTAAGAGCACACCACTTGTCCCACCTCCAGAACAAGTTTATCACATCGAGATTCTTGATTCCGACTCTTCCCATCCTTCTCCTACGATTGAAGAAAATGTTATCTCTAGGGAAGAGGTCGAGGTGTTCTTTGATAAAACTCCATTTTCATCGGAAATTGTTGAGACTGACAGTGATCCGGGGGAAGATGATTCATTAAAAATAATTGATGAACCGTTCCTTTCCCTTCCCCCGAAGGAAGTTTATGAAGAAGTTAATCTTGAAAAGAAGCCGTCAGATCCTTTGGAGCACGAGCTCGAGGATGCTTTTCCCGAATATGAGAGTTTCATATTCGATACTGAGAGTAGTGGCAATCCCACTTCTCATTCTGCTTTCTCTATCCCGGCTTTTGAAGCCTTCTACTTCGATATTGATCATTCGGAGGAGACGAGTAGTGGCAGTACCACTTCTCATGCTCATATCTCTCCTCCCGAATATGATTCATTTCTCTTTGATATGAATGATCATTATCATGAGGAGTTCTCCGATGAACTCTCTCTTTTGATATCTCCTCCGGAATACGATCAATTCTATTTTGATCTTGAGGAAGATATTAGTCTGGGGGGAGGTATAACTTCTCATGAAGATTTCATCCCAACCCTCCCGCCCAAGACTTATGACAAAATTTCTTTTGATGATGAAGATTTGATCTTAATTGTTATCAAAATCTTTCTCCCTTTCATCACATATGATTTGAATTCTCCTCTTCTTCACTCCGTCGGGAGTGAGGATACCATCTTTGACCCCGGTATTACCATTTAAGGTTATTCTTTCTTAATACCGCGTGTATCTCATCGGTGTGGAACTTTCATATGCTTCAATGTTTATCCAAACCTCTTGAACGAAAGTCCGATGGAGATTATCTTTTCCACATGCTCCCCCAAGGTCAATTAAATTCGGGGCGAGTCTAAGCTATACGACTCGTAAAAATAAACAAGCGCTTCGTGGGAGGCACCCCATGCTTATCCATCTATCTTCTTTTCTCTTTTCTAATAAAACATGAAGAGGGCTTCCTCTTCCATATCTTGTGTTTTGTGGTTTTCTGTGATATGTCCAGGTTTGCCCGATGATTGAAGACTCTCGTGCTCGTGGTTTTCTCTCCACTCGAGTTTCATCATTCGTTGCGTATCCAATATCCTAAATCTTATCGTTTTACATCTATCTTTTGGCATAATTAATAAACAGCCTTATATTTTTGTAGGGAGAACCCTTACCTTTAAGACATTGAGGACAATGTCTCGTTTTAGTCTGGGGGGGGGGGGGTAATCTTGCGATTTGATTTTTGCCTTGCATTTTTTGCCGTTTTCTCATGCAATCCCGTTTTTCCTAAAAAATTGAAAAAACCAAAAATCCAAAAAATGAGAAAAATTTAAAAATTTGTGCAAAAATATAATAAATTTTGACATTTTGTTGACTTTCCGCTGGTGAGAGTAGGAATAAAATTCTGACTTGACCGGGCGTGTTGAGCCCTAGCTTGTTCCCTTAACCATTTATAATCTATAAGCTCGTGCTAGTCTTTTACACAAGGAGCTATAAAATGCGAATTCTTTTTAAGAGTTTGCAAGTTCCCGTAATTGACTTTATATATGCATGGCTTGATTATTTGGCTAAGCATTCGCGGATCTTATTATTTAAGATTTTAAATTTGCGAAGAACGAGAAATGATAGAGTTGTTTATAAGTTAGATTGCTAAACGTGGAGTAGTTGGATCTCTTTAGAGCTCATCGAAGTTATTTGTGGCTTTTTGTTCCCATAAGCTTGTTTCACCCAATAATAGTAATATAGGAATAATTAAAGGTATTTTGGTTTTGGCGATAATTAGTTTTTATTTCTTCCTTAGAGAATTCTTTCTTATGAAAGTTGGGTACACATCAAGGTACTGTCAGTGTTACGGTGTAATAGACTATTCCATCTTGCCGGCTCGCAACCGATGTTGGGATTGTTATAAAAGCCGTAGGACTTGGGGTTTGGCAACACAAATAATTAATGAATATGATAATGTATAATAATAATCCAAAGCCATAAAAAGTTTTCTACATCTTGCCGGTTCGCAGCCGATGTTGTAGACTTCTAATAAAGGCAGAGGAAAAATTCCAAGGTCATAATAGACTATCACATCTTACCGGCTCGTAACCGATGTTGTGATTGTTATAAAGGGCCAAGGATCAAATACGTTAATGTGCTTAAATAATGTTAAAAAATGCCAAATTTTGACTCCGGGGATATCCTAATAAAAGCTTCTGTCTCTGGACTCGTAGATGAGTTGTTTCGGTCGTGTATAAAAGGGATATCCTCAAAATCGTGTTAAATCAGAGACCTTGATGTGGACCTCATTTTTGTATGCAACGGTTTTCGAGGGAAGGTTTGGAAACTACTTAACGTCTAAACTAGGTATCTTTATCGGACTAAAAATTATCAAAATGAGAATTTGAAGAAATTCATTTCTCACCAAAAATAAAATAAATAGAGGAAAATAGGAATTTGGGAACGAGAAGTAATACACAAGTAACTTCCATGGGTAGTGTTGGCATCTAACTTGTAAATGACAATGATTTCGTTTTTAAGCTTAGTTTGGGGGCTCGTGAAAAACCAGGAACGACGAATTTTATCCGTATGGTCACTTCTTTATGAGTCGTGTTTCCTATTTGAAGACCTTAAAAATTATCGATAGATAATGATTGTCAAACAAAAGCCGTCACATGAATAATGAGAAAAATACAAAAATAAAATAAAAAGGAAAATCGGGGAGTTTTTAGAACTTAAGATTTCTTGATCTCTTTTAAAAATTTTGCTACTTCTCAAAGTTAGTAAAAAGAGATTGGAAAATTTTCGGTTTCAAAAACGTGTTTTTATAACATTGCATGAGGACATTGCAATAGCTTAGTCGGGGGGAATTTGGTATGTGCTTAAACACATACCTTTTTTTGACCAAAACCGGACCAAAATGACCAAAAACCCGACCATAATGCCAAAAGATATAGTGTTTTTGTGTTTTTGTATATGCAGGGACGGATATCAAGAAAAAAGGACAAAATCAAGCAAAAATCGGGAAAACGAGCACGAGATTTGGAAGAGTGTTAAAAGCCGATGCCGGGAAACAGAAAGTCAAAGTCAACCCTTGAAGTTTCATCAAATGACAAGAGAAGACCTTGGATTGGAAAAGTTGCAAAAATAGTCCCTAAAATTTCAGCAAATACACAATAGGTCCCTATAATTTTTAACTACAAATCCTAATCTCTAAACCATACCCAGTTCTATTAATCCAAAACAAAAAATCCAATCCAAACCCCAAGCCCAATAAACCCACCAACCCATTCAATAAAACCCGCAACCCAGTCCACTTCCCTTAACCCGAATACCCAACCCACTACCCAAAAATACCCGGGTCAACGAGGTAATAAATATCAGTCAAACAAAGTTAAAAAAAAAATAAACAAACTCACCCGCCTTATTGTTCTTCCCCAATTTTTTACCTAAGAACCCTAGTTACTCGTACCCCAAAATTACCGAAATTAAGGGCAGATTGGTCCAATCATTAGGTGTCAGGGGTGTCAGAAGGGCAGGAAACACACGAATGGGACAGATGGCAGGCTCCTATTGGACCGAACACCTCAAAGATTTGATCCTACGGCTTGGAATTGAAGATTGGAGTCCAAGAAATGATCTAAGGGTGGTGATTAGCTCAAGAGCAAGCGGATTGATGACATGGCAGGTCTAGAATGATCTTCCTTCGGCTATAAATAGGGAGTTCTCTTCATTAGATTAGGTTGTCCAATTTTTCATGTCTTTAGAAAATTGTTACCATTTTAATTTCTTTGTCATTTACTGTTTTTCATAGTGTAACTTTTAATTTCAGTTGTAATTTTAATCTTTAAGTTGTAATTTGAAGTTTGATTAATGAAAGTTTTATTTTAATCTCATTTTGATTCTGTTTCTTTTCAATTGTTAATCTCATTTTTAGCTTCTCTATATTTCAGTAGTTTATAATTAAGCATTTTAGCTTATTGCAACTTTTAAACTCATTTTTTGTTCATTTTTCTAAAAATTCCAAAAATATTCAAAAAATCAAAAATATTGTAAACACAGCTTCAATAAGCTGTTATTCTGATTAGTATAGGCTTATATAAGCTCAGTAGCTTATTGTAAGCTTTAGTTAAGTTCAAATCTGTATTTGCTTCTCCAAATCAAAAAGTCAATATTAGTCAACTGTTTCAATTTCCATGTTGATTGCTGATTGGAGAGATGGTCTAGGAGGGGAAATGGATGCCTCTAGCCTGTCTAAAGACAGGCAAGCTCAGTGAACTCCCTCAATTTGTGCTGAGGGAGAAGCACCTTGTGAGTTCTTTCTCATTTTTGTTCCACTCAAAAGTTATAGTGTAGATCTGCTTGTTTTTAGTTTATTACTGTTTGATTCATAGCTGTTTTATGTTTGTTTGCTAGATCTAATCTTAGTTTAGTTGTTTAAACATTAGTTGCATTATCATTTTGATCTGTCTCACTATTTCGCTTCTGATTTGATCATAAACTGTGGATCTAAGATTTTGCTGTCATATGTTGCTATTTGATGTTTATCTGAGATCTATGGATGTTATTGAATGATGTTTTAAGATTGTTGAGGTGTGGTTTAACTTGAATATGAGTTTGCTAGTTGTATTGAGAAATAAGGGATTGTTTGGATTAGTGAGTTTGACTGAGTTCTAGTTGATTGAAAGTGGTGTCAATAGTTTACTTAGCTCACTTAGGGTAATATTAGAATAAATCAAGCATTCATTCAGTAGGTACTTGCATAATAGTTAAATTTACTTGTTGATTTCATTTTCTGCTGAATCTGCTGCTTTTGGTCATCTGTGTTGCACTAAGTTGTTAGATAATCAGGTTATGCTTGTTAGTTAAGTGCTTATTTAGTTTAAATACAAGTGTTTTAATAGATTAAGACAGCTGAAATTCACTTTAGTCAACTCATAGTGGTATCTATTTTGTCAAACTTGTCCTGTGCATCTGTTGCTTTTTTGAATTTAGCTGCTGTGTTCTTGCTTGGATTTGATTGATCACTTGTGTTTGATTTGGCTTGATAATTTGTTTCTGAGTAGCTTTCCTAGTATAGTTTTAAAGTTTTTAATCTCAAATAGTAATAATAACATCTGGTCACCTAAATTTGCTCTCAAAATCTGTTCAAAACCTGCTGTGTTTAATGTTGCTGCATGCTTCTATTTGATCATCTGTGTTTGACTTAAATTGAGCTAGCAATCAAGTGTTTGTGATAGGGCTTTTTGGATTTTTGAAATCTCGGCTTGGTTATCTCTCTAAAACTGCTTTTTCTTTCAAATTTAGTTGAGAATTAAGCTGTTTATAAGCCCTTGTTTCTGTCCACTTTGCAACTGCAACAGCAGCTTTTTTTTGGGCTTATGCCTTGAGCTTTTCTGGTCAATTTAAGTTGTTTTAAGCTTCTACTATCATTTTTTTGATTTGATATTTTTAGTATATATTTTTCCAAGATAAAACACAACGTATGCGTTTTCCCCGGTTCGTGTCCCAACGAAAGTCGAATTCGAGTTTTTGTTTCGTTGTCGAATAAGTGAAGTGAATGTGAGTGAAAGAGTGATGATTGGTGATATTATACTACGAACAATGAAATATTAAATGAAAACTACAAATTAAGCAAAGAGAACAATTAAACTAAGCATACGATCCTAGAAACGAAAATTGAATTTTAAAAATGTACGCGACGAATTTAAAAACGCGAATAAAAGTGAAATGCTAAATTCTAAGCCCTAAATTTTTTAAAATAATTTTCCTATATTAAAACTGATAAAAGAAATTTTTTGGAAAAAGAAAAATATTTTTTTGACTTTTTAATAATTTTTTATGAATTAAAAACTAATTAAAACCATTTAAATGATTTAAAAATATTAAAACAAGTTGGAAAAATCTGGAAATTTTTTAGTAATTCTAAAATTCAATTTCTAATCTAGGAAAAATAAAATCAGAACCTCATTCAGCCTGAATAAGCTGAACAGCCAAATAAGCTACTAGGGAATAAGCTAAAAATAAGATAAAGAGGGCCAAAAATTACAAAAAGCTCAAATTTAATAAAACACCATAGTAGAAGCTTAAAACAACTTAAATTTACCAGAAAAGCTCAAGGCATAAGCCCAAAAAAAAGCTGCTGTTGCAGTTGCAAAGTGGACAGAAACAAGGGCTTATAAACAGCTTAATTCTCAACTAAATTTGAAAGAAAAAGCAGTTTTAGAGAGATAACCAAGCTGAGATTTCAAAAATACAAAAAGCCCTATCACAAACACTTGATTGCTAGCTCAATTTAAGTCAAACACAGATGATCAAATAGAAGCATGCAGCAACATTAAACACAGCAGGTTTTGAACAGATTTTGAGAGCAAATTTAGGTGACCAGATGTTATTATTACTATTTGAGATTAAAAACTTTAAAACTATACTAGGAAAGCTACTCAGAAACAAATTATCAAGCCAAATCAAACACAAGTGATCAATCAAATCCAAGCAAGAACACAGCAGCTAAATTCAAAAAAGCAACAGATGCACAGGACAAGTTTGACAAAATAGATACCACTATGAGTTGACTAAAGTGAATTTCAGCTGTCTTAATCTATTAAAACACTTGTATTTAAACTAAATAAGCACTTAACTAACAAGCATAACCTGATTATCTAACAACTTAGTGCAACACAGATGACCAAAAGCAGCAGATTCAGCAGAAAATGAAATCAACAAGTAAATTTAACTATTATGCAAGTACCTACTGAATGAATGCTTGATTTATTCTAATATTACCCTAAGTGAGCTAAGTAAACTATTGACACCACTTTCAATCAACTAGAACTCAGTCAAACTCACTAATCCAAACAATCCCTTATTTCTCAATACAACTAGCAAACTCATATTCAAGTTAAACCACACCTCAACAATCTTAAAACATCATTCAATAACATCCATAGATCTCAGATAAACATCAAATAGCAACATATGACAGCAAAATCTTAGATCCACAGTTTATGATCAAATCAGAAGCGAAATAGTGAGACAGATCAAAATGATAATGCAACTAATGTTTAAACAACTAAACTAAGATTAGATCTAGCAAACAAACATAAAACAACTATGAATCAAACAGTAATAAACTAAAAACAAGCAGATCTACACTATAACTTTTGAGTGGAACAAAAATGAGAAAGAACTCACAAGGTGCTTCTCCCTCAGCACAAATTGAGGGAGTTCACTGAGCTTGCCTGTCTTTAGACAGGCTAGAGGCATCCATTTCCCCTCCTAGACCATCTCTCCAATCAGCAATCAACATGGAAATTGAAACAGTTGACTAATATTGACTTTTTGATTTGGAGAAGCAAATACAGATTTGAACTTAACTAAAGCTTACAATAAGCTACTGAGCTTATATAAGCCTATACTAATCAGAATAACAGCTTATTGAAGCTGTGTTTACAATATTTTTGATTTTTTGAATATTTTTGGAATTTTTAGAAAAATGAACAAAAAATGAGTTTAAAAGTTGCAATAAGCTAAAATGCTTAATTATAAACTACTGAAATATAGAGAAGCTAAAAATGAGATTAACAATTGAAAAGAAACAGAATCAAAATGAGATTAAAATAAAACTTTCATTAATCAAACTTCAAATTACAACTTAAAGATTAAAATTACAACTGAAATTAAAAGTTACACTACGAAAAACAGTAAATGACAAAGAAATTAAAATGGTAACAATTTTCTAAAGACATGAAAAATTGGACAACCTAATCTAATGAAGAGAGCTCCCTATTTATAGCCGAAGGAAGATCATTCTAGACCTGCCATGTCATCAATCCGCGTGCTCTTGAGCTAATCACCACCCTTAGATCATTTCTTGGACTCCAATCTTCAATTCCAAGCCGTAGGATCAAATATCTGAGGTGTTCGGTCCAATAGGAGCCTGCCATCTGTCCTATTCGTGTGTTTCCTGCCCTTCTGACACCCCTGACACCTAATGATTGGACCAATCTGCCTTTAATTTTGGTAATTTTGGGGTACGAGTAACTAGGGTTCTTAGGTAAAAAATTGGGGAAGAACAATAAGGCGGGTGAGTTTGTTTATTTTTTTTAACTTTGTTTGACTGATATTTATTACCTCGTTGACCCGGGTATTTTTGGGTAGTGGGTTGGGTATTCGGGTTAAGGGAAGTGGACTGGGTTGCGGGTTTTATTGAATGGGTTGGTGGGTTTATTGGGCTTGGGGTTTGGACTGGATTTTTTGTTTTGGATTAATAGAACCGGGTATGGTTTAGAGATTAGGATTTGTGGTTAAAAATTATAGGGACCTATTATGTATTTGCTGAAATTTCAGGGACTATTTTTGCAACTTTTCCAATCCAAGGTCTTCTCTTGTCATTTGATGAAACTTCAAGGGTTGACTTTGACTTTCTGTTTCCCGGCATCGGCTTTTAACACTCTTCCAAATCTCGTGCTCGTTTTCCCGATTTTTGCTTGATTTTGTCCTTTTTTCTTGATATCCGTCCCTGCATATACAAAAACACAAAAACACTATATCTTTTGGCATTATGGTCGGGTTTTTGGTCATTTTGGTCCGGTTTTGGTCAAGAAAAGGTATGTGTTTAAGCACATACCATTAAGTTTCTTCAAAAATCCAACCAAGCTCTATATAATGAACTGACTGAAGAACAATGGAATCAACATACTGAAGCGGCAGTCTCCTATGCCGACTTCAGGACTTCTGTTGAAGACTCACAGGGTAAAATCCTTCAGGTCGCCAAACTCACTGACAAACAACTCAGTTACCTGAGGGAGTCTCTTGATCATATGGGCGATGAACAGGACAAGCAGGTCTCCAACATCCTGAAGACACTTGATTCTATCCAGGAAGAAATTAGAGATGACCCAACCCTGATAAAAAGGCTGAAAGAGTACATGGATACTCAGAAGACCACCTCCACCAACATTGCTGAGCTTCTAAAGCTTCTTCAGGGGTGGATCTCAAAACCCTAAAGGCTTAGCAAGATTCTTTTCATCAGTCAGTAGCTGATTCCAAGGAGTACCTGAACAAAATATCCTCTGCCTTTGATCAGCTCTCAACAAAACATAATGAGCTGATCAACCACTACACCAACAAGGTCACTGAACTCACCTCCACTCAGAATGCAATGGCTGCTGAAATGACCACACTGAAGAATGAGACCTCTGAAACCAAGAAAATGGTCTCCAGTATCCTCTCTATTGTTACACCCCGTGCCCGATTAGACCAAAAATTTTAAAACTTTTTGACTTTATACGCGGAAACGCTTGAACCATGACCCATACATGAACAGAAGACTTTAAATATCGATAAGACTATAAGTAGTCTACTCAGACTAAAAGTAGTCTACATATACCAAAAGTAGTCTACACAGACCCGAAGTAGTCTACACCGACCAAAAGTAGTCTACACAGACCAAAGTAGTCTACACCGACCAAAAGTAGTCTACACAGACCAAAGGAGTCTACACAAACCCAAAGTAGTCTACACAGACCAAAGTAGTCTACACAGACCAAAGTAGTCTACACAAACTGAAAGTAGTCTACACAAGACCAAAAGAGACCCGTGACGACTTACATCCACGCCAACTCACTCAAAGCCATTAACATAACATACAAAGTCGTTTATATACTCAATCAACCCGATTTACTACCCACAATGGGTAAAAACACTCTTAACCCAAACACCCCTTTAACTGCATAACACTTTTAACATCCTTTTTGACCCATTTTCCGGAAAGACAACTTCTATGACCCAACAATTAAATGAAACTTTCCAGATTTCATTAACCCATCATAAACATCATTTTCATACAAAAACATTGACCGTTTGACATCCCGGAATGGTGCTTTACAAATTAGACGGGTCATGCACATAACCCCTTTTTGACCCATTTCATGACAAAAGCCACATACGACTTTCACAACACTTCAAACTCAACCAAAATCATTACTTTAATACATATAATATGTTCCAATATACACTTGACCCGTTTACACATCAAAATGGGTACATTTACCCTTTTGCCAAACACCCCCCTTAAACATTCACTATAAACCACTTAACGCACTTGGACACACCGTTAACCACCCAAACTTTACCAAAAGCATTACATTAACATACCCAATGTTTTCCAAGGGCACTTGACCCGTTTACAATCCAAAATAGGTATGAACACGCTTAAACCAAACACTCCATTATCATTACTCAAAAACACTTAAAACACACTCGACACATCATTAGACCACCAAACCATTACACGACTTTGACACACACTATAGGACTCATAAAAGAGACTCTCGGGGGTACAACATTGACTCAAGCTCGGTATTCTACCTAGCTCCTATGCTTATTATCTCCCGAATCCGCTTCCAAATCCCTATGCTATAATCCAAGCCAAGTTATCCTCATCGCCATTAACCTACAAAACGTTGACAACTAAAGGAATAAGCTTACGCTTAGTAAGTAAAATGATAATCACATAATATCATACTTCAAATCAAACACATAAGCATCACATATCTCCAAACACTTACTTAGCTACTCCACTCTCTAATTCTTGCATAATCACCTAACATCAACTTACCATCACAACCAAATTCACCACTTAGATCTTATTCATCCTAGCACATAAGCACATATCCAATCTCTTATCACTAACCACAAAACATACATAACACATACATGTTAGACATCCATATAATACATGCCATCATCATTTTACTTACCTCAATCCAAGCTATAACATAACAAGAATATCATCATCAACATCATGATCCATCATCATCATCACCATCCTTGACAAATTATCAAAACCTAATAACATAGCAATAAAACACATAACAAGGGTTATCAAACCCATCAAAACATAATCATCTTCTAACCCATATCATCATATGATCATATCTTGATCATATGATGAAAACCCACTTAATCCTTAAACTTTAACCTTAATAATTATCAAGATAGAAACACTTACTTAGAGTGGGTTCTTACTAGGACATCACCTCAAACACAAGGACTTCATCTTCTTCCTCTTCTCAAGTCTCCACTAACTTTTTCCCTCTCCTTTTTCTCTCTAATGAACCGGCGCTTCACATATCAATAATGGAGGAATTATCTAGAATTTCCTAGATAAGATAAGTTGGGTGGTAACTTTGGTCTTTTGGCAAGAATGGCCCCTTAAGTCTATTTCCTACTATTTTAACCACAACTAACTTATAACACATAACTAACAATTGGCAACTTAGGTCCTTCTAGTTTATACATCACATTTCATATTACTACATGAATCATACTTTGACTACTAGTTTGACCATCGGGTTTGACTTTCCACGTAACTTCGTTGACCAACCAATTACATCCAACCTTAGCATATTTCATCTAGGGTGGGGCCTACTTGTAACCGGGATACGGGTCTAACAATTCTACCCCCCTTATTTAGATTTCGTCCCCGAAATCTGCCATTCATTACTAACCTATACTTAGTCACATAACTCATCTCATTACTAGCACCTTAACCCCTAGTTTACTTAGTTCGACGATCTAAGTGATCTTGTGATTTTACGCATACTATTACATATCACATGCCCTAATCCACATTAACCTCGCTTACTTCTATACCACACAACTCCTGCTTAGATTTTACATAATACAAAACATACTTATTACAACTATCCATCATTCTAATCCACTCTATTATCGTCACTTCACAATCCCACTTGCTTTACCCCCTACTCTCATTCTTATACTACTTGATACTTAAGAAACTCGTACTAGTTGACTTTACATGATCACACCCGGCTAATACGTTCACATTCTTTTATCTTCATTCATCATCTTTTGCACCACACCGCAAGGCCCATCCTATCATCATTACAATTTCTCCACTCCATCAATGTCCTTCTAAGTCTCAACTAAAGCCATGGTCTAACTCTAATCCTCCTATCTTAGTCCTTAAAATTTCTACGAATTCTAAACTCTCGCTTTCTACTTCTCTAACCCTACTCGTGCCGTGTCGGCAACACATAGCCCACTCGTTTATAATTCCTCATTTACATGGAGAGGCGTCCCAATCGATGTAAATCAAGAAATATAAACTAGTGGTTATGTACTCCCGACATAACACCACTACTCCTAATTCCCAACCTAACTTTTATTATTTCATTTTCATTTTATATTTCATTTGATATTTAAATTCTTCTATTTTCTAGCTTGGATCCGCTTTACTTTAACATTTTCCCCGAAAGGACTTTCACACATGCCAAGGATGTAGGCAATCTTTGCCTGTGAAGGCACTGCATTTTTATCCCGAAGGATCTTTAACATTCATCCCGAAGGATTCCTTAACATTCCTTTACTTGGTCATCCCGATGGATACCACATTTAACATTCATCCCGAAGGATCATTACATTCATCACTTTACCACTTTCACATTTTAACATCGGATCCAAGCCATAAGCACCACAAACACACATTATTACATTCGTTTATTATAGTAATTACCGCTAATCGCCTTAGTAGTAATATGATAATTTTAGAACAACGCCTTTATCTCATACACACTCCTTACATTTTTAATCCGCTTTAGTTATTTTCGCATCTTTACTTTACCTCTTGCATTTTTAGCCTTCATTACTCATTTTCATATTCTTACATTACATTTTATTCCACTCTACTCATTTACGTCTAGACTTCTCACATTTTACCAACCGAACTCATGCATTCATTATGGTGATTACAGCGCCGTAATATGATAATCTCAAGACAACTTCTTTATCTCACACATACCCCTCTCATTCTTTCTTACGTTTTTAATCCATCACCTTTTTATTTCCATGTTTTATCTGTCTTCTTTTAGTCTCACTCGCTTCCTTTACATATAGATCTTACATAGATCGTCAACTACAACACGTTCATTTTTTTATTAATAATTACAGCTAATCGCCTTAGCCGTAATATAATTATTTCATAACAACACCTTAGCTTCACACATATTCATCTCATTTTAGCTATTATCACTTAAGAAATTTCGCTCTATTTCATTATTTACTCAACTCCTATGCCTTTTTCTCAATTTGTAACTAAGTTCATCACAAACTTATTATGCCTATATTTTTATTTCATTTCTTCACCACACACATTCAACGTCACCACATGTTCATACTTATACTCCTAATACTTTAACTCTCCACTAACCCGCCTCTAATACCTCTTTAATGATCACCATGCTAAATATAAATGCTCACAAGGCCATGCCTTGATCATCCCTATCATACAAGTTACGCACTTTCATTTTTAGTCACATTTCTTATAACCCACTACACAATCTTATTACACCTATTCACCCTCACTAACTACCATAGCACATAATCACATAATCATATAATAATTACCGAGACAGCCCGAGGTGCACGGTAATCCTATCACTCACACACCAAGTCTCCCACAACATATATCACACAAGACACATCCTTAAGTCCCCATCATACTACCCATATAACAATCACATCATTTGTTTCAAACTCTACATCCACATCCTATAACTCACAAACTATTAGCCCGCCTATCTCAAACTTAACTTAACGCGTCTACGAGTGGTTTAAGACTAGGCAACCTAAAGGAAACCTAATTCACTTAAACCGAAGCTTTGATACCAAGTTGTTACACCCCGTGCCCGATTAGACCAAAAATTTTAAAACTTTTTGACTTTATACGCGGAAACGCTTGAACCATGACCCATACATGAACAGAAGACTTTAAATATCGATAAGACTATAAGTAGTCTACTCAGACTAAAAGTAGTCTACATATACCAAAAGTAGTCTACACAGACCCGAAGTAGTCTACACCGACCAAAAGTAGTCTACACAGACCAAAGTAGTCTACACCGACCAAAAGTAGTCTACACAGACCAAAGGAGTCTACACAAACCCAAAGTAGTCTACACAGACCAAAGTAGTCTACACAGACCAAAGTAGTCTACACAAACTGAAAGTAGTCTACACAAGACCAAAAGAGACCCGTGACGACTTACATCCACGCCAACTCACTCAAAGCCATTAACATAACATACAAAGTCGTTTATATACTCAATCAACCCGATTTACTACCCACAATGGGTAAAAACACTCTTAACCCAAACACCCCTTTAACTGCATAACACTTTTAACATCCTTTTTGACCCATTTTCCGGAAAGACAACTTCTATGACCCAACAATTAAATGAAACTTTCCAGATTTCATTAACCCATCATAAACATCATTTTCATACAAAAACATTGACCGTTTGACATCCCGGAATGGTGCTTTACAAATTAGACGGGTCATGCACATAACCCCTTTTTGACCCATTTCATGACAAAAGCCACATACGACTTTCACAACACTTCAAACTCAACCAAAATCATTACTTTAATACATATAATATGTTCCAATATACACTTGACCCGTTTACACATCAAAATGGGTACATTTACCCTTTTGCCAAACACCCCCCTTAAACATTCACTATAAACCACTTAACGCACTTGGACACACCGTTAACCACCCAAACTTTACCAAAAGCATTACATTAACATACCCAATGTTTTCCAAGGGCACTTGACCCGTTTACAATCCAAAATAGGTATGAACACGCTTAAACCAAACACTCCATTATCATTACTCAAAAACACTTAAAACACACTCGACACATCATTAGACCACCAAACCATTACACGACTTTGACACACACTATAGGACTCATAAAAGAGACTCTCGGGGGTACAACATTGACTCAAGCTCGGTATTCTACCTAGCTCCTATGCTTATTATCTCCCGAATCCGCTTCCAAATCCCTATGCTATAATCCAAGCCAAGTTATCCTCATCGCCATTAACCTACAAAACGTTGACAACTAAAGGAATAAGCTTACGCTTAGTAAGTAAAACGATAATCACATAATATCATACTTCAAATCAAACACATAAGCATCACATATCTCCAAACACTTACTTAGCTACTCCACTCTCTAATTCTTGCATAATCACCTAACATCAACTTACCATCACAACCAAATTCACCACTTAGATCTTATTCATCCTAGCACATAAGCACATATCCAATCTCTTATCACTAACCACAAAACATACATAACACATACATGTTAGACATCCATATAATACATGCCATCATCATTTTACTTACCTCAATCCAAGCTATAACATAACAAGAATATCATCATCAACATCATGATCCATCATCATCATCACCATCCTTGACAAATTATCAAAACCTAATAACATAGCAATAAAACACATAACAAGGGTTATCAAACCCATCAAAACATAATCATCTTCTAACCCATATCATCATATGATCATATCTTGATCATATGATGAAAACCCACTTAATCCTTAAACTTTAACCTTAATAATTATCAAGATAGAAACACTTACTTAGAGTGGGTTCTTACTAGGACATCACCTCAAACACAAGGACTTCATCTTCTTCCTCTTCTCAAGTCTCCACTAACTTTTTCCCTCTCCTTTTTCTCTCTAATGAACCGGCCTTCACATATCAATAATGGAGGAATTATCTAGAATTTCCTAGATAAGATAAGTTGGGTGGTAACTTTGGTCTTTTGGCAAGAATGGCCCCTTAAGTCTATTTCCTACTATTTTAACCACAACTAACTTATAACACATAACTAACAATTGGCAACTTAGGTCCTTCTAGTTTATACATCACATTTCATATTACTACATGAATCATACTTTGACTACTAGTTTGACCATCGGGTTTGACTTTCCACGTAACTTCGTTGACCAACCAATTACATCCAACCTTAGCATATTTCATCTAGGGTGGGGCCTACTTGTAACCGGGATACGGGTCTAACACCAGTATCCTCTCTATTCTTCAGGCCTCTCAGGTTACCCCACCTCCTCAGTCAACAGGTGTATCCACTGAAGTTCCAACACCTGTTGAGGGGGAGAAAATTAATGAACTAACTCCTGATCCTTCATCTGCAATTGTTCCTATCCCTGAGACATCCACCATTCAACCCCCTCCCATTGACAAAGGGAAGGGAATCATGGTGACTGAAGACACTACTCCCCAAATGCAATTGGTTCCCGCATCAACCGAAAGGCGTCCTGACCCGTGTTAGTGCAAGCAGTCTCGTTGGGGAGATTGTTAGTGCAAGCAATCTCGTTTGTTTTGATTGATGAAAAACATGCAACTTGATACATAACATAAAATGTACAAGTTACTTGTAATCTTATTTTGTCTCTACAAACATTCAACACCTCTTGAGTCCTCGTATGATACAACACAGGTTCGTACAGGTTTGTTATGTGGCATTATGATCAAACCCTTAACAAACCATTTAGAATGTTTAAAATACAGTTAAGTCATTAAGTATTTTAAAAGGTTAACCATTCTACTTAGAACCTCATTTTACACCCTTGCATAAACAAGTACTTTTACTTGTACATCATGTTTCCTAAGATTAATAGGATAAGTACACTTTAGGTGTCAAACTAACATAATACATATTGGTAAACATATATTAGTTAAGCTAGTATATACATAGGACATACATATATACATTTACATTATTTACATTTTAAGAATTAAAATGAAAATATGTTCATGACATCATTGCATACATCATTAGGATATCTTTATAATATCTTGTAGATTTAAGAAATATCTTGGAAAGATTCTCAAGCAAAAGATTGGATTTGGAAATCTTTTGGAAAGATAAGGAAAAATATTTTGGAAAGATTCTTAAGCAAAATATTAGATTTGGAAATCTTTTTGCTAGATTTGGAAAGATATAGTAAGATATTTTGATAAGATCTTTAGGTTACAAAGTTGAATTTGCAAGATCTTGACATGACATGGAATGATATGGAAAGATTTGTTAAGATATTAGCTGTCAGGTCCTGGCGGATCCAAACTGCATAAAGGGCGGATCCCTTTATTTCGATCCGCCAAATCCGTGGCATGTACAAACTATTTTTCTATAAATAGTAGCCGTTGCAACCCACTAGAACATACATTTCCTTTACCCTTTGCATACACTTAGATCAGTAGCAAAACATGTAGATTCATACATTAATCACCCTTTCCATAAATGATCATAATGTTACTAACTTTCATTATGTTGTAAGCATACACTTGTTATGATCCTGTAAAGCAAGCTCAAGATCATGAGTCATCATTCATAGCATACTTCCTGATCCACCATGAAGGTTACAAGATCTTGAAGTCATTATTCACCATAGCATTCCAACATATGAAGATTCAAGGGTACTTGACATCCTCAATGATTGAAGACTTCTCATTCGAGAAGTTCATGTAGATTTCACTTGCATACATGAAGATCCATCACAACAAGTTTAGGGAGCTTGTGATCTTCATCCATTGAAGGCTTCCTTTTAATGGAAGTTCATTTAGAATAGTCATTCATATCCATGATACACTTATGTCATGGATCATCATTAATCATTGTAATCATCATTGTAAACACCAAACTAGATTAGGTGGTTTATGTGTTTGTGCCATAAAACACAAGGTTTCTATGTTGGGCCATAAAACATAGTGGGAGTGGTTGTACCCTTGTTAAAGAACCAATGGGAGTGGTTGTACCCTTGTAAAGAACTCGAAATGTAGCTTAGTGTCGGAAATTGTATAGGCGACGTTAGGTTGGTTCTACCTCGAACTAGAACCCGGTGTTTAGCTTAGTACCGGAAAAAGTGTAAGCGACGTGTGTAAGGTTTTCTCCGCCGAGAAGGGAGCTTGTTGATCTAGTGAAGTAACTCTCGAGTTGGGTACTCAGAGAGTGGAGTAGGGCGGAGAGGAGCTCCATGACCGAACCACTTTAAATCATCGTGTAGACATGTAGTATCTTTGAAAAAGGTGTTTGGTTCATTTGCTTCTAATCATGATGTTTAATGTATAGGATAGAAACGTATCTTTGAATGATCATGTGAACTAACTGTGACAATGCAGGACGATAACATTTTGATGTTATCAAGTTTCCGTGTTTAAGCCACTGTTTGGCTTAACATCCATTTATGGTAAGTTATTATCATCAGATTAATATATGTGTAAACGTGTGTTAGAATCCGTGTTTTTAGTTTTATTCTATTACATATTAGTAGTTACATATGATTGAGGACAATTTTCGAAATTTGAACAAGTAACGAAAAATTCGACATATGTTCTGTTTAGAATTCGAACCTCCATATGGCGGATCCCAAATTTTGGATCCGCCTAGTGTATGCTTTGGATCCGCCAGAACTAACAGCTATTTTTTCAAATTTTCGTTTAAATTCCTCACTTAAGATCACTCACTGGTATCACTTGGATTATGTTCACTGATGTTCACTTAAATTAGGATTAGGACATCTCACTTACACCAAATAGGATAATCATATCCAATCACAGTTTCAAATTTCATGAATATGCTCCAAAGTATCTTTTTTGTGAACCACTGAGTATTTGTGTTCATTACACATACTCATTGCATCCTCCTGTCCTTTACTCATCCATTAGATTGATTTGTTAATTGACAACTTCACAATAAATCCAAACTCCTCATTTGCAAAAATATCACAGATCACAAGTCCAACTCATAACTGTTGATATTATCTTGTATTCACAAATGTTGCCTCACTTGGTTAACATGTCATCCTTCAAGACGATTTACATCGAGTCTCACACTCAGGTTATAGATGTAATTATCAAGTCATGTCATCCTTTTCTCAAAGTAGGATTGACAACTTTAGTATTTCGTCCGAAATATTCAAGTATATATGACTTACGATTGTAGTCATTAAAAGTCATATCCGAAATAATCAACTCCCAAGTATTTTAAACAACATATGTTAAAACACTTATCCTATCACCAAAGTACACTTATACTTTCACCATCGTCCCATCACATTCACCTCTGTGATATATATCAGGTCCAAAGCTTCTAATCACATCACACACTAGTTGTACCTTCCTATGGATCACAAGAATTAGTCTCCATCATTGTTGTTTTCAACATCCATAAAACCTAAGTACCTTCATAGCATAACAAACCCCTACATCACCACAATCCTTATTATCATTGAGTGCATTGCTCAAAAAGCCCTTTGTCCAAACACTCATACCAAATCAAATGCACGTTGAATCAACTCAACCATACTTTATCAAGTATAGGATTAGAACCTTCACCATCAAATGAGCATGATGCTCACACTCATTATCAATTTCAATTAGGACCACTTTCACAAGTAATCAAAGTATTGGTAATACTTTGTCACCAAGCTTCTGCATATGTCTCTTTAAACCTTAAATCAATATTTTAACAATATATGTTAAAATACAAAAAAGACAACCTCATACATCCCAAATAACAATGAATCTTGAGGAATATACATAAGAAACTGAAGAAAGTTTATCTTGTCATCATCTAGTTATCATAATATTGAAACCTAGTTTATTTAGGATAAGTCTATCCAATTCACACACTTTGGGTTCATATCTTCATTTAGGAAAACATGATGTTTCGGAACGAGATTCCCTTCAACATTCCCTTCTATGTGTTTAGTTTTCATCTTGTTAAAAGGATAACATATATCCTATGCATCATTCTTTCCTTGCAACATGAAAGGTTGTGTTACAAGAAATTTAATCACACCTCATTGGCTAAATGATCTTAAACAAACATCTGCAAGTTCTATGAACTTGCACATTGTTAGCATTTATATTTTAGTCAAGTGATGGTCATTTGTATTTATTAAAAATGTGCGTCGTGTAGATAAGTTTATAAGGTCTAAATATTGTAAGGCTTGTGTTGGACTTTGTAATAGAAATGTTCAAGTAAAAGAATATAAGCCCAAGTCCAACACAAGGCCACCAAGCCCATGCTTAGAAGCATCTAGGGCATCCACTCTTCACTATAAATACCACACACTCTCACCATTTAGGGTGTGCCTCTAAATCTAGTGTAGGTGTGAGAGTGTGTGTATGTGTTTTATCTTTGTAATAGTTCTCTTTTGGCAATACAATCATTTGGTTTAAGTCAAATATCATACGCACCATCTCATCTTCATCTATTCTATTCTTCTTTTATTAGAGTGTCACGTTAATATTGTTTGAGTAGTAGTTTAATATAGCTTAGTTTATTAGTTAAGGTTGATCGAATCTAGTTTTACAAGTGGTATCTTCGCCTCACAAGGATTTAGGCAATAGTTGTGTTTGTTTTTGAGTTTAACGTGGGCTTTTCAAATAAAAAGTTATAGTTTTTTCATTTATTCGCATTATTTAGTGAGTTTTACGAGTAAAGCTTCAAGCTTTTTGGTCATAACGTGCGTATAATAGAAAAAGGTTATAGGTTTTTTGTGTTGATCGTGAGTTTAAGCGAAAAAGACGTGAGCTTTTTGTGGTTTTTGGCGTGAAACTTGAAGTGTGTGATCATACAAGTGTTAAAAGGTCCCTTGTTCGGATCTTCATTGTTGCACATTGGTTTTATTACTTTTCTTGTATAAGAAGAGTAATAAAAAGGGATACTACTCATCATTCAAAAATATCCAATCCTTGTATAAGGATTGCGATAAGTAAGGGTTTTTCGCAATTCAAATTGCGACAAAAGAGGGTTTGTCGAAATTCAAAAAGGCCTTTTTATCGCAATTGGAGTCTGCTCTTTATTGCAATTCAGCAAGTGGACTTTATCGCAAATCAAAACTCTCATTTTATCGCAATTGATTCTTTGTTATCCGAGAAGTCTATCGCAAACCAGATATATCGCAATCAGTTGTCGGACAAAGCAGATCTTTCTGAGTTTGACAGTTTTGGTCCCTCGCTTTTGCAGCAGCTTTGTGTAACTTTCAGATTTGGCAGTTTCAACCCTCGCACTTTACTTAAACGCATTCCAAGTTAAATAACTTTTATAAATTTGATTCGATCGTGATTTCTTCAACACCAAAAGTGAACTCGGTATTTTCGCGCTTGTATAAGTGTGTAAAATACTTCGACAATCGGATATCTACCCTCTTGTATAAGAGTGTTAGATTTTTTATATAAATTACCAATTTATATAAATTAGATATATTTCTATCTAAATTGAAATTTTGCCATAATTTCTATAAATTTTGGTCAAATTGAAATTTCTATAGAAATTGTCATTTTATCTAAATTAAAATTTACATAACTTTTGTCAAAATTGTAAACTTTTGATTTTGTCTAAATTATTCAAATTTAGTAACTTTATTTAATTTGTTTCATTTATCTAAATTGTAACTTCAAAGATCATCAACAACAAACCAAGGCTTCACAACAACATCAAAGCTTAACCTTCAACAACCACAACACCTATTTCTTTGCAACGATCCTGAATCAATCAACCTTATCATACAACATCAACAATGACTACTCAACAAGATATTCATGCAGCTGGTGCTGAAAACCGTCCTCCAATGCTAGAAAAAGGTAGTTACCTTCCATGGACAAGCCGTATGCTTCGATACATGAAAACCAAACCTAATGGACAAGGCAAACTCTTGATTAATGAACAAGGCAAACTCTTGATTAACTCCATCAAAAATGGTCCATTCAAGCCTCCTCAGATTCAAGTAGCTGGTGATCCGAATCAAACACCTCCCATTCCACCATCCTATCGTGATCAGAAAGAAGAAGAATACACAGAAGAGGATTGGAAACAGATTGAAGCAGATGACTTAGCCATGCACCTAATCCAACTTGGTCTACCACAAGAGATCTTTTGTGCTGTTGACAGTTGTGAAACTGCTTATGATATGTGGGAACGAGTTAGAAGGCTATGTCATGGAACTGAAATTGGTCAACAAGACATTGAAAACAAGCTTCTAACTGAATGGGAAAAGTTTTCATCCACTCCAGCTGAACCAATTGAATCTTACTACACAAGGTTTTGCACTCTCATGAATGAGCTCATCAGGAACAATTTAACACCAAAGCAGATTGTCTAGAACATCAAATTTCTTAACAACCTTCCAGTGGAATGGGGACGATATGTTACAATTGTTAATCAAACAAAGAACCTTCATGAAGTGAACTATGATCAGCTCTATGATTTTCTCAAACAAAACCAGAAAGAGGCAGATGAAGTTAGGAAAGAAAAACTTGCCAAACAACATGATCCTTTAGCATTGATTGCTCAAGCACCAACACCTTCAACAGTGAATACACAACCATCATCACCCACTCCCACTCAGAACATCATGCAACAACAATCTGTTCCACAACAACCATTCTACCCACAACAACTACAGAATCCACTATTCCAAGAACCTGAAATCACTGACCAAGATGAAGTTATGGCAGCTATGACACATGCATTTGCTCTAATGACAAAAGCATACCAAGGACGCTATTCCACACCAACCAACAACAATCAAAGGATCTCATCGAACACTCGCAACAGGCAGATTGCTCAGCCGAGTTTCAATATGGGTAATCAAGGACAAATGGTTGGAGTTTATGGGAATCAGCAGGGATATGCTACAGGGTTTCAAACGGGTAATCAAGGGCAGTATGCAGGCAATCAGATGGGTCAGTATATGGGTAATCAGAATCAGTTGGGTCAAGTTGCTGGAAATCAAAGGGGTCAGAATATGGGGAATCAATTTGAAATGTTGCTGCTCCAGTTGCTGGGAATGTTGGAAATATGAATCAAGGGAATGTGATAAAGTGTTTTAACTGTCAAAGAACTGGTCATATGGCAAGGAACTGTCCCGCAAAGCCAAAGAAGAAAGATGTTGAGTATCTGCAGAAAGCATTGCTCTTAGCTCAGAAGGAAAAGGCAGGGTTTCAGTTGAATGCCGAGGAACATGATTTCATGGCACTGATAGATTAAACGGAAGATATGGAAGATATCGATGCCAACTGCATTTTCATGGCCAATCTTCAGGAGGTTAAATATGACATGGATTCTGAAACACCTCCTGTTTATGATATCAATGGAATCTCTGAGGTACCACCATATGCTACATGCCACAATAATGAAATGTTTTATATGTTACCTCAACATGAACAGCATCCTGCAACTCCTAATCTCACTTACGATACATATATGGACGAACCAAGTTGTAGCAATACTAATTTGGTAACTCCAAACATGCATCCTAATGGAGGCTTCGAGTCACAGCATACTGAGACTGAAGAGGAAACACGTGCTTTATTTGAATCATTATTGCAAAATGGTAGTACTGAGATTGAAAAGGTCAAAAAGATCAATCGCGATGTCAAGGCCGCGAATGAAAAATTGACCACTGAGCTTGAGAGATACAAGGTGAACGAAAAAGCTTTTGAATTTAACCACAAACGACAGTCAGAACTTGAAATTGGTTACAGAGATTCTGTTTTAAGAGAAAAACAATTGCAAATCAAATTTGACACTCTTGATGTCAATTTGAACATGAAAATTAAATCTTTAAACAAGGAAATTTCTGAATTAACCAACCAACTTTCTAAACAAAAATCAACTTGTTCTGATCTTGAAAAAGAAAAGAAAGAGTTGCATGCAAAGTTTTCAAAAGAGAAGATGAACTTCTTGATGAAATTCTTGACAAACAGGAAACAATTAAAAAGTTGGAAGAGTTGCTTGTAAAAACGGGTCATTCTACACAAACAATTAATTTTTTAATTAACGATCCAAACCCGATTTTACATACAATGAAGAAAATGGCTCTTGGTTGTGAAAACCCTTGTTATCTCAAGAAAGCTCAGAAAGAACAGAATGTGCTATATAATGGTAATATTATAAATGATGTACATGATCCACCTGCTGGTTATGATTCTTATGAAATGATTGAGCTTACCAAAGAGAGTAGAAACAAAATGCGACAATTGAACAGAGAAATCCAACCAATTGACTATAATGAGCTTAACAAACTTTCTGGCGTTCCTCTTGTTCAAAAAGTGTCACCATTGTTTTTCAAAAAACCAGTGGCTTTCGCAAAAAGAAAAGTTGTTTCAAAACATCTTTCTAACATCGAACAAATGTACTCTAACAACACTTGCTACACAAGTGAAGCTAGAATACTTTTGGATGATCTTAAAAAGAGAGTTGAAATGCTTCAAAATGTTGTGGCAACCAAAACTAACTCAAAAATCAACGACTGGTTTTCAAGTTTTCAAACTGAACAGAAAAAGATGTTCGAAACAGAAATTACTCCCATTGTAACAGCAATACATGCAAGAGTAATCCATGTTGAGAATGCAATTGTGAAAGAAGCAACCGAATTTGTCAAGGACCACAAATCATTGGTCAAAGAAGCTAATGAAAACTTGGAACGCATAAAGGTTTTCGAACAACATAATGACATACTCTCTGAAGTGGCTCTCTCGACTGAAATTATGTCCATTATTTATCAAACATATTCTGTTGAAGGTGATGAAAGACTTCGAGCTGAAACTTCTCAAATTGTTTCAAAATATGAAAATGCGTTTGCCAAACTTGAAAAAGAAAATGTCACATATTTTAAACAACTGGATCAGAAAAAGGAAGAATGCAAATATGACAAACTGTCGTATGAACGTTCTTACAAAGAAATGCAAAAACAAATTGATCTTTTGAAGTCTCAGCTTGAATGTCAAAAAGGGAAGGGTGAGGAAATTAAAACAAAGCCAAAAATGTCAATTTCACAATGTGCTCCTTCACCCTTGCCCAAAGAAAAAGGAAAAGAGAAAGTAGTTGTCGAAACACCAAAAGTGATAGCACCTGGACTTTATAGGATTAGTACCAGTACTGCGTCTACCTCTACATCACAAGAATATAGGGCTATAGACAAAAGTGTGAAAGATAATCCAAAAGAGACTAGGAATGCTAAAACTAATTCAAAGGACAACAAGATAAATCCTAATGCGTGTGCCTTACCTTCTACAGGAGTAGAAAGTACCTCTAAGAGCAGCAGACTAAAGCCTAGGAGCAATACAAGGAACAATAGAGTCCCACCTGCATCTAAGAGTGAAATGAAGAATAAAATGGAAGAAGTAGAAGAACACCCTAGGATTTTATCGCTTTCTAACAAGAAACATATGTCATCTGGATGTAATGTTAAGGACAATATTTCAAGTGCTTGTAATGAATCTGTTTGTTTAATGAGAAAGAAATCTTTGTCTGAAAATATTTGTGATGATGTTGTTTCTAATGATGTGAATGTGAATGCTGTGCCTAAACAGAAAGATGTGCCTTCAGGAACTAGTGCTAGGTCTAGATACATTAAAAGGCTTATTTCAAAATCTAGGAAAACCACTAGTAGCCTATTACCTAAGGACCATCTAAAGTTTTGCAAATGGAAACCAACGGGTAGAATGTTTACACCTAAGGATGGCACTTTAGAAATTGCTCCAAATAAACAAATTGAAACCATCTCTAAGTGTGTTTCACCTGTTACATCTAACCCCCTGGAACCAAATGTTAAACGGTTTCCATATACAAAACCATCTGTTTTACGCAGGTCATTGAAATTTGTCTTTGGATTGTCGACTCGGGTTGCTCCAAGCACATGACCGAGAATTTGAAGCTGCTGATCAACTTTGTATGGAAGTTCATGGGAACAGTTCGGTTTGGAAATGATCATGTAGCAGCTATTCTGGGTTATGGAGATCTACAGTTCAGGAATTTTCTAATCACTCGGGTTTACTATGTCGAAGGATTGGGACACAACCTGTTTTCAGTCGGACAGTTTTGTGATGCAGATTTAGAGGTTGCATTTAGAAGGAATACATGTTTCGTTAGGAATTTGATTGGAGATGATCTCTTAACTGGAAATCGTGGAACCAATCTCTATGCTATCGACATTAATCAAATGGCCTCTTCATCACCAATTTATCTTATGACAAGAGCTGACAAAACTAAGTCCTGGTTGTGGCACAGACGTCTATCCCATCTTAACTTCGACACAATCACAAAGCTTGCCAAAGACGACATCGTCACCAGTCTCCCTAAATTCAAATACACCAAAGAACACTTATGTCCATCCTGTGAGCAAGGCAAAAGAAAACGAGCAACTTATAAACCTAAAACCATTCCCAGTTCGGTTGATAAGTTACATCTGTTGCACATGGACTTATGTGGCCCGATGAGAGTTGAGAGTATCAATGGGAGGAAGTATATTCTTGTGATTGTCGATGATTATTCAAGATATACATGGGTAAGGTTTTTGAGAACAAAAGACGAAGCAACAGGCATCATCATCACCTTTGTGAAGCGTATACAAGTTCTACTTCAAGCTCCAGTAAGGATTGTAAGAACGGACAATGGCACGGAATTCACTAATCAGGAGTTAAGAACATATTTTGAAGAAACTGGAATTACTCACCAGACATCAGCAGTCAGAACTCCACAGCAAAATGGGGTAGTTGAAAGAAGAAATAGAACTCTTGTGGAAGCTGCTCGCACAATGCTGATCTATTCCAGTCCACCATTATTCTTATGGGCTGATGCTGTTTCCACTGCTTGTTTTACTCAAAATCGATCCATAATCCATCCAAGATTCAATAAAACCCCATATGAATTAGTGAACAACAGAAAACCCAATATCTCTTACCTTCATGTATTTGGCGCTTTGTGCTATCCTACGAATGACAGAGAAGATCTGGGGAAACTGAAAGCTAAGGGTGATATTGGAATCTTCATTGGTTATTCAGATAACTCGAGGGCATTCAGGGTGTATAATAGAAGAACTAAAAGAGTAATGGAGACGATGAATGTGAAGTTTGATGAAATTTCACAGATGGCTTCTGAGAGACTCGCTCTAGAACCCGCGCTTAACCCGATGGCTTCTAATCGTATCGGATTAGGACCCGCACCACAAAGTCAAACTTCTGGACATATCAGTTCAGGACTCATACCTCAAGGAGCTCAGTCAACTACTTCTAACAAACCAACAACTCAAGAACTGGACACTTTCTTCGAGTTTATGTATGATGAATACTATAGTGGAGCTTTGACAAATGCATCACAACAACGTTCCGCTGCACCCACTCAACAACATCAACCACCACCACCACCACCGCAAGATGCATCTACAACAATCGAAGCTGACGCACCAACTCCCTCAACATCATCAACATCTACTCCACCAAATCCAGTAATTGAGATTGTGTTACCAAGAGTTGATGAGCAAAACCAAACACCACCAATTCAAGAAGAACAACAAAACGATGCTGTGTTAGAAGAAGAACCATTTTAAAACCCATTTGCAACGGACTCTGCTGAATCTTCTTCTAGGTTACAAGAACCACCAACACGTATTCGTCAAATCCAAGGTACCCTTCAACGTTAAAGTGGACTAGAGACCATCCAATAGAACATGTCATTGGTGAACCTTCAAGGCCAGTCCAGACGAGAAAACAGCTTGCCACCGATTGTGATATGTGCATTTTTGCCTGCTCAGTCAGTCTAAAAGAGCCAAAGAACATTCGGGAAGCAATGGCAGACGACGCATGGATTGAAGCAATGCAGGAAGAACTTCTCCAATATAAATTACATGACACTTGGGATTTAGTGCCGAGACCAATCGACAAGCTCGTCATTGATCTTAAGTGGTTATGGAAAAACAAAAAGGATGAAGAAATGATTGTAATTCGCAACAAAGCTCGTCTCGTGGCCAAGGGATTCAGACAAGAAGAGGGGATAGATTTTGAAGAGTCATTCGCGCCAGTAGCCAGACTTGAGGCAGTCAGGATTTTCTTAGCTTATGCGGCTCACAAGAACATCACGGTCTATCAGATGGATATCAAGACGGCTTTCTTGAATGGAACTCTGAAGGAAGAGGTGTACGTGAGTCAGCCAGATGGATTCGTTGACAAAGATCATCCGGAATATGTCTACAAGCTCAAGAAGGCTATCTATGGTTTGAAACAAGCCCCAAGGGCGTGGTATGACGAGTTATCATCTTTCTTGCTGAATAATCATTTCACCAAAGGAACAATTGACCCAACCTTGTTTACTAAGAAATTTAAAGATGACATTTTGATTGTTCAGATTTACGTGGACGACATAATCTTTGGGTCCACTAATCCGAAACATTCAAAACTTTTTGCAAATCTCATGAAAAGAAAATTTGAAATGTCCTTGATGGGAGAATTAAAATTCTTTTTGGGTTTACAAATTCATCAAACCCCACGTGGAATTTTTATAAATCAAGCTAAATATACAATTGAGATTTTAAAGAAACATGGAATGGAAAATTGTGACTCTGTTGGTACTCCAATGGTCACTTCACCCAAAATTGGTGCTGATTTATATGGGAAACCCATGGATCCGAAGAAATATCGGAGCATGATTGGTTCTCTCATGTACTTAACTGCTTGTCGACCCGATATACATTTTGCTGTCTGTTTATTAGCACGGTTTCAGGCAAGGCCTACCGAACTTCACCTCCAAGAGGTTAAACGGATCTTTCGGTACCTACGAAGAACCATTAATATGGGAGTTTGGTATCCGAAAGATTCGGAGTTTACACTAACAGCCTTTTCAGATGCCGACCATGCTGGTCGCCAAGTTACTGCAAAAAGTACATCCGGGGGAGCACAATTTCTGAGAGAAAAGCTAGTAGGCTGGTCATCAAGGAAACAAGATTGTACGGCGTTATCAACTGCTGAAGCCGAGTATGTGTCTTTATCTGCGTGCTGTGCCCAAGTTCTATGGATGAGGACACAACTAACAGATTATGGTTTCTCTTTCGATCGCATTCCTATCTATTGTGATTCGAAAAGTGCCATAGCCATCTCGTGCAATCCCGTGCAGCACTCGAAGACCAAGCATATTAGAGTCCGCTATCACTTCATAAAGGAACACGTCGAAGAGGGTACTGTTGAATTATTCTTCGTGAAGACTGAATACCAACTCGCCGATCTATTTACTAAAGCCCTTCCAAAAGAAAGGTTTGATAACTTAGTTCGACGAATTGGAATGCGAAGCCTAACTCCCGAAGAGTTAGAAAGTCTTCTCGAAACTTCTTGAATTTTATCTCAAAAAGCTTCGCATGTAAATATTTTTCAAAAAACAAAACACAAAATTTGAAAAACCAACAAAAACAAAATACAAAAATAGAAAATTTCAAAAATACAAAAACAATATAAAATCTAAAAATCCAAAAATATTCTTCTCACGACATGTCTCTCGTATAAATCAATATTCTGTACGTACCTAGAAATGTCATTCAACAATGATACGGGCATGTACAGATGCTTGAGCGAGAGTTCATTTAAATTTTTTCTAAAACATGTCGTCTCTCAAAAATTTCTTAAATAATGGCTTCGGAACAATTCAGTTTCGGACCCGAGCTTCAAAGAAAGGAAAGTGCTTCATCAAAACAAAAGTTTTAAATACTTTTTCGAGCACTTATCCTAAAAATCTAAACGGCTTTCGTATATTTCAGTACGAAACCCGCGCTACATTGATGACTTCTGATTATATCTGATCAGGACTCGCAGTGTTAATGGCAAAAGAAAACAACGAATCCTTGAGCACATGATCAAGATTTTTCAAAAAGATTTTTCAAAATCTTTCTCCAAATTCTGTGCTCAAGATTCTTCAAAAAGATAACTCCCTCTATACCCTCACTACAAGAAAAGTGGCTTTTTAGGACCCTTTTTTCTGGGACGGTATGATAATGGAGTCCTAAAAAACTGTTTAATAGGACATATGAGCGTTTAGGGTCCTTTTTAAATATTTGCTACTTAGGCGGTGTCCTAAAAAGTTATATAATAGGATGGTTGATTATTTGGGGTCATATTATCATATAACTTAATAGGACACTTAAAATATGGATCCTAATAAATTACTTTATAAGACATTTAGTTGTTGGTGTCCCATTATGTGATAGTGTAATACGACACTTGATCACTAGATGTCCTATTATGACATAACCTAATAAGACCCTTGACACTTGGGTCTTATAACTTTAACCTTTATAGGACGTTTATTCATTATGGTTTTATTATAATACACCATAATAGGACACTTGAGTTTTGAGTCATAAGACATCAGTTAGTTAAAACGCTTATTCACAAAAAGTTTTATTATAACAAAATTTAATAGGACCTTTAACACGTGGGTATTATAACGTAAACCTTTATAGGACGCTTATGCATAATGGCTTTATTATCATACACCATAATAGGACATTTTATTTTTGAGTCATAAAACATCAGTTTTATGGAACGCTTATTCGCAAACGTTTTTTATTATAACAAAACTTAATAGGACCCTTAAGACGTGGGTATTATAATGTTAACCTTTATAGGACGCTTATGCATAATGGCTTTATTATCATACACCATAATAGGACATTTTGTTTTTAGTCATAAAATATCAGTATTTTAGAACATTTATTCGCAAAAGTTTTATTATAACAAAACTTAATAGGACCCTTAAAGGACGCATATTCATTATGGTTTTATTACAATACACCATAATAGGACACTTGATACATTAGTCATAAAACATTAATTATTTAGAACGCTTATTCGCAAACGTATTATTAAAACATAACTTAATATGACACTTGACACTTGGGTCCCATAGATTGATACACCATTATAGGACACTTGATATTTGAGTCATAAAACATCAGTTTTATGGAACGCTTATTCGCAAACGTTTTTTATTATAACAAAAGTTAATAGGACCCTTGACAGTAGGGTCTTATAACGTTAACCTTTATAGAACGCTTATTCATAATGGTTTTTTTATGATACACCATAATATGACACTTCTTTTTAGAGTCGTAAAACATCCGCTTTTTATAATGCTTATTCAAATTAAGTTTTATTAAAACATAACTTGATATGACACTTGACACTTGGGTCTCATAAATTCATCCACCATAACAGGACACTTGAAATTTGAGTCATAAAGTATCAGTTTTATAAAACGCTTACTTGAAAAAGTTTTATTTTAACAAAACTTAATATGACACTAGCTATTTAAGTAATAAAACATCAGGTTTTTACAACGGTTATTCGCAACAGTTTTATTATAACAAAATTTAGTAGGACCCTTGTCACTTGGGTCTCATAGGTTGATACACCATAATAGGACACTTGAAATTTTAGTCATAAAACATCAATTTTATAGAACGCTTAATTGGAAAAGTTATATTTTAATAAAACTTAATAGAACCTTTGACACTTGGGTCTTATAACCTTAACCTTTATAAGACGATTATTTATTATGGTTATATTATCATACACCATAATAGGACACTTCATATTTGAGTCATAAAATATCAGTTTTTAGAATGTTTATCAAAAATTTGATTCGCTAAAATCAATGTGTAATTATTTCCTAGGAAACACAAGTGAAGTATGTGTAACCCGGTTCGTTATCCCCAACGAAGGATGAATGGAATTTGTGATATCGATTCGTGATACGTGTTTGAATAGTGAAAACGAAGAGATTTTGGATTTTTAATCTAAAGAGTTAATTACATAAATGGTCAATGTGGTTTGTTTTTTTTTCACTTTCAGTCACTGAAGTTTTTTTTTTACTGATTCAGTCACTGTGGTTTGCATATATTACGGATCCAGTCCAATTTCGAATAAAATGACCAAAAAGCCCTTGTCATCTTCTTTTTCAAATGAATAATTACATAAATGGTCACTATGGTTTGTCTATTTTTTCACATTTAGTCCTTTAGACTAACGGCCGTTAGTCCTTTACACGTTTTCGTCCGTATTTACATGTTTTCGTCCGTTTTTTACACGTTTTCGTCCGTATTTACATGTTTTTCGTCCGTTTTTACACGTTTTCGTCCGTTTTTTACACGTTTTCATCCGTATTTTAACACGTATCATACCGTATTACATGTTTTCGTCCGTATTTTTACATTTTCATCCCTTTACTAATGTTTTTGCCAGTACTTACACGTTTTTGTCCGTTTTTACAGTTTTCGTCCGTATTTACACGTTTTCGTCCGTTTTTACATGTTTTCATCCGTATTTACACGTTTTCGTCTGTTTTTACATGTTTTCTCCGTTTTAACAATGTTTTCATTTCGTGTTTTTACACGTTTTCGTATCATATTTACAAGCTTTCTTGTCAGTATTACATGTTTTTTCTGTATTTACACATTTTCATCCGTATTTACACTTTTCGTCCGTGTAAATTATGGACAAAATGTGTAAATCTCTAAAAACATGTAAAAACGGACAACATAACGTTAATTACAGATCAAGACGTGTAAAACATGAATTTTGTAATACAACAAAACATGTAAATAACGAAAAATGTGTAAAAATAACGAAAACGATGTAAAAACTGACAAAAACGAGTAAATACAACGAAACATGTAAAACGGATCGAAAAGTGTAAATACAGACGAAAACATGTAAAAACAGACAAAAATGTGTAAAAACGGATGAAAACGTGTAAAACAGACAAAAACGTGTAAATACGAAAGAAAACGTGTAAATACGGACAAAAACGTGTAAATAACGAGAAAAACTGATAAAAACAGACAAAAAATGTAAATACGGACGAAAACTGTAAAAACAACAAAAACGTGTAAATACGGACGAAAACATGTAAATACGGACAAAAACGTGTAAATACGAGAAAAACGTGTAAAAACGGACAAAAACAGTGTAAATACGGATGAAAACTGCAAAAACGAAAGAAAACGTGTAAAAACGGACGAAAAACTTTAATACAGACGAAAACGGTAAAACAGGAGAAAACGTGTAAAATACTGACGAAAACGTGTAAATACGGATGAAAACGTGCAAAAACATGAAAAAACGTGTAAAACGGACGAAAACAGTAAAAACGACGAAAACACGTAAAAATGGACGGAAAACGTTTAATACTGACGAAAACGTGTAAAAAGGACGAAAAGTGTAAATACGACAAAATGTGTAAATACGGACGAAAACATGTAAAACTGACGAAAAACGTGTAAAAATGGACGGAAAACGTATAATACGACGAAAACGTGTAAAAATGGACGAAAATGTGTAAATACGGACGAAAATGTGTAAATACGGACGAAAACGTGTAAATACTAACAAAAACGTGTAAAAACGGACGAAAACGTGTAAATACTGACAAAAAATGGTAAAAACGGACGAAAACGTGTAAAAACGGACGAAAACGTGTAAGTACCGACGAAAATGTGTAAAAACGGACCAAAACGTGTAAATACGAACGAAAACGTGTAAATACGGATGAAAACGTGTAAATACTGACAAAAACGTGTAAAAATGGACGAAAACGTGTAAATACGTATGAAAACGTGTAAAAACAGACGAAAACGTGTAAATACGGACGAAAACGTGTAAATACTGACGAAAACGTGTAAAACGGGACGAAAACGTGTAAATATGGACGAAAAAGTGTTAAAACGGACGAAAACGTGTAAATACGGACGAAAACGTGTAAATACGGACGAAAACGTGTAAATACTGACAAAAACGTGTAAAAACGGACGAAAATGTGTAAATACTGACAAAAAATGGTAAAAACGGACGAAAACGTGTAAAAACGGACGAAAACATGTAAGTACGGACGAAAATGTGTAAAAACGGACGAAAACGTGTAAATACGAACGAAAACGTGTAAATACGGACGAAAACGTGTAAATACTAACAAAAAAGTGTAAAAACGGACGAAAACATGTAAATACGTATGAAAACGTGTAAAAACTGACGAAAACGTGTAAATACGAACGAAAACGTGTAAATACTAACGAAAACGTGTAAAAACGGATGAAAACGTGTAAATACGGACGAAAACGTGTAAATACGGATGAAAACGTGTAAATACGGACGAAAATGTGTAAAAACGGACGAAAACGTGTAAATACGGACGAAAACATGTAAAAACAGACGAAAACGTGTAAATACGGACGAAAACGTGTAAAAACGGATGAAAACGTGTAAATACTGACAAAAAATGGTAAAAACGGACGAAAACGTGTAAAAACGGACGAAAACGTGTAAGTACAGACGAAAATGTGTAAAAACGGACCAAAACGTGTAAATACGAACGAAAACGTGTAAATACGGATGAAAACGTGTAAATACTGACAAAAACGTGTAAAAATGGATGAAAACGTGTAAATACGTATGAAAACGTGTAAAAACGGACGAAAACGTGTAAATACGGACGAAAACGTGTAAATACTGACGAAACGTGTAAAACCGGATGAAAACGTGTAAATATGGACGTAAACGTGTTAAAACGGACGAAAACGTGTAAATACGGACGAAAACGTGTAAATACTGACAAAATATGTAAAAACGGACGAAAATGTGTAAATACTGACAGAAAATGGTAAAAAAACGGACGAAAACTTGTAAAAAACGGACAAACGTGTAAGTACGGACGAAAATGTGTAAAAACGGACGAAAACGTGTAAATACGAACGAAAGCGTGTAAATACGGACGAAAACGTGTAAAAACGGACGAAAACGTTTAAATACGTATGAAAACGTGTAAAAACGGACGAAAACGTGTAAATACGTATGAAAACGTATAAAAACGGACGAAAACGTGTAAATACGAACGAAAAGGTGTAAATACTGACGAAAACGTGTAAAAACGGATGTAAACGTGTAAATACGGACGAAAACGTGTAAATACGGATGAAAACGTGTAAATACGGACGAAAACGTGTAAAAACGGACGAAAACGTGTAAATACGTACAAAAACGTGTAAAAAACCGACGAAAACGTGTAAATACGGACGAAAACGTGTAAAAACGGACGAAAACGTATAAATACGGACGAAAACGTGTAAATACTGAGAAAAAAGTGTAAAAACGGACGAAAACGTGTAAATACGGATGAAAACGTGTAAAAAGGGATGAAAACGTGTAAATACGGACGAAAACGTGTAAATACGGATGAAAACGTGTAAAAACGGACGAAAACTTGTAAATACTGACAAAAACGTGTAAATACGGACGAAAACGTGTAAAAACAGACGAAAACGTGTAAATACGGACGAAAACATGTAAAAACAGACGAAAACGTGTAAATACGGACGAAAACGTGTAAAAACGGACGAAAACGTGTAAATACTGACAAAAAATGGTAAAAACGGACAAAACGGACGAAAACGTGTAAGTACGGACGAAAATGTGTAAAAACGGATGAAAACGTGTAAATACGAACGAAAACGTGTAAATACGGACGAAAACGTGTAAATACTGACAAAAACGTGTAAAAACGGATGAAAACGTGTAAATACGTATGAAAACGTGTAAAAACGGACGAAAACGTGTAAATACGGACGAAAACGTGTAAATACTGACGAAAACATGTAAATCCGGACGAAAACGTGTAAATATGGACGAAAACGTGTAAAAACGGACGAAAACGTGTAAAGAAGGACGAAAACGTGTAAATACTGAAAAAAACGTGTAAAAACGGACGAAAACGTGTAAATACGGAAGAAAACGTGTAAATACGGATGAAAACGTGTAAAAACGGATGAAAACGTGTAAATACGGACGATAACGTGTAAATACGGATGAAAACGTGTAAAAACGGACGAAAACGTATAAATACTGACAAAAACGTGTAAATAAGGACGAAAACGTGTAAAAACGGACGAAAACTTGTAAATACGTACGAAAACATGTAAAAACGGACGAAAACGTGTAAATACGGACGAAAACGTGTAAAAATGGACGAAAACGTATAAATACGGACGAAAACGTGTAAAAACGGACGAAAATGTGTAAATACGGACGAAAACGTGTAAATACGGACGAAAACGTGTAAATACTGACAAAAAATGGTAAAAACGGACGAACACGTGTAAAAACGGACGACAACGTGTAAGTACGGACGAAAATGTGTAAAAACGGACGAAAACGTGTAAATACGGACGAAAACGTGTAAATACGGACGAAAACGTGTAAATACTGACAAAAACGTGTAAAAACGGACGAAAACGTGTAAATACGTATGAAAACGTGTAAAAACGGACGAAAACGTCTAAATACGGACGAAAACGTGTAAATACTGACGAAAACGTGTAAATCCGGACGAAAACGTGTAAATATGGACGAAAACGTGTAAATACGGACGAAAACGTGTTAAAACGGACGAAAACTTGTAAAAACGGCCGAAAACGTGTAAATACGGACGAAAACGTGTAAAAACGGACGAAAACGTGTAAATACAGACGAAAACGTGTAATTACGGACGAAAACGTGTAAATACTGAGAAAAACGTGTAAAAACGGACGAAAACGTGTAAATACGGAAGAAAACGTGTAAATACGGATGAAAACGTGTAAAAACGGATGAAAACGTGTAAATACGGACGATAACGTGTAAATACGGATGAAAACGTGTAATAACGGACGAAAACGTGTAAATACTGACAAAAACGTGCAAATACGGACGAAAACGTGTAAAAACGGATGAAAACTTGTAAATACGGACGAAAACATGTAAAAACGGACGAAAATGTGTAAATATGGACGAAAACGTGTAAAAATGGACGAAAAAGTATAAATACGGACGAAAACGTGTAAAAACGGACGAAAATGTGTAAATACGGACGAAAACGTTTAAATACGGACGAAAACGTGTAAATACTGACAAAAACGTGTAAAAACGGACGAAAACGTGTAAATACTGACAAAAAATGGTAAAAACGGGCGAAGACGTGTAAAAACGGACGAAAACGTGTAAGTACGGATGAAAATGTGTAAAAACGGACGAAAACGTGTAAATACGGACGAAAACGTGTAAATACTGACAAAAACGTGTAAAAGTGGATGAAAACTTGTAAATACGTATGAAAACGTGTAAAAACGGACGAAAACGTGTAAATACGGACGAAAACGTGTAAATACTGACGAAAACGTGTAAAACCGGATGAAAACGTGTAAATATGGACGAAAAAGTGTAAATACGGACGAAAACGTGTTAAAACGGAAGAAAACGTGTAAAAACGGACGAAAACGTGTAAATTCGGACGAAAACGTGTAAATACGAACGAAAACGTGTAAATACTGACAAAAACGTGTAAAAACGGACGAAAACGTGTAAATACTGACAAAAAATGGTAAAAACGTTCGAAGACGTGTAAAAACGGACGAAAACGTGTAAGTACGGATGAAAATGTGTAAAAACGGACGAAAACGTGTAAAAACAGACGAAAACGTGTAAGTACAGACGAAAATGTGTAAAAACGGACCAAAACGTGTAAATACGGACGAAAACGTGTTAAAACGGACGAAAACGTGTAAAAACGGACGAAAACGTGTAAATACGGACGAAAACGTGTAAAAACGGACGAAATAATTTGGTTAAGACCAGACCTATGTCGATCCGGTTAATCAACCCGGTGGGTCTGGGGTAGTAAAAGAAGTAACTCCACCTCGTCCTGATCTGGTTAATCAACCTGGTGGATCTGGGGTTACTCCACCTCGTCCTGATCCGGTTAATCAACCTGGTAATGACGAGGAAAAGAATGAGGATGAACAGACGAAGGACTTTTGACATGGATAAGGATGATGAGACAAATAAGATGTTTATTGATGAGGAAGAGATCAATAAAGCTGCTGTAGAGCTGGAATTGGAAAAGAAGAGGGAGGAAGAAGAAAGGCTGGCTGAGGAAAAGGAAGACGACCGTCATATTCAAACACCACCAGCCACTCCTCCACATTCTCCACCAATTGTCCATGAATCACCTCCAGTGTCTCAACAAGCAAGAAAACAAAGAAGATAACTAGGCTCAAAAGGGATGATCTAATCTCCTAAGCGTCTGAAAGGGTGAAAAAGTCCGCAAAGCTGGAACGTACCAAGAAAGATGACCAACTACGTGACCAAGTCGAAACCTTAACCAATATGGTCACTGGTCTTGTCGAACAAGTGAATGAGCTGCAAAACACCAAAGCTAGTGTAACAACCGACAAGTTTCCAAAATTTGTTCTACGAGCCAAAATAACTATTTTGATATTCCTTAGCTTTTAAAACTCTTTGAACTTGTTTTGGATTGAATAACAGTGGATATCTTGTTGAAACGTGAGAGTTATTCATTTATCGAGCCAACATAACCTAAAACACGCGAAACGAATCGAATTTGCCAAATAAATTAATTTCGATAAAGTTATGCGTATTTATACTCGTTCTTATCAGAAAAATTATTTCGGGAATAATGAAGCAAGTTTCATAATTTTTCGAGTCTGTTTGGTACGTCGAATGGGTCCCACATTGTTTATGCCAAAAGTTTTACCCAGTTGGCAATTTATACCCCCGCCCAAAATTTACCCCCCGCCCACATACTATGATTTGGCCAGGTTTAGTCCCTCACAGGGTATAAAAGGCGATTTTTTTTTTTTATATTTTATTCATTTTTACACACTCTCACACACATATCTCGACTTTTTTACTAATTAATTGTTTTCACAAAAAAAAATTACCATTGTATGGCATGTTTAAAAGTATTATCTATTTTATGGCATAACTTACTAAATTTAACAATACAACCTTTCTATTTATTTATTCTTTATTAAAGACAATTACAAAATGTAAACAAAGAAAAAATAAAAAAAAATAAAAAAAAAAAAAAAAAAATAAAAAAAAAAAAAAAAAAAAACATGTGTGACTACACTCACCCACTCATTGACCATATACTTGTGCGTTGAAATACTCCGTATTATAGATTTTTCTTAGGATATCATTAATATTTTGATCATTTTATATTTATGTAAGTTGAAATATTTTGATCATTTTATATTTATGTATGTTGAAATTATACACTTTCACATTTTACTAATGAAACTGCACATACGATTAGTTGTTGTAATTGATTTGTATGATTAACTGATGCTTAGTTTAATTTTTGTTCCATGTTAAAGCGGCCTTGCATGTGGAATTCACAACCGACCATTCCGACCCGCCCTTGACCAACTATATATTTCATTCTATTTTCTTCATTTTCATATATTTACTTAGTCAACGGTAACATTTATGCTTATTTAGTTAATATTTTATTGTTATTTATGACTGTAGTTACGATAGTAGTTGTTACGTTTATGCTTATTTGCTTGTTTGGCAGAAGAAGAAAAAAAGATGGACCAGCATATGAATTCTATTTTGAATATGATTCGTAACGAGGGCTTTGACATGTTGTCACGAGTTGGAGGTGACTACTTGTTGGTTTGGTAGAAGAAAAAATATATAAGCCTGCCCATAAGTTGTCGATATTTTCAATAATGTTTAAAAAATAATAGAATAATTTAATTTGTTAACATAAATTGTAATGAAAATATTGATGGTTTTGCTCATCACCTTCTGATAGTATTTATTTGTAACATGTGGGTTGGAAAAAGCAAGGGTAACATTTTTTCCTAGCAATAGGAAAAAGTCAAATTAAATTCGCTTAAATTAAAAATAAAAAGAATAAGAGAGAAAAAAAAAAAAAAAAAAAAAAAAAAAAAAAAAAAAAAAAAAAAAAAAAAAAAAACTATATGATAGAAATTGATAGTCAATATTATTGAAGATGCCATACAATGATAAATACGTTTTTTAAAAGCCATTAGTCGGTAAAAAACTCCACATATCTCTCTCACCCCTCCCCCACCTCCGTCCGGCCACAATTCTGGCAGCCACCGTCGATGGAAAATTTTCCGGCAAAACCCAAACCTACACCATTCGATAGATCAAGCAACGGAGACCCTTTCTGGAGAGTATGAGACCAAGAGGAGCTCGTTTGATCATGTTTTGAAGCCACCACATCCGCACACCACCATCACCACCACTCGCCACCACTCTTTTTTTCCCTCCTCTCTCGTTGGTAAAACACTTGAACCACTCTTTTACTTATTTTCCTCATTTTAATCAAACCCTAATCAGGTTTAAATTCATATTAAAGATTTTTAAAAAAATGAAACTAAAATTAATGTTTCCTATTAAAACTTGTGTGGATCCATGTTTTGAAACCGAGAATCGTCTGACTTGTGGGCGAGTCGACTCAACTCAGTGAGTTGAGTCAACTCGACCGAGTCAACTCACCGAGTTGAGTTGACTCGGATATTGGCTATATTTCTGTGTGGATGTGATATCCTAGATTCGCATTGGGTTTATTGTTGTTGTTAATTATTTTGACTCGTATGGAGTCGAGTCATGACTCATTATGAGTCACGACCTGATTGGGTGATCCGAACTGTATATACCTTTGCTTATCTGCTTTTTGTTGCCTCGTTTCAAATTAGATTAGCATGTTCGGTTGGTGCTTGGTTTTGTTTATAGTTTAGATTAGCATGTTCGGTTGGTGCTTGGTATTTACTTTGTTGTTGGTTGCGATAAGCTTACTCCTCTTGATCATTTTATTGTTGTCGTTGTTTTGTTTGACACATATTAGGGTGAGTCGTGACTCGTTACGAGTCACGACGTGAGTGTGGTTGTCTTATTTAGATAGTGGCGATTTGTTGTCGACTGATGTGGTTCAGGGTTTGGATTCGTTTAGTTATGCTTTGTTTTAGTCAAAAGTACATGTATATTTTAACTTATAATAGCGAACAGTTACTTGTTCTTCATCTCTAGCATTGTTAACCATTAGCAAATTTTTTCTCACTGTCTTCCAATCCCATTAGGTAATTTAGGTTAGGAAAAAAGTTGTCTGAAGCATTTATATTAAAGGGTGTTGCGGATTTAGTCAAATTTTCAAACCGGGCTTATTAGTTACAGTATAAAAAATTATCCATTAAATGACTAAAACAAAGTAAATTATAATGTGGTGATATATATAAGATTGGTCATAAATTTTATTTTTGGTCCTAGTAAACAAATACGAATACCGTTATGTGTTAAGTTCCTTAACCCCACCATGCCATGTTATTAGATTGGTTTTGTGGTATTTTTTGTGTGATCCTATTAACATGCGTTAATTTCTTTCTTTTTCTTTTTTATAATAAGCTATTGTGTATAATTTGACTTCGGAATTTGTGACCTCTACAGTATACAGAAGAGGAGGTTGAGCTCAGTTATGAAGACTTCTATAAAGATGTGCATACAGAATTTTTGAAGTTTGGGGAAATTGTAAATTTCAAGGTATGACTGAATAACTTATTTAAACTTTCAAATAGTTGATTACGTTGAGTATTAGTGCAGCTATACCTATTATTGCTTCATAAATAGAGATACAGCGCTTCCCTCTTACTGCGTGTCTCTGCAATAGGCCGGATTAGGTGGGTTAGGTAAATGGGTCAACCTAGTAATTTTTTGGTAAGTGCCAAATTGTGCAAGACTACACTTTTTATGCAATAAGAATACACTTTAGCGGCTCTCAGCTTATTCAACATATTTAACCTGTTTCCTCCCTAGTTACTTTTTTTTTTCATCTTACCCATTTCACCCATCCAAGTGAACATGTTCATAAGTAAATGGGTCAAAATTGCCACTGCTGAGTGATATAAGAAAATTTACTGGGTTTTAGTTACTAACTTCAATTATTCCGAGCAGCTCTGTAATCAGTCACATAAGCTAAATATCAGACTTATAGTGAAAATAAACAATGAATTGACACTACTTTTTGCTCTTACTTGTAAGTTTTGTCATTGTTATAGAAAAGCATATTATGTGTGTTCAGGTGTGCAGAAATGGGACGTTCCATCATTTATATTGAGTTACAATCATATTTAATCATTGATCAGACCAATAATATATGTTTGTGAACATGATATTGCAGAACGTGTTGGAGCTGAAGTTGTTGAGTGTGCTTGTGTTATTGGATTGCAACCACTAATTCTCACCTGAGCTGCATGGATACAATTTTGGAACACAACCACTAATTCTCACCTGAGCTGCATGGATACCGGTAGCCATGTAACATTCTTGTACTTTACATTTCATTAATGTGTAAATCGGATCATGCTTATTGGATCAGAAGTCATTTAAATTAAAGATCCTGATGATATGACGCCTTATTTATCCATCAGAACTGTTACCTTCCAGTTTTAGGATTTTTCATGAATGTTTGCTATAATTAGTAGTAGGCTAAGTTCGCTAATAGCACACTGTTGATATCTTTTCATGGTTTTCGCTGATTTAGAGTAGTAGCGAGAAATTAAAAAAAAAAAGGAAAAAAGAAAAGTATAAAGAAAAGAAGCTATATTATGAATTGTACATTACATCTGTACATCTCTGGTTTATATTTTGTATGGTAATGCATCAAAGTTGAAAGTTCTGGACTTGCCATTATAGATTTGAAAATGCTTGATATAGATCTGGGGTCACAACATTATCTTTTTTTGTCATCATTAAAGTTAGTTTAGACATTTGGTAAATAGACTGCTAATTCATTGTGTTGTTACAATGGGAGGTATGCAATCTCGTATGGTCAAAGAATGTGAATGAACTCCTGAGCACCCAATGAAATTCCCAAAACCAGATTATTGTTTGGAGATACCCTACTATAGTATTAATACTACTTTTATTTCTCTTATCATTAACTACTTTATAAACCTGCTTAGATTGCAAATTTATTTGCTTTTGACCTCCTTTGGATACACCAGCCTCCATACCTGCAGTAGCATTTGTATTAGAGGTTGAGGCACCATTTAAATTCATATCATTACCTGCATATTACATTTGTTTAAGCTAATACATGTGTCTGACTATAAATTGATAAAATATTTGTTGAAAACTGAAATCTAGGTCGGGGATGAAGTTTTCCTTAAAAGCATTCTAAACTCAACCGAGACTGTAGCAAAAGGATGGGTGAGGAGCTTGGACCCAAATGATCTAGTTGGTGGTACAGAGATTGGACGAGGATGGTGTGAGGTAAACGTTCAAGTACCAACAAAAAGAGATGAAATGTTGGTGAGACCATATGGGTTATTTGCCACAATTGCAGATTGTGTTGGTGCAACCATAACATGGCCTTGTCCCTTTATCTCGGTATGTCTTTGTTAATCTTGTGATACTAATAATTTTAATAACATGGAGCTTAATGCTTATACATGGATGTTTATTTGTAGGTGGTCCGTGAGGATTGAGAAAGGATGCATGATGACCCCGGACTAAGCTTCTTGTTGTTTTAATTTATTGTTTAATGTTACAAGACTTTATGTTGGATAGTGTCTACCTTATTTATGTTTAGTGCTTTTGTTATGACAATTGCTTATTTGAAATACAATTTCGTTTTATTCATTTAATAATTAGTTGATCTTTTATTCATATCGTAATAATAGTGTGCATGCTGAAAATAGCGTCCTATCATATGACTTGTCAGGACTTTGAAATTGTCCTATTAAACTTATTAACCGTCCTAACAATAAACTTTTAAGGACGCTTAACATTGTAAAAGTGTCATAATATGTTGTTATTAGGACGTTATTTAGGTTGTTAATAGACATTTTATACGACCAAAAAATTGGTTTCATAATCTTCTTTGAGATATTAGAACCCTTTTCTTGGTGCTAAAGTAGCTATAATGTTACATGATAAGCGTCCTAACAATTATCTTTTAAGTACGCTTGTATGTGTATCAAAAGATTAAAATTAGGTAACCACATGTTAGAACATTGTAAAAGTGTCATAATATGTTGTTATTAGGACCTTATTTGGTTGTTCATGGACATATTATGCGACCATAAATTTGGTTTCATAATCGTATTTGGGATATTAGGACCCTTTTTTTGGTGTTAAAGTAACTATAATGTTATATGATAACCGTCCTAAGAATCAACATTTAAGGACGCTTGTATGTGTATCAAAAGATGAAAGTTGGTTACCACATGTTAGAACATTGTAAAAGTGTCCTAATATGGTTTTATTAGGACGTTATTTGACCTATTATGCGACCATAAAATTGGTATCACAATCTTATTTGAGTTATTAGGACCCTTTTCTTGGTTGCTAAAATAGCTATGATGTTGCATCATATGCGTCCTAACAAACTTTTAAGGACCTTTTTAAGTGTGTCAAAAGATTAAAAGTAGGTAAGCACATGTCAAAACATTGTAAAAGTGTCATAATATGGTTTTATTAGGACGCTATTTGGGTTATTCATAGTCATATAATACGACCATAAAATTGGTTTCATAAGGTATTTGAGATATTAGGACGCTTTGGACCTATTACGACCGCCTTACATGAAACGCTTTCATCCTTGGTCCTATTAAATGAAAGGTCCTAAAAAGTACCATTTTATGACGCTTATGGGGGTCCTAAAAAGCCACTTTTCTTGTAGTGCCTTAAATGATTTTAAACTCAAAATTTTATCGAATATGCTTTATTTAAGGGGGAGTATAAAAAGAAAAACAAAATGTTCCAAATTCAGACAAATCCGTCTTTCTCTCCAAAAAAGTTTCATTTTAATCTCGATTTCAAAAATATCACTACGTGCTATTTTTGAGGGGGAGATTAGGTATAAGGGGGAGAGGACGTGATTAAAATGTGATCAAAATATTCAAAGATCGTGGATTGAATCTCAAAAGAGCTCTACAAAAAGGACTCAGCATGAACCCTCGAATTGACGAAACTAAATGTCCGTTTTCGAAAAGACTTGTCCGGGACGGGTAATAATTTCAAGCTGGTTCATCCAGTGATGTAAACGTGTCTCGCAAAGGACTTGTCTGAGTAGAATGTACCAATTCGAGAGATGATCATTGAATATGACTGGGACGGGTAATAATTTCAAGCTAGTCTAACTAGTGATGTAAGCGTGTCTCGCGAAGGTCATGTTCTTTGAAAATCAATCTATTCAAAATGTGCGAACTCTACCCGACATGTGCAATTTTATGAAAAATGCATGAGCACATGTAAAGGGGGAGTATTTCAAAAATGTAAAACTCTCGAAGTGTTAACTAAATGTGTTTTACTCATAAACACTTTGAGAGATTTTCAAAAGGTTTTATGGTATGTGATCAATAAATCTAGGATAATCATGGAGTAATAAGGTGATTATGGTTAGGTTTATGTCCAATGATCCGCCAGAGCCGGAGGGATCTACCCAAGGACAATTCCAATACATTAGAATTAGAAGTCCTTAGGTAAGATTGAAAAAAAGAGTAAATGAGAAAGGGAAAGAAGGGGTTGAAGAATTAAAAAGAAAAGTTTAATGAAAGGGTGAAAAGAAATAGCCCTCCATGAAAACTTAGAGCAGAAACCGGGTCAATACATCTGCTAAAAGTATTCAGTAAGGTGATACTGATATTGAAGACAAGACGTCATGGACCCAGTGACGCGCTGCACCACCCCTCCTAGCCACTCAGATATCTCTTAAAAGATATTTGTTTCATTTCTCACGGAGAACACTGCACAATCTATCGGCCTCTCACTCCGAGATGTGTTGATATTGAAAAGGTGGCACTCTGCTCCATGCCTCTAACTACTAAAACTAAAATGCACAATTGAGTCTAGAGCCATGAGATTCATCAAAAATCTCTTAGGAACACTTTCCAGATAATACACCTGTGTTCACCAATAAGGACACATGGTGTACATGAGTCTTAATGAGATCTACGGATCTTGCCATTTATATCATGATGGTTACTATGCTTCAAACGGTCTACAGTCGTGGGGTGATCTCCAGCGACTCACTGAATCGTGGGTGCACTTCGGTGTGTCCGTGTAAGCCCTCTCGGGGGTATCCGGTTCAGAACGGCCTGGGGGAGATTAGAGAAAGTCTACACACTATGCTGTTGACAATCTCGAAGTCCTAACCCGTAAGCGCTGGATGATTATTACTAACGATTTTATGCAGCTACCTACAAACATCCATTAACCATCATCATATACATCAAACATCTTCACCTCAGCATACTCATACTGTTGAAGAACATCTCCAACAAAGCTCAAGTGTAAAAAGTTCAAGACAAAAGGATCAAGTTAAAGACAGAGTTTAACAACAAACTCAAAACACTAGTCAAGATGTCAAGAAGAAGTTCATATGTCAAACGATGAAAGATTAAGGGGAGATTGTTAGCAAGGGAAGATTGTTAGCAGAAGTTTACAGTCCAAGATGTATGAGTATGTTGGAGGACACGACGCATCATCACAAGAAGATTTTGATCAAGGCAAGAACGATTGTAAGACGATGACTTTGAAGATCACAGTGCATGAAGGAACAAAGAATGAAGGCTATTCTACATCGACACACAAAGTTCAAGACACTGAAGACAAAAGACCAATCACTGGGAGCATCATTGAAATGACCATCCCTTAGGGGGAGATTGTTAGCATTTATATTTTAGTCAAGTGATGGTCATTTGTATTTATTAAAAATGTGTGTCGTGTAGATAAGTTTATAAGGTCTAAATATTGTAAGGCTTGTGTTGGACTTTGTAATAGAAATGTTCAAGTAAAAGAATATAAGCCCAAGTCCAACACAAGCCCACCAAGCCCATGCTTAGAAGCATCTAGGGCATCCACTCTTCACTATAAATACCACACACTCTCACCATGTAGGGTGTGCCTCTAAGTCTAGTGTAGGTGTGAGAGTGTGTGTATGTGTTTTATCTTTGTAATAGTTCTCTTTTGGCAATACAATCATTCGGTTTAAGTTAAATATCATACGCACTATCTCATCTTCATCTATTCTATTCTTCTTTTATTAGAGTGTCATGTTAATATTGTTTGAGTAGTATTTTAATATAGCTTAGTTTATTAGTTAAGGTTGATCGAATCTAGTTTTACACACATCTCTCTCAAACATGATAACATTATCCCAAGAGATAATCTTATCTGTTGAAAGATACTTTATGTATTTATTTCCCTTCAAGACCAAACCTTGGTCAAATCTTATGCATATCCACATCTCCGAAGCATACACAAGATCTATTAAATTTGGTAACTTTATTTTTCTTGAGAACGTTCTTAACATATTCCATTATCACACATCTCTTGGTCTTAGATGATCAAATCACTTGCATAACACATACTTAAACTCAACATAAAAGATGTCACCCTTTAGATTATTCAACCTTAGATTCCAAACACAAAGATTAAAATCTGTTGACACATATTTGTCAAAATCCCGTGTATATCATGACATCTTCATCACCTTAGTTTTAATAGAAATAGTTGAGTTTCACTAAGTCATGAATTGGTGAATTATCTTGTCTTAGGAATAATTAATCAAACAAGGAGTAGATGTGATTTTTCTTTAGCTTATTAACGAAATCACTTGAATTACATATACGTGTATTGATTACATGCTATTTGTTTGATATCTTGATGTTATCATGGTAATTATTTGATTGATTGTCAAATGTGTAAACCTTGGAAAGGTTTTATCTGCATGCTTATATATATGTTTCATGCTACATGATGTGCATGATACTTGATATTTCACAAGATTAACATGGTTCTTGTTAACTTAAGATATGTCATTTTTTAATACATGGTGTTAGATAGCTTTTGTCTTTAGTTGACAATCATTGAGCCTTTTCGTAGGATAGTCTAAATGGTACATGCTCCTAAATGTTATAATGGTTTGCATGAATCTGTAGTCTCACCTCTTTGTCACACTATTTGTTTGCCATGTGTGCACTTTGTCTAAGTGGTTTTGGTATGATGAACATTTAAAAGTTATTTTATTTTACACACAGATCATTGTGTTAATTAATGGGTAAGTATGCTTAAGTGACTAAGCCTAACTTCAAAACAATTTCACAATATAATATCTAAAGCAATTTCATACGATCTTGCAATATGATTATTTGTCTTGATGCCATGTGATAGCCTTTTGTCTAGTAGATGAATATTTGTTTACATAAGTTGTTATGTGATATTCACATCTTTTGTCATTAAGACTTTAGTCTTGTAGATGTCACCCTTTAGATTATTCAACCTTAGATTCCAAACACAAAGATTAAAATCTGTTGACACATATTTGTCAAAATCCCGTGTATATCATGACATCTTCATCACCTTATTTTTAATAGAAATAGTTGAGTTTCACTAAGTCATGATTTGGTGAATTATCTTGTCTTAGGAATAATTAATCAAACAAGGAGTAGATGTGATTTTTCTTTAGCTTATTAATGAAATCACTTGCATTACATATACGTGTATTGATTACATGCTATTTGTTTGATATCTTGATGTTATCATGGTAATTATTTGATTGATTGTCAAATGTGTAAACCTTGGAAAGGTTTTGTCTGCATGCTTATATATATGTTTCATGCTACATGATGTGCATGATACTTGATATTTCACAAGATTAACATGGTTCTTGTTAACTTACGATATGTCATTTTTAATACATGGTGTTAGATAGCTTTTGTCTTTAGTTGACAATCATTGAGCCTTTTCGTAGGATAGTCTAAATGGTACATGCTCCTAAATGTTATAATGGTTTGCATGAATCTATAGTCTCACTTCTTTGTCACACTATTAGTTTGCCATGTGTGCACTTTGTCTAAGTGGTTTTGGTATGATGAACATTTAAAAGTTATTTTATTTTACACACAGATCATTGTGTTAATTAATGGGTAAGTATGCTTAAGTGACTAAGCCTAACTTCAAAACAATTTCACAATATAATATCTAAAGCAATTTCATACGATCTTGCAATATGATTATTTGTCTTGATGCCATGTGATAGCCTTTTGTCTAGTAGATGAATATTTGTTTACATAAGTTGTTATGTGATATTCACATCTTTTGTCATTAAGACTTTAGTCTTGTAGATGTCACCCTTTAGATTATTCAACCTTAGATTCCAAACACAAAGATTAAAATCTGTTGACACATATTTGTCAAAATCCCGTGTATATCATGACATCTTCATCACCTTAGTTTTAATAGAAATAGTTGAGTTTCACTAAGTCATGATTTGGTGAATTATCTTGTCTTAGGAATAATTAATCAAACAAGGAGTAGATGTGATTTTTCTTTAGCTTATTAACGAAATCACTTGCATTACATATACGTGTATTGATTACATGCTATTTGTTTGATATCTTGATGTTATCATGGTAATTATTTGATTGATTGTCAAATGTGTAAACCTTGGAAAGGTTTTATCTGATGCTTATATATGTTATTATATTTTCATGCTACTAGATGTTAACATGATGTGCATGATTCTTGATATTTCACAAGATTAACATGGTTCTTGTTAACTCACGATATGTCATTTTTAATACATGGTGTTAGATAGCTTTTGTCTTTTGTTGACAATCATTGAGCCTTTTCGTAGGATAGTCTAAATGGTACATGCTCCTAATGTTATAATGGTTTGCATGAATCTGTAGTCTCACCTCTTTGTCACACTATTTGTTTGCCATGTGTGCACTTTGTCTAAGTGGTTTTGGTATGATGAACATTTAAAAGTTATTTTATTTTACACACAGATCATTGTGTTAATTAATGGGTAAGTATGCTTAAGTGACTAAGCCTAACTTCAAAACAATTTCACAATATAATATCTAAAGCAATTTCATACGATCTTGCAATATGATTATTTGTCTTGATGCCATGTGATAGCCTTTTGTCTAGTAGATGAATATTTGTTTACATAAGTTGTTATGTGATATTCACATCTTTTGTCATTAAGACTTTAGTCTTGTAGATGTCACCCTTTAGATTATTCAACCTTAGATTCCAAACACAAAGATTAAAATCTGTTGACACATATTTGTCAAAATCCCGTGTATATCATGACATCTTCATCACCTTATTTTTAATAGAAATAGTTGAGTTTCACTAAGTCATGATTTGGTGAATTATCTTGTCTTAGGAATAATTAATCAAACAAGGAGTAGATGTGATTTTTCTTTAGCTTATTAATGAAATCACTTGCATTACATATACGTGTATTGATTACATGCTATTTGTTTGATATCTTGATGTTATCATGGTAATTATTTGATTGATTGTCAAATGTGTAAACCTTGGAAAGGTTTTATCTGCATGCTTATATATATGTTTCATGCTACTAGATGTTAACATGATGTGCATGATACTTGATATTTCACAAGATTAACATGGTTCTTGTTAACTTAAGATATGTCATTTTTAATACATGGTGTTAGATAGCTTTTGTCTTTAGTTGACAATCATTGAGCCTTTTCGTAGGATAGTCTAAATGGTACATGCTCCTAAATGTTATAATGGTTTGCATGAATCTGTAGTCTCACCTCTTTGTCACACTATTTGTTTGCCATGTGTGCACTTTGTCTAAGTGGTTTTGGTATGATGAACATTTAGAAGTTATTTTATTTTATACATAGATCATTGTGTAAATTAATGGGTAAGTATGCTTAAGTGACTAAGCCTAACTTCAAAACAATTTCACAATATAATATCTAAAGCAATTTCATGCGATCTTGCAATATGATTATTTGTCTTGATGCCATGTGATAGCCTTTTGTCTAGTAAATGAATATTTGTTTACATAAGTTGTTATGTGATATTCACATCTTTTGTCATTAAGACTTTAGTCTTGTAGATTGACAACAAATTATTTGTTATTTCTCTTTGTTATGCTTATTTTGCATAATTGTTGTCCCACTATTGCTACTTAGATTAGTAATATGTTTATGAGATCCATTTTCTTGCATATAGCTTTAAAAGCTAATAGAATTAAGTTTTAGAGGTTTGAAATTTGTGTTTGGATATCTTTCAACATACCTCTTTTCAAATCGTATTGTTGCTTCCGCTTTCCTAACAACATCTCCATCATCTTTTAGTTATAACAATACACCTTCCATGAGGGAACTACATGCCTCGTCGTGCAATCATCTTGCATTGATAGAGAAGAGCTACATAAATTCTAGGATGAAGTACGTTGTATGCTAACCAACATCCGCAAGAACATTATTAAGCTCATCGCTTTCATTAACTTTCTTTGTCATTCTTAACATCACACATTATGATGGATGTCCACTGATTAAGGGGGAGAGAAATTCATTCACGTAATTTTCTGTGTGTATTAAAGAACACTCACACATACCGACACATAGGTTCACACCACTTAGTTAAATCAGTTCACAAAATCACAAAGTGTTTCAAACCTTATTAGCTCAACATCACAGTTCTGCACCAATACCTCGTGTTTAACAAACCTCTTAAATGAGATGCATTAAGTCTCCTTAGACTTTGACTAGGATTAGTGAAACCAAATCAGTAGTTGTAAGTAAATAGACCTTAGCTTGAACCTTCGTTTGATCAAAAACGACAAAACATGACCAAATCAATTTTGGTCTCATGGAACCCTTCGATAAGAAGGACGGAACCAAAATTTTGGTTCCGCCCAATCCGCGGGTACCTGGTCAGCTTTTTAACCATTCAGAAACCAAACAACCTTCTCGTAACCAACGAATCTAGGATTTTCATCTTAATCTCACAACTTAATTGTCTAGAACATCTTCAGTGTCTAGAACACCATCATAGGATCTCATCCTTTTCATTCTTGATACATATCAAGCACGTCATTGTCAGTGCAAACAAAACCATCACTCTCAACACGTTGGTCCAACCAAGACTCTCATCATATGATGTCATTTTCATCCGCATATAGGTGTCTAGTATTTTTAATTGTTGCATATGAAATTTCTATTCCTAAGTGATCATTGTCGTCACTTCCTCTTATTTTCATTCGAGCATTGAATATGGCATGATTCATCATCTTTAGTAGATGATAATATCATAACCTTAACCATCTTCAATACTCTTATAGCATTTGCTATACATTAGAGTTTCTGAATTCATTGCTTTCATTATAACCATCACCTTCCATCACCTCTTTCACTAATCATCAACCCCATGGATTAGCGAAAAACCTACTTGCATCAACCTTTAGTTATTACTAGTAAACTAACACCAACACTAGCATCACTCGCTTTAACTTCACTTCATATCCTCGTCATAGGCATTATTTTGTAGAATTTTTGTGATTGTAATTCTTATTAGAAGATTACACACTTTATAACATGATTTACTAGATAATCACAATCGGTATCACTATTGGTATGACATGGTTTGCCAAATAATCATAGTTCTCTGACTTAAGTTGCTTGTGATTAGATTATTGATATGTTGCATCATATTTTTCTTTGAGGTAAAATATGTTGCACTAACCATTTCATTGTAGGTTCATCAAGATATACGCTCGATCGTATATAGCATACTCATCTAAGGATGAAGTTTGCATCGATTATTTTTCGTCTTTATTGTAGGTGCCTTCTTGATGTCCTCAAACCAGGAGAATTATCAGCCTAGTACTCATATTGCATCGTCTATACACATTGGTCGTATATGACATATATGTCTTAAGACATAGTCTCTATTGTGCTAATTTTTGTTTTGTAGGTTTATCTTGACGCCCTAAAGCAAGGGGGAGCCTTCGTTAAACATTTTTTAGAATGCATCATATACACGCATTGGTGTATATCACATACTTGTCCAAGGACAAATATTGTTTTATACTAACCTTTATTTTGTAGGATTCTTCATCCTTGGATCATATACGTCGGTACCCTATGTAACAACTGTAAGATTTCCCTATATAATTATATAATACTTATCATTTTTCCACGTAAAATTTTTTTTTTATTATCTAATTTGTTATACTGTTATCTTATGTGACGTAGATCACATCCTCGGTAAACGTACGCGCAACCCAATCTTAATAGAGTTGGTATTTAACTATCTAAACATATTTGACTTAAAACGTTATAAGGTCTCATTTACCACTTTGCGTTATTTCGTTAACGTACGTTTTAAACTAAATATTTTTAAACTAATAAGAGTTTTTATAAAACCTCAAACTACTATAATACCAAGTGAAAAATAAAAAAAACCCTAGGAATAATAAAATATAATTTATTTAGCTAATGTACAAGTCATTAAAGCACAGAAACCCTAATACCACTATAACTCCCAAATAAACCCTAATTTCACAAAAACTATTATTATATGTAATAAAACCACAAACCCTAATTAATATTTTTATAAAATATACAAGTACAAGTCTTCTAAACTAAGGTACAAGTCTTTAAAGCATAAAAACTAAATATTTATAAAAATCTTATATAAAACTTAATAATAATTATTTTTAAAGACATAAATTATAATAATTTCACATATTAATTTTTAAAATAAGTTTATTTATTTATAAAATAAGTGTACAAGTTCTCAAACTCAATGTACAATCCTCTAATGCACAAAAACTTAAAAATCCATTTAATCATCTTAAAACTCTAATAAAAATTATATAAAAATTATATAAAATTAAGAAATAAATAAAATTATATTTTTCTTATTTTCTAAACCCTAGTACAATCTTCTTAAGGCTAGAGTACAACCTTCCAAAGCACAAAAATCATTTTTCTTAGTATATATGAAATTCGATATACATTTATTTATTTTCTAGAAATCTAAAAATCATTTCTAAGTGAACCCTAAACCTAGAAAACCTAATTATACCTTGAACCCTAGAGTACCACTTAACCAAGCCCTAGGTACAAACCCTAATGCACCTAACGAACCAAACCACCCTAATTCTTCTAGTCTAGTTCGAATCACACTATAACTAAACTAAATCTTAGAAATCTTAGACCCTAAGCTTCCATTTGGATGAACCCTATTATGCCACACCTCCTTCTTTTAGAAATTAGGGCACATGTGTGATACATAAGCTTCCACATATCACTTTCCCTCCCCATCTCATGTGGCGCCTAATCTAGCCACACACCTCACTAAATTTCTGCACACACTTCTCCATAAGAACACTAGAACCATTTAGAAAACCCTAATCCACACTTTATAAATAAGAAGCACCCAAACCCTCTCCGTCACCCAAAACCCAATCGAACCAAATACACAGCCACATATACACACCATTCTGCCATCACAGCCTTCACATAGGATTAAGAACACTCATAAGAAGCTAGGAAGAAAGGTTGTAGCATTGGTGGTCGCATTTCTAAACCCTAGTTCCACAAAAACCCTATTCGACACATATATTGCTAAGGTAAGTTCCAACCCCTTTTAATTCGTTTTCTATATTTAAAATACTCATAAGAACGTTTATAAATAATCACTAAAAGAAGTCGTAACCTAAAAACATGAAAATTCTATTTTTTTTTCTTCTTCTTTTTGGCTTGTCGAGTAACACAAATATAGACACACTTAAAATTTGTTTCTAAAAACCCTAGGACACTTGAGAATGTTTAGAAATGGTCTAAATATGTTTAATATATCATAGATAACCTAAGTCTTCTAGTTAATAAGTCTAAACATCAAAAACTATATTTTTTTCTTTTTCTAGCTGTCGCGACCAACAGCAGACCTGGGGTTTGCTTGTTGGAATTCGACCACTAGACGTGTCTCTAAAATTCTAGATTTTTGCACGCTTATAGACCACTTAAGTAGCTAATTATAGGAAAAAGAATCAGTTCATTTCATCAAGAAACGAGTGAGTTATGGTTGTTTGATCGTCGGGTTGTTTCTGTCTCGACACACTGACCATACGCACCTTTTAAAAATAATTTGAGAGCTCGTGGGTTCGAGCCATGGGCTGGATTTTTGTAAAAAGCAAGTTTATAAACTAATAAACAAATTTACAAAAGAGTCGTAAAAAGTTTTGTTATAAAACATAAGATATAACGCGTTTTTAAAGAAAAAGGATATCGGGTGAAATAACATAGGAGTCTCAAGGGTAAAACTTGTCAATATATGAAAGTTCAAGGGTAAAAGTTGTCAATAAGTAGAACTTTAGGGGAAGAAGTGAAAATATTCAAATAATAATTAATATTATACTTATTATTATTAATATTATTATTATATTATTATTATTATTATTATTATTATTATTATTATTATTATTATTATTATTATTATTATTATTATTATTATTATTATTATTATTATTATTATTTCTTATTTAAAATACATTTTCTTAAATAACGAATGAACGGAACGAACACATAAAAATAAGTAATAAGATAAATTTTATAACTTTTGAAGAGACTTCATGTTGTATCAAAATTTAACTATAACGAATAACGTTACAAAACGAACAGATAAACTTATTTCTATTCAAAGAAAGATTATTAAATATGACATACCAACTCAGGTCGCGAGCCGGAGATGTTTATCAACTTTAGATAATTTCGTTTATCGTTCAGACTATCAAGGTGAGTTCATAGTCCCACTTTTATACTTTTATACGTTTTTCAAACTTGTGGGGAGATACATGCTACTAAATCGAACATAAGTATTTTTGTTATTTCACTAAGTTAACTGTTGCCTAAATATATTTAAAAAGTCCCTTAATCATGCACCATTAGTCACCCGCAGGGTGAGCGCGAATATAGTGAATAGATCTATTGGCCTGACGACCCATTTGTACTAATCGGATGGATATCTTTGTGGTAGCTAGTTAGACAGATGCATTATATTTGATTTCTATAAGAGTTTCTAAGCAGACTCCTAACTCGGGGGCAAGACCACTCTCATTTAATTATGTTTGTGGAACCTGGACACTGTTAACGCATTGCGTGTCATGAGACTTAGTGTAATAAATTTTACTGAAATTTTATACGTTATACTGGGCTTATGTTCAAAATTGATTATAAAACACTATGGATTCACTCAACCTTTGTGTTGACTTTTTAGCATGTTTTATCTCAGGTAATTAAGAGTACGGACTTGGCACGGAGTGGCTGTGGACTTTCTTTTATAAAAAGAGTGTCCATTTGTTATCATTCAAATGAATAATGTAATCTTTTATAACGTATTTTTAAACATCCCTCTGGGACCTATAATATGTACTCTGATATTAAATAAATGAATGATAACAATTTTATTAAAAACGTCTCTTTTTGAGTCGTTTTCTATTATCGTGACTGTGAACCATGAAGTAACCCCCCAACTTATATTTCCGCTGCGAATATCGAAAACGGGGGTGTTAGAGATTGGTATCAGAGCTCATGGTTATAGAGAACCAAATGTTTTTAAACATTGAACTATAACCAAAATTTTCACAAAACTTACCCAGAGTCCTCTATGCCACGACCTAATCGTTTATATATGATTTATTGATTTATTATTTAGTTATATAGTGAAATACTCATAATTACTGGGTGGTTACAGAGTCATGACTTCTTCTCCTCATCCTATTATTCTTACGTCGGATCTGGAAAACGTCGCGGTTGTACCTGACGTCATGGCAGTACCTAGACAAGTAACAGATTTGGATCCATCTGAGGATGTTACTGTGGTACCAGAGATTTCTCCGGCATTCGGGCATGATGAAGAGTCGGATCCCTCTGAAGAGCTGTCCGAAGACACTTTAATGCCTGATGTTGTGCCTTTTCCTGATGATCCATATATTCAGGCCCGAGAGAGAGCACGTACCATTGCGAACGAAGAGCCAACTGGACCAGATTCCTCTTCGGTTATAGAGATACCGCCAGAGAGAATCTGAAGGACAGCGCGAATGAGAACGCTTCCCGTATTTTCCTCACCTCTACCTCGTCCATATCCATATATGTTGCCTAATTTTGATCTCTTAGTCCCGACATCTTTACCTCCGCCGCCACCGTCATCTACCGATTTTACTCCTCCGTCCATACCGTTTGAGCTTAGTGATGAGATTCAAGCCATTATCTCTCGATATAACACTATGCCTCAATCACCCACTCCTGACGTCTCTACCCCTCCACGAGTTTTCGAAATAGGAGAAAGTTCCCAGGCAGCGCAGGAACGTCAACCGACCATCTCTACTCTTCAGTCACGGCTAGAACGCCAAGAGGAGCAGATTGTGATTGCATTGGGACATCTCGACGAACTTCCACTGGAGCGCATTGAAGGCATAGAATACAGAATAGAAGATTTAATGACGGATCAGGAAGTTATGCAGCAGAAGGTAAATGATAATCGCGACGAATCCGAGAAAAATTACGAACAAGTGAGGTGAGAACTTCCTTTCATTTATGATAATGAATTGAAGATAGTAGAAGAAATGATCAAGAAAAATGAAGAATTAGCAACGGCTCAAAATAAGATTTTGATCCTAGAAACAACGGTGACAAAGATGCAAGAGAATATGCAAGTTTTAGTCAGTATGATAGCCGATCTCGAGAGTCTACCTAAGGAAACTTCTGGAAATCAGTAGAACAGATCTTTATATTAGCTTTTGTACTATATCCCAGCTATAGGATATATAGTATAAATATGACGCTAGTATCTAACAAGCCTTTGTGCAATTTTCCCAGCCACGAGGTATGTGGCATAAATATGACACTTGTATAAATTTTGTTATATGAATGACAAAAATTTACAAGTTATTTATGACTACATGTGGGTGTGACTTTGCTATAAAGTGCTGTGTTGTGATCTTGACTGATATTAACCAGAAATGATCATTTGCATATTTAAACTGTTGTGACAGTATATTACCTTGTTAAATTAACATGGTTATTATGCAAATTCTGAATGAGTGTTTTCTGGTAATAGAAATATGTCTCGCAAATCCCCAGAACCAGGCATGTCTCAAGCTGCTATCCGAAAGCTTGTTGCAGACAGTGTTGCTGTAGCACTTGAGACGCAAGCAGCGGAAATGGCTCGTACTGGAAGCTCAAGCCGACCCAATGGAGATAGGGAGTTAGTTAATGCTCGCAAGTGCACTTTCAAAGACTTCATGAACTGCAAACCAACTTTCTTTAAGGGAACAGAAGGAGCTACAGAATTAGCTCGTTGGTTTAAACGTATGGAAGTAGTTGTTGATACAAAAGTTGGGCGTTCCTTGATTCCGTACCAATAAAATCTTAATGCTTGAGACCTGCGCACTAAGAAAACAAAAAGACACCGTTAGGCTTATTGTGGGATTGTCTCCCACGATTATCCTCCGGCGTGAGAGTAAGTAATCGGTTTTTAGGGTTATTTGAAGAGTTAGGGTTTGTAAATCATACCTTTAATGTGAGTCGAGAGACTCTTTATATACACACGAAACCCTAGTTGATTTCGTGTTCCTCACTCCTCAGCGTATCCGCCTAAGTCGGTTTTGATACATATCCCATAAATAAGAGATATCCTATCACGACCATAAATAACTTCGGGTTTGGGCCAACGTAAGCCCAAACCGTTATCGTAATAGCCCATTCGTGATGGACTGGAGTATGGGTTGCGTTCATGACCCGAATGCGGACTATACGTCATCATGTCCCCCCAGTCTAGTGTGCGCAACGCGAAATTGCGGACGCTAGCCTAATAATTGTAGCTAAAAATATTCCTCGATGCGTATCGGGGAAGTTTCAAGTATTTCCCGCCTAAAAAAAGCAAATTAAACTAGTCCAAGTACATCCGTATCTCCTTCGAAAATCGTGAGGGTGGGTGAAAAAGTGCTTTACCTTTTGGGTTCCCAGCCACACGATTGGAACAAGTGGGGTACACATGTCATTCATCCACGAATATGTGTAACCCTATATAAGGTTGAGCCGTCATTTCACTGTGGTTATCACAGTAAAAACCAACCTTTTCCACCATTGTTAAACCTTCAAACAGCGATCAAAAAATCAACAAAAGCTAAGGTAATAGCGCGTGCGCTTATAAGAGTTATTGATGGTTAATCATGGTTCTTCAATTGTCCGATATTAATTTCGATATATCTGAGGATGAACTTCGTCAGTTCACCTCAGATTATTACATCCCTCTCGCATTGCATCCGGTAGTTCCGACCGCAAATGCGTCAATAGCAAATTTCCCTCAAGGGAAGGTGGGGGTATATACACGTTTCTTCGAATTTGCCAACCAACGCGCACCCATTTCCCTATTTTTGTGTGATATTTTAAACCATTATCGTCTCCATATTTCACAGCTGCACTGTATAAGTGCAGCAAAAATAACTAATTTTGAAGTGAATTGTCGCTTGTTAGCGATAGAACCCACAATCCATCTATTTCGTGCATTTTACCACACGTCGTGGTCAAACGGGTGGGTTTCCTTCTCCAAGCGCGCAGGGCCACTGCAGTGCTATACGGAGAAGTTAGACGCACTAAGGGATTGGAGAGAAAAATTCTTTTGGGTTGATAGTGCATTTTTTCCATGGATTTTTGAGTTCTACACTCGAGAATCATTACCGAGAGACGAGCGCCCAGACCCCGGATTGTATAACGTGGTTGATGCGGATATGATAAATACCAATCGCATACCGATCAAAGCGTACCTAGAAGAGTTTTTGGTGCACATGGGCATCAGTCGCAATTACTTCGGTAGTCCGGAAGAAGTGCCAACATTTTTGGATGAAAATAGCCGGGGTGGGTGCTTGTCTCTTCCTTCCTCTTCGATTAGTAGTTGTAAGCGTTCTTCCCTTTGTAGCTTATCTAACACATTTTGTGTTTGTTTGTTGTTTTGTTGCACAGAGATGAATCTATTCGGTGTTGTTCGCTTGGCGAAGCCCACTCAGGTGATCGTAGGGGTGCGCCCTTTGAGAGATGGCGAGGAGCCAGTTCTACAGGCTACCGCGGGGCGCACGATGGTGATCGCGCAGGAGGAGGCAGAGGAGACAGAGGAGGTCCCCACAGGTGTCACTATGGCTACTCCTCTGCGTAGCTTTCCCGCTCCTGGGTCGCAAATCCCTATGGAGTTATTGCATATAGACTCGTCGGGGAGTGCTATGGATGAGTCTGAGGAGGAGGGCCAAGGGTTAAAGCGCAAGAGATCGTCTGGTGATGATGGCGCAGGGACATCAAGTAAGCGCCCTGCTATTTCTGTTGGGCAATCATCTGAGGAGGATGCGTCATCACATAAAACTCCTCCCCCCAAGTAAGTACTTGTATCTTTTAGATCTTCAGTCCTTTAATCCGCTTTTAATACTATAGAGTAACTTTGTTATTTGCGTGCAGTGCTGAAACTGCTGTTGATGATGATGCGTATGTTGGGAATTCGCCACCCAATACTGGTTCTGCATATGCTGGTGAGTTTGTGCTTGAGAGTCCAGTGGATGAGGAAAAATCTTCTAAAGATGCGCCAACAGATCGCCTTATAGAGGAGTTGGCGTTGGCTGCTGCGCACCAGGCTTCATTGGTTGCGCGGCTACAGGCTCAATATGGTGGTGAGGGTAGCCAGGTTGCGCAGAAGGACAAGAAGATTGACATTCTGAAGGCGCAGTTGGCTGATGCGCAGGCTGAAGTGAGGGCATCTGCTATGTACGCCCAAAAAATTGCTGATGAGAAGATGTCGCTCCTGGCCGAACTGAATCAAGAGCGCACTGGAGCAAAAGAATACAAGGCCTCCTGCCTTTGGGCCTTGAAATATATGGAGCTAAATAAGGGGAGACTCTTTTCTAACTTGGATGAATTCCGCAAGACTGTGGAGAGTTTGCTGGAGAATCAGGAGAGCAAGCTGCGCAAGCTGCGCAAGCTCAGCATCGAATATGATGAGGAGTTGTATCCTCATTTGGTGTCAACTATTGCTGAGCGCAGGTGGCTTATCAGCCATGGCTTGCGTCTTGCTGCCTTGACCACGCTGGAGTCTCAAGAGGTCAAAGACTCCTTTGGGGATGTGGTTCAATGTGCCCTAGCGCGTGGTAAGGCAGAAGCAGTAGAGGAGCTGTGTGCGACCAAGGTTTTGGCTATGTCTCCCTCCGAAGTACCTGGTTATAATGAGAACGCTTATGGTGAACTTGTTGCTGCTATGGAGAAGTTGAAACTTTTTTATCTTCCGCATATTGCACAGCTGGAGCGTGACCAGGATTACCCCATAGGCGTGATCATGCAGGGTTTAACTTTGGTTAGGCACTCATCCAAAGACGCCGATGCACAGCTTGACTACTTTCTGAAGCCGGATGTATCGTAGCTACATGTGCCTATTTTCGCTCGTCCCCGTGACATCCTCAACCCTTTTTCCCTTGAGAAGGAAATTCCATTGAGGGAGTCTTTAGAAGCCCATGAGATGAGACTTGCCAGGAAGAAGGGCGTGAAGGGGAAAGCCATTCTTTGTGGTCTTGGTGCGGCTCACATTCCCAGATCTAATGGAGTGCCCGTTAGCGTGCCAACGGTAGCACCCAAGGATGCTGACCTGTTGCAGAGGCTTAAAGATGCTGGTAGTGTGGCGCGCCAAGCGTGTAGCTCAGGGCTCAGGCGTACCCGTAGCGTGTCTTGGTAATTTTGTGTAATAGATTAACATTTTGTTGCAGATGTGCATGTTAAGTCTATATCTTGTATGAACTCGTTATCCATAATAAAGTGTTGATTTGAAAAATACGATTGTACGCATATTGTATCAAATTTGATTGTGGTTATAAGTTTTGTACTTAGTTATTTTGTCTTTGCGTAAAAGATGTCTAAGAATCAAACCGTTTGTATAAACACATTTAAAAAATTACAAGGATTTATAATCACTTATATCATAATCGTGTATGAAATTCATGACTTAATCGTGTATAACATAATTGTGTATGAAATGCACAAGTTGTTGTGTATCCATCGTGGGGTGCACAAGTGTATGGATTGCAGCATGCTGCGAGTACCATCTTAAGGGGTTAATTGTCTTAACTCCTATTTTGTTAAACGCGCACAGTGTGCATTGATGTGTATCCGTCGTGGGGTACACATCGAACTTACTCCAACGTCTTGAGAGTAAGGTGTTTAACAAGGATGCTTGATCAGATGTTGATGGGTTTGCAACCCTCTTACTCAACGAGCCATTTATTAGGTTTACTCATCCTTTTACCATCGTGGGTTTTTAATTGGTGCATGCACGCCATGTAGGCAAAAGATAATGTAACAAATAGTATTGAGACATAAATGATATGTAAGCAATAAAGTAAAGTGTGTCACGGAGTTAGCTAGAAACCGCAACATTTTATTAATACTTGCAAGTTTTTGTAAAAAGATAAAACATTTTTCTAAATGAAACAAAGTGTAAATACACGGATATTTATTAAGCACTTACTAAAGTGCGGATGTGTCCGTGTGTGAGGTCGTAACCTTTCCTAAAGATAACATCTCTTGAGATTGCAAACATTCCATGTGCGCTGTAGCTCGCGGCCATCCATGTCACGCAGCTTGTATGCGCCTTTACCTAGTGCTTCAATGACCTCATAGGGTCCTTCCCACTTCGGTCCAAGTTTACCTGTATCTTCTGCGTGGCTTGCATCATTGGCGCGATAGACAAAGTCGCCTGGTCTGAATGAGGTGCTTCGAACTTTAGCGTCGTAATATCCCTTCATTTTTGACTTGGCTTTTGCTTCGCGTATGGCTGCGCGTTCATGCCTTTCTTCCAATAGGTCCAAGTCGATACGTCGTTCGTCGTCATTGGTTGCGACATTAACTTCCGCGGTTCGAATAGTTGGCATCCCAATTTCAGCTGGTATGACAGCTTCTGTCCCATAGACAAGAGAAAAAGGAGTGTCTCCATTGCTAACTTTGATTGTAGTGCGGTGCGCCCATAAGACATGCGATAATTCATCCACCCATCTTCCCTTGTGTTTGTCTAGGCGCGCTTTAATTCCTTCGCCTAGACTACGATTAGCGCGCTCAACCAAACCATTGGTTTGTGGGTGTTTGACTGACGCAAAGTGTTGTGTAATATTTAGCTCTACGCACCAGTCTTTAAACGGGTTATCACGGAATTGTTTTCCGTTGTCCGAAACAATCTCCCCAGGTAATCCAAAGCGGCATACAATATTTTCCCACACGAAGCGTTTTACTTGATTACCTGTGATTGTCGCTACTGCCTTCGCTTCGATCCACTTAGTGAAGTAGTCTATTGCAACAATAAGGAATTTCAGTCCTCCTGCTGCGACAGGGAAGGGACCCGCAATGTCGATACCCCACTTATAGAATGGCCATGGAGAAGTGATAGGTGTTAGCTCTTGCTGTGGTCTGCGCAGGATGGGTCTATGAACTTGGCAGTCATTACATTTCTTTATCACATCGCGCGCATCACGATGCATAGTAGGCCAGTAGTATCCTGAGTGCAATGCGCGTGCTTCGATGGACCGTGGTCCTGAATGCATACTGCATGAACCAGCGTGGATCTCTCGGAGTACGTAGTTCGCCTGAAGAGGTCCAACGCACCGAAGCCATGGTTGTAGGAATGAGCGCCGATATAGGATACCATCTCTGAGCTCGAACCTCTGCGCTATGCGCCGTATCCGTCGAGCGTCCTTCTGTTCCTCGGGCAATTTGCCCTTACTTATGAATTCGATGATAGGGGTCATCCATGTAGGATCCTGCTCTTCTATCACCGCAGATATCTCCATCTCCGAGATGGATTTGTTCTTTAGGATCTCCACCAACACTTGTTTTGACAGGTGCGCAAAGCTTGTAGATGCGATCTTGCTTAGCGCATCTGCTTTCTTATTTTCACCTCTAGGAACTTGTTTGATGGTAAACCTGTCAAAACCTTGGATTAGTGATTTGGTTTTGTTGAGTTATTGAACCATGTTATCCTCTTTGGCCACATATTCGCCCAATACATGGTTGGCTACTAATCGGGAGTCCACATTTGCTTCTAGGTTACGTACACCCATTCGATTTGCAATGCGTAATCCGGCGATTAGGGCTTCATATTCTGCCTCGTTGTTCGTGGCTGTGAATTCGAAACGCAGTGCGTAAATGAATTCCATTCCATCTGGATTAGTGAGGATAAGGCCAGCGCCCGACCCATCCACGCATGAAGATCCATCCGTGAACGGGACCCATGGTTCGTGTAGTTCTACCTTGCTCAGTGGAGGTGCGTCATCGGTATCTGGTTTTTCGATGATGAAGTCTGCTAGTATTTGCCCTTTAACCGCAGTGCGTGGTCTATAAGAGATGTTATATTCGCCTAGCAGCACACTCCATTTTTGTAATCGCCCCGATGCGTCAGGCTTAGAGATAACTTGCTTGATAGGTTGGTCTGTGATCACCGCTATTGGGTGCGCTTGAAAGTATCTACGCAGTCTTTTGGCGGCGAACACTAACGCCAGGACCAACTTTTCCATTGGGATGTAGTTAATCTCTGTCTTCTTGAGTGCTTTGCTTACAAAATATACTGGTGTTTGTACAGAATCTCTATCCGTCAGTAACACTGCGCTGACCGCTCCATGAGTTGCAGATAAGTAGACGATTAACTCCTCCCCTGGTCGGGGTGCGACTAGCTTAGGAAGCGCTGCTATATGTTGCTTAAGCCGTGTGAAAGCTTCTTCCGCTTCCATAGTCCAACGAAAGTCTCCCTTTTTTGTACACTTCTTGAGTGTTTTAAATAGAGGAAGTGACTTATCCGCTGATTTTGACAAGAATCTGTTCAAACCGGCCAGCTTTCCATTCAGAGACTGAACTTCTTTCAACGTGCGCGGTGAAGGAAGTTGGATGACAGCCTCTGTTTTTTCTGGGCATGGCTTAATGCCATCTGGTTCAATCAAATATCCTAGGAACATGCCTTCTATAGCGCCAAAAGTACATTTCTTAGGATTCAACTTCATGTTGATATTTCGTAGTGTTCTAAATGTTTCTTCAATATCGCGCACCACTTCATCTTCAGTATGGCTTTTTATGACAAGGTCGTCCACATAGACCTCTAGGTTGCGGCCCACTTGCTTTTCAAATGCATTATCTACCAGTCGCTGGTAGGTGGCGCCCGCATTCATCAGGCCAAAAGGCATCTTTGTATAACAAAAGACGCCTTGGCTTGTGTGGAAAGCTGTTTTTTCCTCGTCTTCCTTAGCCATTTGGATTTGGTGGTACCCTTTGTATGCATCTAAGAAACATTTAAAGGGATATCCGCACAGAGATTCCACCTTCCAGTCTATCTCTGGTAGTGGGTAGCAGTCCTGTGGACATGCTTTGTTAAGGTCAGTGAAATCTACACACATCCGCCAACTACCATCTCTCTTCTTGACCATTACTGGATTGGAGAGCCAATCATGGTAATAGACTTCCCGCATGATGCCAGCGTCCACAAGTTTGTGTACTTCTTCTAGGATGGCTTTTGCGCGCTCTGGAGCCTGGCCGCGCTTTTTCTGCCTTACTGGGGAATATCCTTGTCGGATTTTTAACTTGTGTTCTGCAATCGAGCGTGGCATACCAGTCATGTGCTTTGGTTCCCATGCGAAGATATCCAGATTCCTTTGCAAGAGTGCGCACACGGCCGCTCTTCCTTTGACAGACAACAATCCCCCAATCGATATTTCTTGCTCCGATTATTCAGGGTGAATTGCAACCTTTAGTTTTGATACTTTAGCTGCGCTCTGTTCTGGGGTATGCGTTGTTTCGCATGTAATCGTGTTACATTCTTTAGGTGGCGCGGCGCTATTGTGGATGGTGACAATGCCGCCTTCTACTGGGAATTTGAGCATCCCATGCGCTGTGGACGGTACTGCGCGTATTGCCGAAATTCCTGGTCTTCCAATAATGCCATTGTATGGTGAAGGAGATCTGATCACCATAAAATTCATCCAGGCTGTCGTGGAGTGTTCCTTATTACCAACAGCGACTAGTAGTCGCAATTGCCCCATGGGCCATATCTTTTCTCTTGTAAAGCCAGTAAGCGCAGTCGTGGCTGGGCTTAACTGTCTTTGTATCTCAGGGCGCAATCTCTTGAAACAATGCTCATACATTATATCCGCTGATGCCCCTCCATCAACATACATGCGGTGGATATCGTGACCCCCCGCACTTATCTCAATGGTGAGTGGTTCTGCCACTGCGTTGTCCGCAGCCAAGGTGGGGAAAGAGATTTCGCTTCTATGAGAAAATTTCTGGCTCACCTTTTGCCTAGTCTTTTGCTGCCATGATTGTATCATGTAGATAGTATCAGCTTTGTCCCTAGGCGCTTCTTTCTTGCCTCCAGTTTTCTGTTTGTCTTTCCCATCCTTAATGTTTTTAACGAGATGGTCCAATCTGCCTTCTTTTACTAGCTTCTCAATTAATTGGCGTAATTGGACACATTCATTGGTTGTGTAGCCCTTCTGTGCATGACACTCGCAGTATCCATTCCCTACGCGCCGATCTTCGGGGGTGCGCATAGGTGGGGGTCTTGGAAAGTTCGCGCCTTCCGTCGCAAATATCTCCTTTGGAGTTTTCGTTAGTGGGGTATACTTGTCGTTTCCCCGTCCGCCCCCTTGACTGCGATAGCTTTTGTTACGATTGCTACTCTGGTCATTGGATTGTCTCCTTGGCTCTTCTTGTGACCTATGGTTTGAGTAGCCTTTCTTGCTATCCGCAGCGGCGGCTTCTCCTTGGATGAAGGACCTCGTGCGCTCCATCAGTTCATCAAAGGTTTGGGGAACCTTATCATTTAATTTTTTGATAAGCTCTGGGTTATTGATCCCGTTCATAAACCCTGAGATCTTTAGTATTTCAGGACATGCCTTGACATGTATGCATTCATCTTTAAAGCGCTCCATAAAAGCGCTTGTTGATTCCCCTTGGCGCTGTTTTACCTAGCGAGCTCGACAGGGTTTTTGGCGCACTTCTTCCTTTGAGTAAAGTTTAAACGAAATGCCTTTCGCAACTCTTCAAACCCACCGATGCTTCTGCGTGGAAGCTTACTGAACCAGTTGCGCGCATTCCCTACTAATGTAGAGTTAAACATATGGCACCACACAGGTTGTGGCCAATTTTCGATAGTGGCTGCTGATTCGAAAATTTTTAGGTGATCATCAGGATCACCTGTCCCATCATATGTTTTGACATTAGCAGGCATGCGCCTTCTCTTATTTTCCGAAAAATCGCTGATGCGCCGAGTGAACGCATCAAGTTTTTGGCGACGCCAGGGACGAGACATGTCTTCGTCCTCCTGGTCGCGGTGTTTTTCCCTTGATTTCCAGTTGTCCTGTTCTTGTCTTGTCGAGGAGTACTTGAGGATGAGCTTACTCTTTTGCGACGCTTGCGCCGACTATCCTCGGAATCAGAGCTTGAAGGGCTTTCGCTTGGGGAGCACCGTCGCCCAAGCCTATCATGAACCCTGCGACTACCAAGCCTAGTGTGGACATTGGCGCGCCGTTCCCCATCTTCATGCTCCTCCAGATACTGAAAGTCGGCTGCTTCGTCATCCACAACCTTCCTTCCAATCCTAGTAAACACTGGGTGTTTGCGGCTATCCTTCTCGCGTCTTTCCTTTCGGTAGCGCGGTGGGGATGCTTCATGCTCAGGGTCGAAGTTGAGCCTGGCGTGCAGGCTTTGACTTGACCTCTTTTTCGCCTCCTCTCGCATGAGCGCAACCAAGGTTTCGTAGTTTTGAGATACGAAATCACTTGGCGCTAGTTCAGGCGTGACTCCTTCTAGCGCGAGGGTGTCTGTTTCCAAAACAAGATCCTTGTTTCGGATAGGCGCATTTGGTGGTTCAGTGAAATTTAATTCCGGCATGGTGAGAGGAGTGCGCATTAGATCTACCGTGCTAGTAGTTGTTGTAGTAGCATGGGTAGTCTTTGTGATCGGTTCTACTGGAGTAAAAGCCAGATCTGAGTATGATCCTAGGCTTTTGGGCGCACTGGTTGTCCCAGAGGGCGGCTTAGCGGCTGAATCAGTTTGGTGCTTCTTCCCCAGTAGGTCGTCATGCGTTTTCTTCGTCTGCGGAGTCCGCTGATTTGGGTTTCCATGCTTCGTCATTCTAGTTCTTTGTAGAGTTCTTAGTGTAGGGTCCCATGGATGGCGCCACTTGTTGATACAAAAGTTGGGCGTTCCTTGATTCCGTACCAATCAGATCTTAATGCTTGAGACCTGCGCACTAAGAAAACAAAAAGACACCGTTAGGCTTATCGTGGGATTGTCTCCCACGATTATCCTCCGGCGTGAGAGTAAGTAATCGGTTTTTAGGGTTTAGTTGAAGAGTTAGGGTTTGTAAATCATACCTTTAATGAGAGTCGAGAGACTCTTTATATACACACGAAACCCTAGTTGATTTCGTGTTCCTCACTCCTCAGCGTATCCGCCTAAGTCGGTTTTGATACATATCCCATAAATAAGAGATATCCTATCACGACCATAAATAACTTCGGGTTTGGGCCAACGTAAGCCCAAACCGTTATCGTAATAGCCCATTCGTGATGGACTAGAGTATGGGTTGGGTTCGTGACCCGAATGCAGACTATACGTCATCAGTAGTCTTTGTATGGAGCGGGTGTTCTGATGACTGCAAAGTTGCTTTCGCTACCGGGACTTTGCTAGATGATGCTTTGTCTTGGTGGTCAGCTACTTCCCGAACCATGGGAATAGAAGCAGCTCATCAACTCACTTGGGATGATCTCAAAAAGAAGATGCTGAATAAGTATTGTCCTCGTACCGAAATCAAGAAACTGGAGGATGAATTCCACCAGTTAGTAGTGAAAGGAACAGATATCAAGGCTTACAATAGGAGGTTTCAGGAGCTTGCTCTCCTATGTCCAACTATTGTGCCTGATCAGGAGAAGTTATTAGAAAAGTATACTGAAGGGTTACCTCGAAGCATCGAGGGGAATGTTACTGTTTCGAAGCCTCAGTCATTGGAAGAAGCAATGACCACGGCTCAGAAACTGATGGATCGAGAAATCAAGCGAAATTCTGTTCAGGGAAATAATGATCACAAACAAAAGTTTGATGATAGTAGAAATTTCCGTCAATACGACAATCGTCCAAATAACAACCGTCACAATCAAAGCAACTACCACCAGAACCGTAACCAACACCATCATCAGCAAAACCGCCGGCAAGAAGTAGCTAAGACCTATACTGCCACTCCTACTGAGAAGAGTGGTTATGTCGGCACGAAGCCGTATTGCAATCGATGCCTGTTACATCACTTTGGTCTATGCACTGTTAAGTGCATAAAGTGTCAAAAGATCGGACATCAGACCAAAGACTGTAAGGCGACAGGAGCGAATTTGCAACCGATGATCGTGACATGCCACAGATGTGGTGAGAAAGGGCATTATAGGAATCAGTGTCCAAAGCTGAATGCTAACCCGAACAACGGTGCCCACGGACGAGTTTATGTGTTGGGAGATGGTAATGCGCAGGAGAACCCGGACGTTGTCACGGTTACGTTTCCTCTCAATCAACATTTAGCTAGGGTACTATTTGATACTGGAGTTGATAAAAGTTTTATATCTCTTACTTTCGCTACTTTACTTAATCTCACTCCCACTGCCTTAAATCATACGTACGAAATTGAGCTAGCTAATGGTAAATTAGTAGGCACAAATTCTATAATCCAAGGTTGTACCTTAACCCTATTAAATCTACCCTTCGACATCGACCTCATACCTATAGAACTAGGAAGCTTTGACGTAATCGTTGGTATGGATTGGTTATCCAAACATCATGCAAAGATTTTATGCGACGAGAGAGTGGTTCACATCCCTTTCCGGGGAGAAATTTTGATTATCCGTGGTAATCAAAGTAAAACCAGACTAAGCATAATATCTTGCATTAAAACCATGAAATATATCAACAGAGGATGTCAAGCATTTTTAGCTCATGTAGCTGAGAAGAATACGGATGAAAAACGACTGGAAGATGTGCCTGTTGTACGGGACTTTCCAGAAGTCTTTCCTGAAGAATTACCTGGACTACCACCTATTCGTCAGGTAGAGTTCCAGATCGACTTGGTGCCAGGAGCAGCGCCAGTAGCTCAAGCCCCATACCGTTTAGCGCCATCGAAAATGTAGGAATTATCCAATCAACTGCAGAAATTGTTGGATAAAGGTTTTATTCGACCAAGCTCATCACCTTGGGGAGCACCTGTCCTATTCGTCAAGAAAAAGGACGGATCTCTTAGGATGTGTATTGATTACTGAGAGTTGAATAAACTTACGGTGAAGAATCGATACCCATTACCAAGGATCGATGATTTGTTCGACCAATTGCAAGGATCAAGCGTCTACTCAAAAATCGATCTAAGATCTGGATATCATCAGTTGCGTGTTAAGGAAGAGGATATTCCTAAAACCGCTTTTAGAACGAGGTACGGTCATTACGAATTTCAAGTGATGCCATTTGGGTTAACTAATGCACCAGCTGTATTCATGGATCTCATGAATCGTGTATGTAAACCCTATTTGGATAAATTCGTGATCGTGTTCATTGATGATATTCTCATTTATTCTCGGAGCGAAGAAGAACATACGGAGCATTTGAAGACTATTTTGGAACTACTCAAGAGAGAACAGCTGTACGCTAAATTTTCCAATTGTGATTTTTTGATTCATACCGTGCAGTTTCTTGGACACGTGGTTGACCGCCATGGTATTCACGTGGATCCTTCCAAAATAGAAGCAGTCAAAAATTGGCCGACACCGACGACTCCAACTGAGGTGCGTCAATTTTTAGGACTTGCTGGCTACTACCGAAGATTCATAGAGGGATTTTCGAAGATAGCCAAATCTTTAACGGAACTGACCCAGAAAAACAAGAATTATGTTTAGGGAGAAAATCAAGAGAAAGCTTTCCAGCTGTTAAAGCAAAAGCTTTGCGAAGCTCCAATTTTAGCTTTACCAGAAGGAAGTGATGATTTTGTTGTTTACTGTGACGCATCACACCAAGGTTTAGGATCGGTGTTGATGAAGAGGAATAAAGTGATTGCTTATGCCTCTAGACAACTCAAGCCTCATGAGGAAAATTATACTACTCATGATCTTGAGTTAGGAGCAGTTGTATTTGCTCTTAAAATCTGGAGACATTATCTGTATGGCACAAAGTGTATTGTGTTCACAGATCATAAGAGCCTTCAACATATTCTCGACCAGACGGAATTAAATATGAGACAGCGTCGATGGTTAGAATTACTAAGCGACTATGATTGTGAAATTCGTTACCACCCTGGAAAAGCAAATGTCGTAGCAGATGCTTTGAGCAGGAAGGAACGGATTAAACCTCTCAGAGTTAGAGCTTTAGTAATGACCATTAGTTTGGACTTGCCATCCCAAATTCTCAACGCACAAGCCGAAGCAGTAAAGGAAGAAAATGTTCAGGCTGAGAATTTGAGAGGTATGGATAAGGTATTTGAAATTCGTCCTGATGGGACTCGATGTATAAAGAACCGGAGCTGGTTACCGCTCTTTGGTGATTTAAGGAATGTGATTATGCATGAATTACATAAATCCAAGTATTCCATTCATCTAGGATTTGAAAAGATGTACCAGGATCTCAAAAAGCTTTACTGGTGGCCAAACATGAAAGCTGACATAGCTGAGTATGTCAGTAAATGTTTGACGTGTGCACGAGTTAAAGGGGAACATCAAAGGCCATCCGGCTTATTGACTCAACCTGAGATTCCTGAATGGAAATGGGAACGAATTACTATGGATTTTATCACCAAATTGCCTAGAACGTCAAGTGGATATGACACCATCTGGGTCATAGTTGATCGTCTTACTAAATCAGCTCACTTCTTGCCAATCAAGGAAACTGATGAAGTAGAAGATCTAGCCAAGCTATATCTAAAAGAGATAGTTTCCAAACATGGAGTGCCAGTTTCCATTATTTCAGATCGTGATCCTCGTTTCACGTCTCAATTTTGGGAAAAGCTCCAAAAAGCTTTGGGTACTAATTTAGATATGAGTACGGCTTATCATCCACAAACCGACGGACAGAGCGAGAGAACTATTCAGACATTGGAGGATATGCTTAGAGCATGCGTAATAGACTTTGGTAAAGGATGGGATAGACATTTGCCTTTGGCAGAATTCTCATATAAAAATAGTTACCATGCTAGCATCAAAGCGGCACCGTTTGAAGCACTTTATGGACGAAAGTGCCGATCGCCTGTCTGCTGGGCGGAAGTCGGAGAATTCCAACTGACCGGACCAGAGATATTACAGGAAACTACCGATAAAGTTGTGCAAATCAAACAGTATTTGCAAGCGGCCAGAGATAGACAGAAAAGTTACGCCGATGCAAGACGGAAACCTTTGGAGTTTGAAATTGGAGATAGAGTTATGTTAAAGGTGTCACCATGGAAAGGCATGGTTAGATTCGGAAAACGAGGAAAGTTAAATCCCTGATACATTGGACCATTTAAAATTCTGGAGAGAATTGGTCCAGTAGCCTATCAACTCGAACTTCCTTTAGAACTCAGTAAGATACATCCCGTCTTCCACGTCTCTAATATAAAGAAGTGTCTATCAGATGAAACACTCGTGATTCCCATGAAAGAGCTTCGTCTCAATGACAAGCTTAATTTTGTGGAAGAACCTGTGGAGATCATGGATAGAGAAATCAAACAACTGAAGCGAAGTCGCGTTCCCATCGTAAAGGTTAGATGGAACTCCAAGAGAGGACCAGAATTTAACTGGGAACGGGAAGATCAAATCCGGGCTAAATACCCACATCTTTTCCCTAATTCACCGACCGACAACGACTGAATCTCGGGACGAGATTCCCTTCAACGGGGGGATAATGTAACCACTGTAAGATTTCCCTATATAATTATATAATACTTATCCTTTTTCCACGTAGAATTTTTTTTATTATCTAATTAGTTATACTGTTATCTTATGTGACGTAGATCATATCCTCGGTAAACGTACGCGCAACCCAATCTTAATAGAGTTGGTATTTAACTATCTAAACATATTTGACTTAAAACGTTATAAGGTCTTATTTACCACTTTGCGTTATTTCGTTAACGTACGTTTTAAACTAAATATTTTTAAACTAATAAGAGTTTTTATAAAACCTTAAACTACTATAATACCATATGAAAAATAACAAAACCCTAGGAATAATAAAATATAATTTATTTAGCTAATGTACAAGTCACTAAAGCACAGAAACCCTAATATCACTATAACTCCCAAATAAACCCTAATTTCACAAAACTATTATTATATGTAATACAACCACAAACCCTAATTAATATTTTTATAAAATATATAAGTACAAGTCTTCTAAACTAAGGTACAAGTCTTTAAAGCATAAAAACTAAATATTTATAAAAACATTATATAAAACTTAATAATAATTATTTTTAAAGACATAAATTGTAATAATTTCACATATTAATTTTTAAAATAAGTTTATTTATTTATAAAATAAGTGTACAAGTTCTCAAACTCAATGTACAACCCTCTAATGCACAAAACCTTAAAAATCCATTTAATCATCTTAAAACTCTAATAAAAATTATATAAAATTAAGAAATAAATAAAATTATATTTTTCTTATTTTCTAAACCCTAGTACAATCTTCTTAAGCCTAGAGTACAACCTTCCAAAGCACAAAAATAATTTTTCTTAGTATATATGTAATTCGATATACATTTATTTATTTTCTAGAAATCTAAAAATCATTTCTAAGTGAACCCTAAACCTAGAAACCCTAATTATACCTTGAACCCTAGAGTACCACTTAACCAAGCCCTAGGTACAAACCCCTAATGCACCTAACGAACCAAACCACCCTAATTCTTCTAGTCTAGTTCGAATCACACTATAACGAAACTAAATCTTAGAAATCTTAGACCCTAAGCTTCCATTTGGATGAACCCTATTATCCCACACCTCCTTCTTCTAGAAATTAGGGCACATGTGTGATACATAAGCTTCCACATATCACTTTCGCTCCCCATCACTTGTGGCGCCTAATCTAGCCACACACCTCACCAAATTTCTGCACACACTTCTCCATAAGAACACTAGAACCATTTTGAAAACCCTAATCCACCCTCTATAAATAAGAAGCACCCAAACCCTCTCCATCACCCAAAACCCAATCGAACCAAATACACAGCCACATACACACACCATTCTGCCATCACAGCCTTCACATAGGATCAAGAACACTCATAAGAAGCTAGGAAGAAAGGTTGTAGCATTGGTGGTCGCATTTCGAAACCCTTGTTCCACAAAAACCCTATTCGACACATATATTGCTAAGATAAGTTCCAACCCCTTTTAATTCGTTTTCCATATGTAAAATACTCATAAGAACATTTATAAATAATCACTAAAAGAAGTCGTAACCTAAAAACATGAAAATTCTATTTTTTTTTTATTCTTCTTTTTGGCTTGTCGAGTAACACAAATATAGACACACTTAAAATTTGTTTCTAAAAACCATAGGACATTTGAGAATGTTTAGAAATGGTCTAAATATGTTTAATATATCATAGATAACCTAAGTCTTCTAGTTAATAAGTCTAAAAATCAAAACTATATATTTTTTTCTTTTTCTAGCTGTCGCGACCAACAGCAGACCTGGGGTTTGCTTGTTGGAATTCGACCACTAGACGTGTCTCTAAAATTCTTGATTTTTGCACGCTTATAGACCACTTAAGTAGCTAATTATAGGAAAAAGAATCAGTTCATTTCATCAAGAAACGAGTGAGTTATGGTTGTTTGATCGTCGGGTTGTTTCTGTCTCGACACACTGACCATACGCACCTTTTAAAAATAATTTGAGAGCTCGTGGGTTCGAGCCATGGGCTGGATTTTTGTAAAAAGCAAGTTTATAAACTAATAAACAAATTTACAAAAGAGTCGTAAAAAGTTTTGTTATAAAACATAAGATATAACGCGTTTTTAAAGAAAAAGGATATCGGGTGAAATAACATAGGAGTCTCAAGGGTAAAACTTGTCAATATATGAAATTTCAAGGGTAAAAGTTGTCAATAAGTAGAACTTTAGGGGAAGAAGTGAAAATATTCAAATAATAATTAATATTATACTTATTATTATTATTATTATTATTATTATTATTATTATTATTATTATTATTATTATTATTATTATTATTATTATTATTATTATTATTATTATTACTATTATTATTATTATTATTATTATTATTATATCTTATTTAAAATACATTTTCTTAAATAACGAACGAACGGAACGAACACATAAAAATAAGTAATAAGATAAATTTTATAACTTTTGAAGAGACTTCATGTTGTATCAAAATTTAACTATAACGAATAACGTTACGAAACGAACAGATAAACTTATTTCTATTCAAAGAAAGATTATTAAATATGACATACCAACTCAGGTTGCGAGCCGGAGACGTTTATAAACTTTAGATAATTTCGTTTATCGTTCAGACTATCAAGGTGAGTTCATAGTCCCACTTTTATACTTTTATACGTTTTTCAAACTTGTGGGGAGATACATGCTACTAAATCGAACATAAGTATTTTTGTTATTTCACTAAGTTAACTGTTGCCTAAATATATTTAAAAAGTCCCTCAATCATGCACCATTAGTCACCCGCAGGGTGAGCGCGAATATAGTGAATAGATCTATTGGCCTGATGACCCATTTGTACTAATCGGATGGATATCTTTGTGGTAGCTAGTTAGACAGATGCATTATATTTGATTTCTATAAGAGTTTCTAGGCAGAATCCTAACTCGGGGGCAAGACCACTCTCATTTAATTATGTTTGTGGAACCTGGACACTGTTAACGCATTGCGTGTCATGAGACTTAGTGTAATAAATTTTACTGAAATTTTATACGTTATACTGGGCTTATGTTCAAAATTGATTATAAAACACTAAGGATTCACTCAACCTTTGTGTTGACTTTTTAGCATGTTTTATCTCATGTAATTAAGAGTACGGACTTGGCACGGAGTGGCTGTGGACTTTCTTTTATAAAAAGAGTGTCCATTTGTTATTGATGCGTGGTTTTGCGACCTTACAACAGGTTTTACCTCTCGAGGGATCTCAAGAGGCTTGCAATCCCCACCAGGCAGTGTACCTGACCGATGTAGTATAGTGTAGTGGCAAGTACCGGGGGATTGATCGTTCTCTAGGGGAATAGTATCGTTAGGATTGAAAAAACTTCTCTAATAGGTCTAAGGGTGAGAGAAGATTGTTTTTGTATTTTTTTTATATTTTTATGAAAGCAAGTAAAATCTCGGGTTTAAAGGAGTGGGCGGAATTAGTTGCTAGTCAACTAACCCAAATAACTACAATTGCAAATAAAATAAAATAACTGAAAATAAAAAGGTTGTGGAACTTATATGGGGAGAAATGTGTTTACTTAGATTTCCTTACTCCCTAACAATCTTTTACCGGTTGATTAGTGTGTATTAATTGCGTGGATGACGGGTGTATTCCTTAATACCAATCGTGGGGTGGCGTACGTACTTCCCCAACTCTACAAGTTCCTACTTCACTCCTATGTCGAGCCGGCTAAGAAGCTCCTAACATGGGATCATTAGAATTCGCTCATGCATTAAATACAACCATAAAAACCTTAGTACGCATTGGTTCATGTTTCTTAAGACGTTCAAGCAAGTTACCGTATAGGAGGTTAGCCAGTTTTCTTAAGCCTAACATCGATAAACAATCATCCAATACAATTAATAACACACCAACAACCAATAATCAATAGTTAGGTTTCATTAGATCTAAGCAAACACAAGATAAATCTAGCCTAGCATGTTAAATAAAAGACAAGAACAAGATATAATCAAACAACACATAGACATATTGAATGATTAATTGATTACTTATCTTCAATTGAACATGGGAGATCCAAGGGTATAAAACCCTTAAAAATGGCAGAAAAATCGTCTTAGGGTTTCTCCTCACAAAGTTGCACACCAATGACTAAAAATTATGAAAGTATATATAGGAAAACAGATCTGACGGCGTCACCCTTTGGGTCGTGACGCCGTCACCTCGCCGCGGTTAGGGTTTCTTGATGGCCTTCTTGACGCCGTCCCCCTTTAATCTTCCAAAATCCTCTCTGGCTTATCAAGGCTTGACGACCTTCTTGACGCCGTCCCCCTTTAATCTTCCAAAATCCTCTCTGGCTTATCAAGGGTTGACGGCGTCACATTGGGGCTTGACGCCGTCACAGGTACTTTCCAGCAGATTTTTGAGACTTTGTCGTTTTCTTCACTTTTATGCTCCAAAAACGTCCAAAATGCTTCCTTTTCCAGATTTCTTCTCCAAAGTACCTAAAATGACAAAAGGAACGATTTAGGGCAATATTTGATCAAATAAATACGATTTAGGGCTTAAATGTCCCCTTAAAAGCGGTACACTTTTCGCTTCATCAGTTATCATTCAAATGAATAATGTAATCTTTTATAACGTATTTTTAAACATCCCTCTGGGACCTATAATATGTACTCTGATATTAAATAAATGAATGATAACAATTTTATTAAAAACGTCTCTTTTTGAGTCGTTTTCTATTATCGTGACTGTGAACCATGAAGTAACACCCCAACTTATATTTCCTCTGCGAATATCAAAAACGGGGGTGTTACACCCTAGCAACGGGGAGTATTGATCAAGGGGGAGCATATTATGTACTAATCCTTGTTTTGTAGCATTCATATTCTTTACATCATATATGTTGGTACCCTAGCAACGGGGACTATTGATTAAGGGATAGTTACAGTCAAGGGGGAGCATGCTCGCATTCTTAAGAATTCTCATTCTTCGACACACTTTTGTGTTTCGAAAAAAAGGAGGAGATAGGCCAAGATAGTCCGACATAGCTTACCCACGTGTATCGTTGGCTATATACATTTCATTCATCATGCATTTTTCATATATATTCTTTTTATGTTGCACACCACTAACCTTGATGTAGGTTAAGAGTCTTAATTTGATCCATGGATCCGCTAACAACCTAGGGAACGCAACAACTATAGGAGATTGGAGTAGTCTATTTAACTTCACTAGGGATGATGCAAGCTCGCCATTTCGGGGAGAAATGAAGTTAACTCCAAGGACACACCCTTTTTGCTTCGACAAAAGGGGGAGAAAAGGTGTATACGGAGAAAGTAAGTAATTACGGACACAAGGAGAAAAGGGAGAAAGGTATAAACGGAGAAACGGACACAAGGAAAAAGTAAGTAAGTATGGATACAAGTAACTTTTTGCATTTTACTTTCTATCACGTTTAGGTATTTTGTCATCATTAAAAAGGGGGAGATTGTTAGTGCAAGCAGTCTCGTTGGCGAGATTGTTAGTGCAAGCAATCTCGTTTGTTTTGATTGATGACAAACATGTAACTTGATACATAACGTAAAATGTACAAGTTACTTGTAATCTTATTTTGTCTCAACATACATTCAACACCTCTTGAGTCCTCGTATGATACAACACAGGTTCGTACATGTTTGTTATGTGGCATTATGATCAAACCTTTAACAAACCATTTAGAATGTTTAAAATACAGTTAACTCATTAAGTATTTTAAAAGGTTAACCATTCTACTTAGAACCTCATTTTACACCTTTTCATAAACAAGTACTTTTACTTGTACATCATGTTTCCTAAGATTAATAGGATAAGTACACTTTAGGTGTCAAACTAATATAATACATATTGGTAAACATATATTAGTTAAGCTAGTATATACATAGGACATACATATATACATTTACATTATTTACATTTTAAGAATTAAAATGGAAATATATTCATGACATCATTGCATACATCATTGCATACATCATTAGGACATCATTGCATACATCATTTGGATTTCGAAATCTTTTGGAAAGATATGAAAAAATATTTTGGAAAGATTCTTAAGCAAAATATTAGATTTGGAAATATTTTTGCTAGATTTGGAAAGATATAGTAAGATATTTTGGAAAGATCTTTAGGTTACAAAGTTGACTTTGCAAGATCTTGACATGACTTAACATGATATGAAATGATATGAAAAGATTTGTTAAGATATTAGCTGTCAGGTCCCGGCGGATCCAAACTACATAAAGGGCGGATCCCTTTATTTGGATCCGCCAAATCCGTGGCATGTACAAACTGTTTTTCTATAAATAGTACCCATTGTTTACCCATAGTTGCAACCCACTAGAACACACATTTCCTTTACCCTTTGCATACACTTAGATCAGTAGCAAAACATGTAGATTCATACATTAATCACCCTTTCCATAAATGATCATAATGTTACTAACTTTCATTATGTTGTAAGCAAACACTTGTTATGATCCTGTGAAGCAAGCTCAAGATCATGAGTCATCATTCATAGCATACTTCCTGATCCACCGTGAAGGTTACAAGATCTTGAAGTCATTATTCACCATAGCATTCCAACATATGAAGATTCAAGGGCACTTGACATCCTCAATGATTGAAGACTTCTCATTCAAGAAGTTCATGTAGATTTCACTTGCATACATGAAGATCCATCACAACAAGTTTAGGGAGCTTGTGATCTTCATCCATTGAAGGCTTCCTTTTAATGGAAGTTCATTTAGAATAGTCATTCATATCCATGATACACTTATGTCATGGATGATCATTAATCATTGTAATCATCATTGTAAACACCAAACTAGATTAGGTGGTTTATGTGTTTGTTCCATAAAACACAAGGTTTCTATGTTGGGCAATAAAACATAGTGGGAGTGGTTGTACCCTTGTTAAAGAACCAACGGGAGTGGTTGTACCCTTGTAAAGAACTCGACATCTAGCTTAGTGTCGGAAATTGTATAGGCGACGTTAGGTTGGTTCTGCCTCGAACTAGAACCCAGTGTTTAGCTTAGTACCGGAAAAAGTGTAAGCGACGTGTGTAAGGTTTTCTCTGCCGAGAAGGGAGCTTGTTGATCTAGTGAAGTAACTCTCGAGTTGGGTACTCGGGGAGTGGAGTAGGGCGGAGAGGAGCTTCGTGACCGAACCACTATAAATCATCGTGTTCGGTTTGCGCTTTCTTTTACTTATCTCTTTACTTTTATATTTGCATTATGTGATTGATTGTTGTGTGACTTGTTGATAATACTTGTGTGGTAACATGTTTTAACTTATGCAAGTTAGAAAAATCTTTCATATTAGAACAAGCTTAAACGGATATTTGATACAACAAGTTTTAAGATTTTAAAACGGTAACGTATTCACCCCCCCCCCCCTCTACGTTTTCACAACCCGGATTCACTTTTCGAAGTCACCTTAGATGATGGGAGTAAATTCTTTGGAACTCCTGAGGAAGTAGCAGTCGTCCTATATGAACAGGACAAAAGAAAGGCCAAAGCAAAAGCTGAGCAACTCAACATGCCAAAGAGATGAAGGAGACTGACAAGGTCATTCAGGGGGAGGAATTCCTCAAGCTTCAGGCTGATCTTCTTAAGAAACATAATCAGGAAGCCAAGCTGTGAGAAGAAAGGATGAAAAGAACCTATGACAGGTACACATGACATATGACAAAGACCAAGGGAGAAGGCACAATCACTGACATGACCATTACCCCCACCAAGCCCATAAGCATAACGGTACACAGGGGACCAAGAAAGTCTGAGGTTTACAAGCCTTTCAAATTCTCAGACTTTGGGCTAAGGGAATGGGACATGATGATGCCCATCCTGAGGAAGAAGAGTCAAAGCAAGATTGTTCCAACGCTTCTGAAGACCCTGAACTCTAAATATGAAGAACTTGAAAGAGTGGCTAAGAGTTTAGGAATAGATCATGAGAAGGCGCTTGCTTCTCAGGGACTGGCAATCCTTGAACCTACTCAGAAGACCGGGAGGAAAAGAAAAGTTGTGGGTCAGGAACCTGAATAATTCATAGCTGCTCTACACTGCAATAGGATCCCTCCTCAGGGAGTCAAGTTTGTTCCCAACTTGGTCATCAAGGAGCCTGAGTATGGTATATTCTTTGTCGATGAATTTGATCAGCCAACATTCGTAAGAGTCAGTGACATCAAACTTGTGGAAACGATAACTCTCCTTGCTTATAAGCTAATGACGCTTCGAGTGAAGAGTCCTGAAAATGAGGAGTTTGTTAGGCTGCTGGATAGGATGATGAGTAAACGACCTGACAAAGAAGTGTTAGTATCGAAGAAGGCTAAACTAGAACTCATGGGTTACTTTCAAGAACCCTGAGTATTATGATAGATGTTAGGACCTTGTAATAATATTAGTAAAATGATGGACCATGTTTTGTTATTTCAGTGTCCTTAATAGCTTTCTAGTATATTCAGTATGAGAAGAAGTCATTAGCTCACTCATAACTGATCAAAACACTTAGGCATAATTTATATCCAAATAGGGGGAGACTGTTGGGTCCGTCAGTACCCAAGCGTCCTGAAAACAAGATTTGAATACAAATTAAGCTAAGTGTTAAACAACCGTAAACAATCTCAAGTCACTGAGTGAACAGTCACTCAGTGAGTTACCTTCAAGATGCTTAAGAAGAGTCTAAGAAGAAAGATTCACCATTCAGTAAGGTGGAACTCCCTGAATGTTACTTAAGCTAGAGAAGAAGGTAATGGGTTCAGTGAGTGTTGGACAAGAACTCACTGAACCCCCAGTCTCCTCAACAACATTAAATGATTGAAGACCGAAGATTAAAGACCTAGACTGAAGAACCTATAGCCTGAAGAAAAGGCGGGAAGTGTTTGAGAAGATAAGGAGGAGTCTTATCAGGCCAGAAACAAACCTTCCCTAAAACGGCTTAAAGTCAAGAAGTGTCAGAACTGACACTCGAAGACTTATTAGCCCATTCCTATTGGTTCTTAGAAATGACAAATATTGTTGTAGTTGTCAGACACGCTAGGTTATTCTTTTTGTATATTTTAATTATGGTACTCTTTTATACTTGTGTATAAATAGGAACTGTTAGGAGAAATGTGAGTTACATTTTTGTGCAAAAAAGCTTAGACTTTCATAAAACCACTTTTCTCCTACAAAGAGTAACCAAGTCCCTGAGATAGCTCAGTGGTTCTATATTGTTACCACTCAAGAAATTCTTGAGTTTAGATAGGCGACAAACCATACCTTGTCTATTCAATCCCAAGTGTTTTTCCGCAAACACTTAGGTAATAGATTCTTTGATTGATTTCTAATTAAAATTTAAACGTTGAAAAACTTGTGTTTTTATATTTACGTTTTACTTATTTGTTAAAATTAATCATTACATTAATCTCAGTCATAAACAAAATTAGATTAACCTAATAGTTACTTCTAAGTGTGTAAAGAGAACAACAGATACACATTTGAGAGCATTTACTCTCGTTTGAATCTAAGTAGTTGGAGAAGCATTCATCGAGTTCACTCTCAAACTATAACTTTTGTTTTAGTTTGAGTGAAAGAGAGAACGTACATTTGTATTGTCATTCAACTGATCAGATTGTTATTCCGCAAATAATCTTTTGTAGATTCTGTAGTTTATTCAAATAACAATTTACACATTAAAATTTGTGTTTATTTTGTTTAAACTTTATAACTGTTTGATATCCTTGAAAGTCTTTGATCACCTAACCTATCTTTATAACACTTTCACGAAGGGACAACATTAACCAGGAATATTTGAATATGCCGTAATTTAAATAGTACTATTAATTTATAAAATAATACTAACTGAGATAAGTTATATTTTGACACCTATAACAACTAATCTTGAAGGTTACTGATTTTATACATGGAGACAGGGAGTATAAGTTATAGATGGAAATAATTCTAGAATAGTGAACCCCAAGTGCATTGGAGAATCATAAAAGATAAAAGCGTAAATTTTTAGTCTATCAAACTCATCCAACCAAAATGGGATTCTCATTCAAACATTCCAAGTCAAATACATATACAAATAAAAATAATCATAAAGCTATAAAAAAAGATCCCACAATCCTGAAAAGCCCGTAACCATCCCTTAAAAGCCAGTAATCTACACACACCTACGGTGTGCCGGCAGCCGCTAAACCATTCTTTTTAATCAGCATTCTCTATCACCCCTTAATTTCCTAGCTATATTCTTTTACTCAAACACTATATAAACACACACACCCTCTTATGGACAAACTAACATCAATGAGTGGCATGAGCACTAGCTTATGCTTATTGTCATTGATGTTCTTGATAATAATGGTGTCTTTTGCCGAGTCAAGAAACATGGCCACACCCAAGTCGAGTTATGTGTCCAAGAGCGACGACGAGCATAAGCCGGTTCCCACTTTGGAGTTTACGAATTTTATGTCGCCTTCTAAGCCGTCAAGAAATGATCATCAAGCTCATGACGAGGTCTACCATTTTGCAAATAATGTTGAGGCTTATAAGGCAGCTTCAACTGGTCCAAGCCAAAAGGGTAGAGGTCATAAATGATGGTGTAAATAGGTAGTTTAATTTTTCGGATAACGAGTTTGTTCTATTGTACGTTATGTTAGTTGGGATCTAGATAGTTAAGGATACGATGGACATGGTCCTTGCTTATATGTGTGCATGCACTTCTTGTTTCTATATTCGCTACAAGAATTTGGATAAAATGTATAATAGTTCAATTAAATCGAAATAATTACAATAGCAATGAACGCAAAATGTCATGTTTGTCGGTTGTCACTTGCATGGAGTAGGTTATTATTTCTTTTTAGCGAAGGGTAGTGTTGAGCATGAGAAGTTTGTAACTAGTTTTCTTATTCCTAATTTGAAAATGGTTTCAACACTAAACACAAATACATCATTTATTTTCAACGAGGACGTTTACCCACGCTAACTTGTAGGGCACGGAGTTTTACGTGAAAATTATGGGCTTATGTCTATTCATTTAATCTTTAGTAATAAGTTAGGTTTAGACTATTAACCTTATAAATAGATCCTACTTGTAACATCTTGAAATGATTAATCAATAAGAATTCTCTCTTCTCCTTACATCTCTCTTTTTTGTTCATGATTACTCACAACACGTTATCAGCACGAATATTCTAAAGAAAAAAAGGTAACCTCAATGGCTGGGAATGATAAGTTGTTTTAGGTTTGCGTTGATGGGACAAGATTTAATATTAATTTTGATTCCACAAGAGAGGGTAAGATTACTCCAAAAGGTGATTCTTGAACTTGAGATTTATATTGGTAATTCATCTTAATATCTTATTCTTTATTGCATGATATGTTAATTTGCATAAAAAGTTTTAATAAACCCAAAGCTATTGATATCATCATGGATAGTGATACAGTATAAACTTTTTTTTTTTTTTTTTTTGATCTTAAGATTACTCGGTAATACACAATGGTTCAAAACAATAAACTAAAAGAAAACACATTGGATCTTAAGATTACATAAAGAGTATTATGATTTATTTTCTTGTTAATTTCTTAATATCTCTTGTAGTTTACAAGAACAATACATGTTCTATTATGATTACATGAAGATAATCAAAATAACACAACCTCAAGTTATGTTAAAAGAAAAAAAAAATGATAATTAGAACCTCAAGTTCTAATATGATTCAATCAGTAGAATCGCAATAACATAACCTCATGTTATGTTAAAGAAAAATAATAATTAGAACTTCACGTTCTATGGTGATTCTTTCAAAAAGAATCAAAATAACATAACCTCAAATTATGATTATTTTGTTTAATAGCCTTATGTGCCTTGATGATTCCTTCAAGTGAATCAAAATAACATAAACTCATGTTATGTTAGAGAAAAATAAATTAGAATCTCAAGTTCTAATATGGTCTGATCAGTTGAATCAATAACATAAACTTATGTTATTGTTATATGTTTTTATAGAACCTCAAGTTGTGTTGTCGTTAATTTTGTATGAAACATCTCATGATAGATTATATACATGTCTGGCTGGTTTGTGATGTAAGTTGTGCATTTGGGATACATTAACGCTATAAATGACTCACATAAGATTATCAAATTTTAGTGGGTGTAAATTTGACAAATAATTGCTTCCCAATTGATATTACATTAAAATAATGTTATTTTTAAAGGCTTGATAAGTAAATGAGCTTCATCAAATATTTTGTGATCGATATCATGCTCTAAAATATGCATTGAGCAAAATTTAATGATTGACAGTTATGCATATATAAAAAGATGTTTGATGTTGCTCGCTATTAATTCTGAGTATGCCTTGCTTACTAATCGCCGGTTGACTATAACTTTCATGCCGACGACTAATTTTTATGTTGATATTTGATCTTGCTTTTTTGTTGAATTTTCACCAACTTATAAACTACGTGCTAGAAAGAATTAAGATGTGCCTTTTATATGCTCGACGTACTTGCGTACATGAAAATTGCATTCAAGACATGATGACAAGCAAAAGGCATGTGATAAAAACACAAAAACGTTCTACTGTGATTACATAAACAAAATCAAGTAATACAACATTGTGTTATTTTTTTTTTAAGATCTTCAAGTAATATGCATGTTAAATAAAATATACTATATGTATGTTAATACAAGTGATTGTTATCATGTTAATATATTGTCTATATACCATATTTAAGAAGATTCGTAATAATTATTAAGTCAATGTGGTTGTTATGCAAGTAATTTGTAAGATTCGTAAACTTGTGTGATGCGAAGAAAAAAAAAAGTTTGTTTAAATATGGTGATATATACAATCTTTGCTAAATGATACACTTGCTCTTTTTATGTAGTTAAAATGTCAAATTCAAAGCTTTTAAATATGTTATTATTGTACAAAAGAAAATGAAAAAGTAAGCATTATTTAGTAATGCATGAAATCACTCTTACTTTGAGACTCGTTGGTAGTCTATGTGACGTGAAAAGAAAAATATCAAGATAATTCCTTATGTACACTCACACGCTAGTAAGGTGCTTGATAGCTCCTAATGAGCTAAACAAAATAGTCAAGAGAAATATTATTTTGTTATAAATTGATCAACATAAAAATCTCCATTCTTTTAAGTGAATGTGATGAAGTGATCAACATAAAGAACCATTCCATCAAGTGAATGTGATAAAATGATCAAAATAAAATCTCCATTCCCTCAAGTGAATGCGATCAACGATCATTTATTAATGTCATAGATGTGGTCACAGTAAAATGAAAAATGACCAACCACTAAAAGTGGCAAAATAAGAACGGAGCAAATAAAAATGTCATGTAAGAAAAATACAAGTGTGTCAAATATATTACACACTATCTCCATAGATGTAAGAATCTATGCTAATATATTTTGAGATTTACATGAATGCTCCGTAAAAGAAAATATAAACTTGTTACGAGGAATGAAATTTCATATTATTTATGCATTATATTCTCTTGCATCTTCCTCGGCAAGCCATAACATAAGTTTATGTGCCAAAATTATATTATTATGTGGCATGACCGGTTGGACCATCCCGAGTCAATGATGATGCGAATATATAAAAGAACCATGAGTTTCTTCAATGATTTTTTCATTGTCTTTATTGCTCTCAATGGAAGTTAATACTTCACCTACCACCATCAAATTAAAGTAAGGGCTCATTCCCTTATATTTTGGAAAATATCCAAAAAAGATATATATATATATATATATATATATATATATATATATATATATATATATATATATATATATATATATATATATGCCTATACAAGTGCCATTTAGATCATTTTGATTTTAAAATCGATGCATCGTTAAAATGATCATGAAAGACGCAACATGAAGTTAGCGTGATTAGTGGCTCCGCTTATAAGAATGCGAGCATGTTTTCCATATTATATATTTGAAAATGGTGGTTAGTAATTCCAAGTATTTGGTAATTATTGAAACAAGTGTCGAACACTTGTAGCTCATTTTGGTAAGCGAAATGCTTTTGTTGAAGCGTTTATAAACGTTTTCAATTAATTACAAAGCCAATAATTCTAAGAGCAAAATTAATGGTTTATGGGGCATGTTATTTAAATAATAGAACATGAATTTGCATCATGCCAAAAGTTATAATGATTCTCCTCATTTTAATGGTTTTTCGGTCACGAACCATATCTCCCATCTAAGAGTCATGTAATTGTGCGGCTTATAGTGAATCCACCACAACGCACAATGTGGGATATTGAGAATGATAATTCATTCAGGGGAAGAGAATGAGCAGCAAGAATTTGGAATGAATTATAATAATGTAAATGTTGATCCTCACAACACTAATGAATATGAACTTGAAGTTCAAAATATAATTCATTTTTCTGATATAGAAAATGCCAGACATATTTGGTGACCTAAACAGAGTAACTAGATCTTTTATACGCTGCTAATGCTCCAACTTATATTTGTGTTCCAATTGGACAACCAATGATTGTTAATGATTCTATGGCACGCCTATTGCGTGATAGAACAATCGATTCTAAATATAAATCCTCGAATGATATATAAATGGTGCAAGAAGTTAAGATGGTCATATCGAGGTAATAAAGACCCTATAAGAGTCTCGTATTGAGACACTAGACAAAGAGGATTCTAAAAGAACCTCGTGTACATTTAAAACTATGAGATCTCAATAAATATAATGTCTAGTAGAATGTGGAATCGAAAAGAATTGAATCAACATCGATAGTACTATTGTATCTAATGATGCGCAAGATAATGAATTTATAAATAAAATAGCGCTATAGCGGTGAGGATCTTGCAAATAATCATGCGAGAATCACAGTTGTAAAATGATTGACCATGATGTAAAGACGCAAGTAACTAATGAAAGATTGAAGTCTCTTGTGATGAGACATGTGAGACTTGAAATCTATACACATGAATGTGTAAACTTATTGGAATAATATCTGGCTTTATAAAAAAGCAAAATTAATGTACTGAATTTACATTTTCGCAAAGACGTGAAAATAACAATGAGACATGATCTGATTCGATGAAATCAACACATATTTTTCTCCAAGGAAACACAAGTGAGACATGATCTGGTTTTGCCTCTTTTTTTTTTTTTTTTTTTCTTTTTTTTTTCTTTTTGATTTTTCTTTAAAAGCTTAATAAGCACACCAAAATAAGCTATTTTTATAAAAACAACAATTTATGAAAACTTGAAATAAGCACAGAAAAAGCAGATTAAGGTGGCCGCTTATAAGAGACTTGATTAAAAAAATTTATTTATTTTTATTTTTTTTATTTTTCTTTTTGAAACTTATAAAAAAATATTTAACTTTTGAAAATAGATTATTTTTAGAACTCAAAAATAAGCTCAGAAATAAGCTCACATGCACTGATCAGTTGGCAAAAAGGAGGAAATAAGCTAAAATTGGACTAAAAGCTGATAAAGCTAGTAATAAGCTAAAATGAAACTGAACTTGAACTAAATGATTAACTGTTGTTCCCTTTACACGATTAGAGTTAACTAGAAAGTTAATCTATTTGTGTTTATGGCTAATACAATGTTTAAGGATAATTCTAACAGTTATAAAACGTGAATATAAAAAAAAATATTTTTCAACGTTTAAATTCTTATTAGAAATAATTCCAAGAATCTATTACCCAAGTGTTTTGCGGAACAAACACTTGGGATTGAATAGACAAGGGTATGGGGTGTCTCCTATCGAAACTCAAGTTTTACTTGAGTGGTAACAATATACCTACTGAGCTATCTCAGTGAGTTGTATACTCTTTGTAGGAGAGAAGTTACTTTGCAAAAGTTCTAAGCTTTCAATATACAAAGCACACTTTAACTTCTCTCCCTTCTGATCTATTTATACACAAGTAATCTAAGTATAAGTGATTAAATATAATACAAGTTGTTGAGGTTGCGTGTCTGACAATTACAAAAAGTAATTGTCATTTCCAAGAACCAATAGGAAAGGGCTAATAAGACTTTGAGAGTTGTTGGCTGACACTCCATGACTTTTAGCCGCAATAGGGAAGGTTGGATCTAACAAGAGAAGAGTGTTGGGCTGACACTTTTATCTTCTCAGATCTTTTCCCTATTGTTCCCGCCTTTTCTTCAGGCGTTGGTTCCTCAGTCTTCAATCACTTTGTTGTTGAGGAGACTGGGGTTCAGTGAGTTCTTGTCCAACACTCACTGAACCATCATCTTCTTCTTTGGCTTAAGTCCTACTCAGGGAGTACCGCCTTCCTGAGAAGTGAATCCTTCTTCTTGAATTCGCCTTAAGCATCTTGAAGATGACTCACTGAGAGGCTGTTCTCTCAGTGACTTGAATTGTTCTCGGTTTAAGTTTAACACTTAGTTAATTTGTGTCCAAATCATGTTTTACGTATTCTCGGGTTTTTCATGAACCAACAATCTCCCCCTATTTGGATATAAATTATTCCTAAGTGTTTTGATCAGTATGAGTGAGCTAAAGTCTTCTGCTCATACTGAATGTAATAGAAAATAAATAAGGATATTGATATAGCAAAACATTCATCAATTTATTCATATCATTACAATTCCTATTATTCTAAGTACAAAATACTCAAGGTTCCTGAACAAGACCCATGAGTTCAAGTTTCGCCTTCTTTGACATCAACACCTCTTTATCAGGTCGATCCTTCATCATTTGATCCATCAGCCTGACAAACTCCTCATTTTCAGGTCTCCTGATATTAAGCGCCATTAGTTTGTAAGCAAGGAGTGTTGTCGTTTCCACTTTGTCGATGTCAGAGACTCTTTGAAAGGATTCCTGACCAAATTCATCCACAAAGAAGATACCATACTCAGGTTCCTTGATGACCAGGTTGGGACGGAACTTGACTCCCTGAGGAGTAGTCCTGTTGCAATGAAGTGCAGCTATGTATTGTTCAGGTTCAATATCCACAGCTTTTCTTTTCTTCCCAGTCTTCTGAGTAAGTTCAGGGATAGCCAGTCCCTGAGAAGCAAGTACCTCATTATGGTTAATGCCAAGACTCTTTGCCACTCTTGCGAGTTCCTCATACTTAGCACTCAGTGACTTGATGATGATTGGGGCATTCTTGCTTGTAGTTTTCTTCCTTAGGATAGGCATCATCATATCCCATTCTCTTAACCCATAGTCTGAAAATTTGACTGCTGGAAGATGTTCAGACTTTCTTGGACCTCTTAGGATTGTCAAGCTCAGAGGTCTGGTGGGGTGAATGGTGATGTCAGTTATTTTGCCTTCACCTTTGGTTTTGGTCATGTGCCATACATACCTCTCATAAATCCTCTGCCTCTTTTCTTCCTTAAGTTTGGCTTGTTTGTTGTGTTCCTTAAGGATTTCAGCCTGAAGCTTGAGAAACTCATCCCCTTTGATGTCCCTCTTCTCAGACTCCTTGATCACTTCTTTGGCAACCTTAGAAATTTCAGACCTATTGAGTTCCAGCTCTTTCTCTTGTTCCTTCCTGAGCTCTTCTTGGTGTAAAATTTCAGCAAGTTGTTCAGGAGTCCCATAGACCCTTCTCCCATCCTCTAAATCAACATAGAACGGTGCATCAGGATCTGCACGTCTTTCAGTTGAAGCCTTGACTAAGCGTGCTTCAGGAGGAGGGTTTGTTTCAGTCACCATGATTTTCTTCCCTTTGTCAATGGGAGGAGGTTGACTGGTGGATGTCTCAGGGACAGTTACCAAAGCAGAATTAGGGTCAGGGATTGGAGGATCATCATTTATCTCCCCCTCAGCAGATGGTGGAGCTTCAGTGGAGACACCTGCTGACTGAGGAGGTGGAGGAGTATGAGAGGCCTGAAGAATGGATAGGATGTTTGAGACCATAGACTTTGTTTCAGAAGTCTCATTCTTCACGGCACTTAATTCGGCAGCCATTTCCTTCTGGTGGGTGGTGAGTTCAGTTACTTGGGTGGTGTAGTGGATGCAGTAACAGCCTGATGAATGGACTCTTGATGTGTCCTTAAACCTTGAAGATCTACCCCCTGAAGGAGCTTTAGAAGCTCAGTAATGCTGGCGGAGGTGTTAGCCTGAGAGGCCAAGTATGCATCCAATCTGGTGACAAAAGTGGGATCATCTGTAAGATGTTCTTGTACTGATTCGATAGCCTTGAGGATGTTGGACAGTTCCTGATGCTGTCCAGTGGCTATGTCATCTACAGATTTGTTCAGGTCGCCAAGTTGTTTATCAGTGAGGGTGGCGGCCTGAAGAATCTTTGCCTGAGATTCTTCAACAGAAGCCCTGAAGTCAGCATAAGAGGCTGCCACTTTAGTGTGCTTATCCCATTGCTCATCCGTAAGAGAGTTGTAAAGACCTTCGTTGGCTTTGCGAAGGACTTTTGCCATTTGTCTTTCAGAAGCCGGACGAGCATTGTCATACTTTTGCAACCACTTAGGAGTGGTTGAAGCACCTGATGATGATGATGAGGTTGATTGAGAACTGGGTGGTTGATCCTCAGGATAAGGAGAGGAATGTTGTTTCTCAGAGGGCTGAGGAGGGCTTAATTGGGTTTCCATTTCCTCCTCAGCATCAGGGATATCATCATCACCAAAATCAATCTCCTCCTCTGACTCATCAGCTAACAAATTTTCATAGTCAGCCAGAGAAGGAGCCTTCAGGAAATCCGGCTCCCCCTCAGAAGAGGGCTCACCTTCGTTGTGGCCAGGTCCTGA
>CP139504.1:158514674-158669696 GCA_021014915.2 Artemisia tridentata subsp. tridentata | reverse complement strand
CCCACGTTTTATGACTCTCCTTTTTGCGTGTCATAACCTAATTTTTTTTTTAAAAAAAATTAATTTTTTTCAATTCCTAATTTTCTATTAAATGACAATTAAAAACCTGATAATACAAAATTAAAAACACAAATATCAAAATAACGCATTTCATATATTAAAAACCTGATAATACAAAATTAAAAACACAAATATTTTCCTTGTTGCTGCTAGAACTAAAAAATCAACCTAACTTTGCCTATGTTAAAAACCCGCTTATACACCATCTCTAACTTTGCCTATACAACAAGACTACCCGAGTATAATGTTGCGGCTGCTGCATGACATTTGGTGGCCTCTGTTGAGGCATAATCGGCTGATACCCCATGTGATGCATCGGTTGTTGATGTGGATATTGGTAGCCCTGTGATTGGTCCATACGAGCACCCTGATAAGACTGAGGCAAGTTATTTCCTTGCTGAGGTGGGCCTGATGGTACCGGTGGCACCAAAGCAGCAGGTCTCTCATACTAAGTGACGTTAGTTTCAGGATTCCAATAGTACATCACTCCTGAACTCCCATCAATCAAACCCTTCCATGGTTCGGGTAAGGTCGGATCAGGTGGGGCATAACGAACCCCAAGAGCATCAGCGGCTCCATCAGCAGCCATGGTTGATAAAATTCAAATCTGGTAATGAAAGAAAAATAAACGTTAGTTCTTTTATATCATAACAAAAGCCCAAACCAAACAATGCCTGCACACCAATTCTAACATAACAAAAACGCCCCTGTTGGGTTCCTTTTTCAGACCAAATAGACCAACAAACAAACAATTAGCTAGGCCTGTTGGATGGGGCGCTTATCTGTGAGACAGCAACCAAACCAAACGCACCTTTTTGCGCAGAAAAATAAGAAACAAAAGTACCCTTTTTAGTGCAGAAAATCTGCAGCAAACGCACCCTTTCGGGACTGAAATAAGCAGATATAACTGCCCCTGATGGGCTGGGAATATGTAGAACCAACACCACCTATTGGGGTTGCGTTTGCAGCAAACAAACGCCCACTGTTGGGGTTGTGACACGCAAAAATAAACACCCTATTTGGATGGTATTTCCAGCCGATAACCAAATAAATGAAACACCACGCATTGCTATCACCACCAATCTAGTGAAATAAAACAACATTTTAGAAACAGTTAATTACTACTTAAACTACTTAAAACAGTTAACAAAAATAAGCCTGAACCAAACAACCACCCTCGAACCGAGATCAAATAGCGCAATCATAACCAAAATAATATCCAAATCCAAATCCGAAACACAACCAAGTTTATAGTAAATCCAAACCAAGACCTAGACCAAATGAAGAGCAAAACCAACGTCACTCGTGACCAGTATGGTCACGACCCGGATTCAGTCGGGTTTAACTCGACGCGAACTCACAACGTGTCAAACAAACATCACCTTAATAGATTAATACCACACGAGAATAGTTCCAAAAACATTTTTAATCCAATTTATTCCACGAAACATTAATAAATTATTTTATATTCGAGTTAATAAAAGAAAATATGATAAAATAGGTTTATGTGTATGTCATACCCACAGATCAAGAGGAACGAGAGAGATGAGGAGGAGGTGGATGGTGGTGGTGTCACGGCGGTGGTACAGCGACTGCTACGGCGGCTTCACAAACACAACAAAACAAAACCCTAATCGAACTTCACTCTAAACTCGATCTAAATACATGAACCCTTGGTCTCTTGATCTCCTTGTGATGATGATGATGACGGCGCGGCGAGGTGGTGGCGGCGCATGTTGAATATGGCAGCAGGAGGTGGCCATGGTGGTATTATCAAGAGAGAGGTGAGAGGGATGAGTGAGGGGTGTTGGTGGTTATGGTGTGGTTAGATTGAGTCACCGGAAAAAGGAGTGTGATGAAGCGAAAAGTGTACCGCTTTTAAGGGGTCATTTAAGCCCTAAATCGTATTTATTTGATCAAATATTGCCCTAAATCGTTCCTTTTGTCATTTTAGGTACTTTTGAGGAGAAATCTGGAAAAGGAGGCATTTTGGACGTTTTTGGAGCATAAAAGTGAAGAAAACGACAAAGTCTCAAAATTGTGCTGAAAATTACCTTTGACGGCGTCAGGATTTGTTTTGGACGGCGTCATGGCTTGGCAAAAGTGGTGGATGTAAAAATTACTCATGATAAGCCAGAGAAATTTGCATGGAATTCTGACGGCGTCACGCTTTAATGTGATCAAGGTCGTCACGGCTTAATTTAAAGAGGGACGGCGTCACCCCTAAGTCTGACGGCGTCAAGCCTTGATAAGCCAGAATGGATTTTGGAGAGCTAAAGAGGGACGGCGTCAAGAAGGCCATCCGGGAACCCTAAAAGCGGCGAGGTGACGGCGTCACACTCCATAACGTGACGCCGTCAGATCTGAAAGTCTATATATAGTTTTGCAATTTTTTGTCATTAGTGTGGAACTTATTGGGGAACTTTGTGTGTGAAAACCCTAGGACGATTTTAGCAGCTTTTTCAAGGCTTTTTGCCTTGAGATCTTCCATGTTACATTGAAGATAAGTTATCAATTAATCATTCAATATGTCTATGTGTTGTTTGATTCTATCTTGTTCTTGTCTTTTGTTTAACATGCTAGGCTAGATTTATCTTGTGTTTGCTTAGATCTAATGAAACCTAGCTATTGATTATTGATTATTGGTGTGTTATTAGTTGTATTGGATGATTGTTCATCTATGTTAGGCTTAAGAAAACTGGCTAACTTCCTATTCGGTAACTTGCTTGAACGTCTTAAGAAACATGAACCAATGCGTACTAAAGGTTTTTATGGTTGTATTTAATGCACAAGCGAATTCTAGTGATCCCATGTTAGGAGCTTCCTAGCCGGCTCGACATAGGAGTGAAGTAGGAGCTTGTAGAGTTGGGGAAGTACGTACGCTACCCCACGATTGGTATTAAGGAATACACCCGTCATCCACGCGATTAATACACACTAATCAACCGGTAAAAGATAGTTAGAGAGTAAGGAAATCTAAGTAAACACATTTCTCTCCACATAAGTTCTACCACCTTTTCATTTTCTGTTATTTTATTTTATTTGCATTCGTAGTAATTTGGGTTAGTTGACTAGCAACTAATTCCGCCCACTCTTTCAAACCCGAGATTTTACTTGCTTTCATAAAAATATAAAAACATAAAAAGAATCTTCTCTCACCCTTAGACCTATTAGAGTAGTTTTTCATACCTAACGAACACTATTCCCTGTGGAAACGATCAATCCCCCGTAATTACCACTACACTATACTACATCGGTCAGGTACACTGCCTGGTGGGGTTATAAGCCTCTTGAGATCCCTTGAGAGGTAAAACCTGTTGTAAGGTTGCAAAATCACGCATCAAAGGAGTGGCACTGGAGATGTGGGTGGCGGCTGCTGAGATAAGAGGGGGAGGGCTAGGGTTTGGTTAAAGAAGATGTGTGTGTGAGGTGAGTGTTATAAATGAACAAGGTAACCTTAATTAGGTTATAAGACGTGCAGGGGAAAAAAACAATAGATTTTGGGTAAAAAAAACATAGATGACCCCTATTTAGGACGAAGCAAAACGAGCGTCATCTAGCAGGCTAAATTTTAACTGATTATGACTCTATGTTATGACGCTTCTGAAAACGATTCATCCCCAATAAAAAATTTACTCGTTATGACTCTTATTTTATGACTTTGCTATTTGCGCGTCATCTTATAGCGTGCGTCATAAAATGCGAGTCAAGGATAGACCTTTTTCTAGTAGTGAGGAAGTCTGATAACGCATAAATTGTGCATGTTTTTAGTAGCGTTATTCGTACTTTTATATGTGTTATTTGGTTATATTTATATGCTTTTGTTACTTAATCGTATCAAAGTATGTTTGCAAAGTATATGTAGCCAAAGACAGGAAAAAGGAAGAAAAAAATGAAAAGAATGAGGAAGAAGGAAATATTTATGATCGTACGAAGATTCTTGTGTCAAGTTCCACACCAAATAGGCATTTCAAAGAATAAAGGTCCAAGTATTCAAGTTGACAAGTTACAAGACAAAGAAAAGATCAAGTTTGGATGAAGAACCAAGTACCAAAAGAAAGAAACAAGCCAAACGACAAAAGTCCAAGAATGAGTAAACAACATCACTCCATCCGATCGGATGCAGCCCGCAACCGAATCGGATGGAGGCGAAGGTTGAAGACCAACCGATCGGTTGGATGAAATACCGATTGGTTGGATGTCGACTGTTTTTCCAAACTCCATCCTATCTTCATACAACCGATTCTAAGGCCTTCTAATGATGATTCTAGTCCCTTCTAATTTACTTGGAGGCCAAGTGGAGCATTAAAGACCCTAGACCCTTGAGAATAGTATAAATAGGACCATTTGTGAAGTGTTAATCATGTCATTCATAACAATCAACTCTCACAAGTACCAATCAACTATCCACTCATCAAAATACTCTCTCAAAAGTCCTAAACTCGTCCTTAGAAGTCCAGGGGCATTTGGAGGGTTAAGAAGTCAACATTTGGAAGTCAAAACATCAAGAAGTCAACACCAATACTTTGGGTATCATTACCTTTTCATTTGTAATCTATTTCCAATCATTGTAAGACTTTCAATCATGGTTTCTAATGTTCAAAGTTTAGATTTTATGTTCATGTTTGCTATGAGTGGCTAGTGCCTTTGTGCATTTGCTTAGATGAGGTGTATTACTTAATGGTTTGCTTATGATTGTGATAACATGTTTTAATTCAATTTCAAGTTGATTCTAAGATCCAATTGTGGTTAAGTTTCATTGTAATACCTGAAATTTAGATAACCTGTAAAATGACCAAATTACCCCTGAAACCATAAAACTTAATTAAATCACTTATAAAACTCTGAATTGATTCAAAACTTCTGAAAACGAACTACATATGAAGTAAAATATTTCTGGGACAACATTTTTATATTTTTGATTGTCCAAAAAAATATTCATGCACACAAATAATTACGAAAATCCGAAAATCATATTTATTTATATTTAGGAATTCATTTAAAAATGGTTAAATATCAAATTAAAATAGGAAAAATATCACAAATCAAACTCTTTTGATTTTATCTGATTTTGGGCCGAAATTTTTGAGTTTATTCCCCCTCCTAGTCGGTTCTCCTATTTATTTAACAAATCATATTTATTTTTAAAACCCTAAACCGAATCCCTAAATAGTTCGACAAACAAAAATCCCCCATCCTTCCATACGATTTTCTGGGCAAGAGCTAGAAATTTTTTGGAGTTCCTCAAGGTGTAAAGAAGCTAAGAAAAATAGGAATTCGATTGTTGAAGCCTTGATTCAAACGTGGTGAATTGTTTTGTCCGATTTCATTCGTACGCAAGGTATTAATTCCATACTACTAATTTTTACGTTGTAAATCTGATATGGTATTTTTATAATGATCTTTGGGTCGTATATAACTCAGGAAAAATGATAAACATGAATCATGCAAGTTAATCAAGCGTACGAAAATTAAAGAGCTAAAACACACTTAATTCCCAAATATTGTTATACGATTTTTCTGTAAGGTTTTCATAATTTTTACATGTTCTAATATGATTATATAAGCCTAGAAAAATAGCCATGTGATTTTTAGAAGCTTATTCGAATTGATCTTGAATTTTGTTTGAATCGGATTTAATGGAAAAATAAAGAAAAAAAATGGGAAAAACCCTAGAACCGATTTGGGTTAGGGTTCATATGTTGAAATCTAATTATTTAATGCATGAAAATAATTGTATAATAATTATATGATGATTGGATGAATTAGGGTTTGGATTTGTAATTTAAAAAGTAAATCCGATTGGTTTTTAAATCATAAGGGTGTGTTTTGTCAACTTTGAAACTTGTGGGATATTTTTGTAATGTTATATCAGTCTGTGGGAATGTAGGAAAAGTATAACTTGAGGGTCCTAAGTGTAAATATTCGAAGAAAGAATTTAATTGTATTTATAAGGGTCGATTTGTAATTAATTAAAGTAGAGGGACTAAAAGTGTAAATTCTGATAACTTAATGTTATTCTGTGTAAATAATGTTATTAAGGGTGTAATGTGTAATTTTGAGTATTTATAGGCTTGATATGTAATTATAAATAGATTATGGTTTAAATTATAAGTTTTGTAAAGTTAAGGGACCAAATGTGTAATTTCTAAATTCTGAGGGATCTGATTCATACTACATATAATTCTGAGGTTATGTTCTGTAATTTTGTAAAATAAGGTGCTTGTTTGGTAACTATGAATATAATAGGGATTAAATCATGAATTATGTAAATGTAGGGTTTGTTTTGTAAATTATATAACTAGAGGGGTATAAGCTGTAAATTGTGAAACTAAAGGGATTAAAATGTAATTCTGAATAAAGTGTGTATTTAAATCAGTAACTTAAAGTATTTTCATGTTAGACTTTTGAATTTAATGAATTTACAATTAAAACCCTAAACTATGTAAACTTGTCATAATTAACCTTAAACTTTTGTAACTTGCTAAAATATACCTTAATCCCATAATAAGGCTTGATTAATGACTTAACCTAGATTGGTGATATTATAATCTTTCTAATTATGGAAACTTGCTAAATAAGGAAAGTTACCTAACAAGGAAAGTTACTTAAAATGGAAAGATAACTAAAAACCACTTGTCATTCTTTCTTCTACTCTCTTAGGTTCGAGGAATGAGTAATTTGATCCTTGTCATTTGCTATCATGGTGTTCCGCTAATAAGGTACAGATATTCTGCCCTTTTCAGTAAGGTGCCTTCGTTATCTTGACTTCTGATTTTGACTCGTTTGGATTCTCCAAGCCATTGCTATGTTCCCCTACACTTTGGTTCGTTTGTTTGATTCATTGTGGACTTTGATGTTCGATGATGAACCCTTTGCCATGAACCTTTGATATTTGGACTTAGACTATTTGGACCTTTGCTTTGATCTAGACTTTTGACCTTTCAGTTTGATACCCGAGCCAAGTTCGTTTCCTAGCCATGAAGGTAACGTGGCTGTGTCATTGATGCACCAATGGCATAACTTTAGTGTGGTTGAGTGATGTTCCACACTGTCCCCATATTGTTCGTTGCATGCACATTATATTTATTATGGCCTATATTATTGTTCGGGGGGGGGGGCGTATGGATGCATCCTAGGTTCGTGTCCGTGTTCGTGGACTTAACATGATTTGATATTTTATATTGTTCGGTGACTGATGCTGGGTGCAATCCACGTCTTTCACAAGTTCGGGAGTTAGCTACTGCAATGCGTGGTTTTGCAACCTTACAACAGGTTTTACCTCTCAAGGGATCTTGAGAAGTTTGCAATCCCCACCAGGCAGTGTACCTGACCGTTGTAGTATAGTGAAGTGGCAAGTACCGGGGATTGATCGTTCAACTCAAAGAATAGTGTTCGTTAGGATTGAAATTAATCTAACTAGGTCTAAAGGTGAGGGATGATTCTTTTTATGTTTTTATAATTTTATGGAAAGCAAGTAAAAATCTCTGGTTTTGGAAGAAGGGGCGGAATTAGTTGCTAATCAACTAACCCAAAAGCTACTAATTAAACTAATATGCAAGAAAAGTAAACTAGGGTTCTACAAGGGAAATGAAGCATGTCTACCTATGATATATTACTCCTTGCTAGCTATCCAATTCTACCTATTGAATTGTCACACCTTGTTTTAATTGACGGGTTGTATTCCTTAATACCATTCGTGGGGTGGCGTACGTACTTCCCCAACTCTATAAGCTCCTACTTCACTTCTATGTCGAGCCGGCTAAGAAGCTCCTAACATGGGATCACTAGAATTCGCTCATGCATTAAATACAACCAAATAAACCTAGTACGCATTGGTTCATGTTTCTTAAGACGTTCAAGCAAGTTACCGTATAGGAGGTTAGCCAGTTTTCTTAAGCCTAACATCGATATCACCCAATCAAACAAGAGACAATAGGAAACAAGAATTATAAACTAAACCAACTAGATCTATTGAAGTTGTCACGCCCTAATTGATGGAGATGGACACACACATCAACAAGAAATCAATAAGATCTAATTAGTTATACACAAGTTTCACACAATCATAAGTAGACACAAGGTGATTTAGCCAAGCATAATTAATGAAGAGCAATCAACAATAATCATAATTGAAGACATAACATAAGATTGAATCGATAAACAAACCATTACAAGATGTTTATGGCATGATTAGGACCCTCTAAGTGGCTGGAAAAACACCTACCTAAACCCTAGAATCGGACTTAGGGTTTAGGGCTTACAAATAATGAAGTTGTGAAGTTATATTTATAGGCATTTTTCTGTCGGCCCGATCTGACGGCGTCAGACTTACACGTGACGCCGTCACGTCCAATTTTTCACCAAATTGTAGATCTTTTCGTCCCGATCGCGTGGCCTTTTGAATCACCTAAATCCGAGTTCGTATGAGGATTTTATGGCATAAACAGTAACAGCTACCGCGCGCGCAAGTTGTGACTAGTTAACACATGATGGCCTTCTTGACGCCGTCTCCCTTTAAACCTCCAAAATCCGTTCTGGCCTATCAGAAGCTGACGCCGTCAAGGATTAGGCGTGACGCCGTCCCGCTTTAACTTATACCGTGACGACCTTGATCACTCCAAAGGGTGACGCCGTCAGAATTCCCATGCAAATTTCTCTGGCTTATCATGAGTAATTTTCATATCCACCACTTTTGCCAAGCCGTGACGCCGTCAAGAGCAAGTCTTGACGCCGTCACATGTACTTTCCAGCATATTTTTGAGACTTTGTCGTTTTCTTCACTTTTATGCTCCAAAAACGTCCAAAATGCTTCCTTTTCCAGATTTCTTCTCCAAAGTACCTAAAATGACAAAAGGAACGATTTAGGGCAATATTTGATCAAATAAATACGATTTAGGGCTTAAATGACCCCCTAAAAGCGGTACACTTTTCGCTTCATCAAATACCCTTACACTTGAGATTTGCTTGTCCTCAAGCAAATGCGCTTTTATTCTAATCAAAATACAAGTTAGGGGTCATTTAATGCTAATATAAAAGTAATTACAACAAATAATCATTCCACTTCAATCATAATAAGCACGGAGATTACATACTAGCACCTCACAAGTAGTGTTTAGATACTCACATCTCTCAGGTGTCATCAAAATAAATCTCATAAATGAAAACGGATAATATCTCTCACTACCTGTCATAGCAAATAGATTACCATAGGCTTGGGAAAGGATCAAAAACCTCCTCCACTAGGCGTAAGCACCAAAGATAAACTATTAAAGAGGGCTTTTAAATGGGTTATAACGTTAGGTGTAGGGAAAAGGAAAACACGGTTTTGTTGGATACGGGATATTTTACTGGTGGCGAGTTAAAAATCTTGATCAATTACATGTACTATACAATGTTGCTAAGCCAAGACTCGACTCAATCTTAAGCTAAAAACAAAATAACAAAACATAAGATAAATATAAAATGAAACGGGATGGTAGTCTGTATGTTTTTTCTATTTTTCATTTTCTCATTTTTTTGTGTTTTTCTTGATTTTTTTTTTTCGATTTTTTTTTTTTTTTTTTTTTTTTTTTTTTTTTTTAGACATACACTTTTGCCCTACCATCCAAAATAATACATCATAGGGGCATTGCATTCCCCTTACACTTGAACTTTTACATAACTTTACAAATACTAATCTAATGACTCGAATTAAGATAATTGAAAAACTTGGAGTACTTTTAAAACATTTAGCACATATGGGGGTAATAAATGATGTTCATCCCTATTACTCCATTATACTAGTACTTTACCCATGAGTCCCAATCGTCCCAAAACAATATGTACAAGGATATGACTCGACTTAGCAACCATGTAATCAATTAGATAATTAACTTGGGTTTAAACAAATGTTGTAACAATAATGCACTAAAATTGAGTGCATACAAGGTAGGCTAAGGCGATTTGGGTGTACATTTAAGTGGGGTGTAACAAATTCTTCCTTTAAGTAAAATGCTTAAAGGTCGAAACGAAAAGATAGGCTCTGAGGGGTGTACTAGGGGTATCGTGTACTAAAAATGAGTACAACGCAAAGGGTGTGGGAGAATTACTTGACCAATGTAGCCAACGTAATTATAACAAAAACACAGGTGTAAAACAATGGGTTAATCCTAATGCCTCTTATCATGTAGTAAATCTAACTACACGAATGTAGTCTCACTTGTGGCTTCGGAATGGTCCTAACGCAAGTTCTAGAATCTAAGTGCTACCGGTACACACATCATAGCATAAATGCTTTTCCTACCAATTCTAGGGGCGAACCTCACATATTTGGGGGTGGAAAATTTTTTAGTGGTACGGTTTTGTGCTAGTCATATAACTCCTATCCATGAGACGCTCATTAAGACCAAAGTTTCATTCCTATATGTTGTAAAAAATTTTAAATTTGGCACTAAAATTGCCTTAACAGGTATTTCTCTCAGTTTTATTACACATCTACCATTAAACAAACAAAAATCAAGCGTAATAGCATTCTCTAAAATCGTACTTTTACCCCCCCTTACACTTAAGATGAACATTGTCCCCAATGTTCAAATAACAAGATGTAAAAGTAAATAAGGTAAAAGAATGAAATCAAATACTCCCCTGATTCGTTCGGTGGATAAAGAGGTAACATGGTTAGATCTTCTTCCAAGAGAATGTAGAAGCTTCAAGACTAATGCATCGCCAAAAGCTAGATTCCACATACATCTCCTTGTCCAAAATAACCTGTTAATCCTGAGAAAACAAACAAGAAAAACCAAAGCATCAAACCGAACAAAGACAACTCACAACTAGGTGTAATTCCAGACTTAGAAATAAAACAATAAAAGATATAATGCTTGCGGAATGAATGTTTTGCAGGTTCCTGGAGTTTATAAGTTAGAGATTTAATAAAAACTTTTTATGAAAACAAAACTTTCAAAAATTTCAGAAAATTAAAACCTGACGCCGTCAGGTTGTAATTCCTGACGCCGTCAGAAATGATCTGACAGAATTCTCATGTTAAGTTTCCGGAAAATTTCTGGAAAAACCTACACCTTACTTCCTGGAATTCCTGCAAAACATCATTATGACTCGATACAAGCATTTGACTCAAACAAATACTAATATGTATGTTCATTTATTATTATTATGATTCATGTTTATTTGTGTTCTAATAAACCGATTTGGATTTCCCTTACACTTAACTTTTGCAAAATACCTTTATATGTAGTTAAGACGAAGTTAAAAACAAAATAAAGCATTTTCACAATTTTAGTTTTGAACATGAATCAATAATAATAAAAATTAAACATACATACGGAAGCAAATAAAATCAAACAAACAAATAAATAAACACACAAAGCAAATAAAGCTTGGGTTGCCTCCCAAGAAGCGCTTGTTTTTGTTCGAGTCACGAGCCTGACTCTACCCTTATTTAACAAAAATAGGGGAGGTTTTCCCTACACTTAGGATTAAGTGCGGGTGAAAGTAGCGATACACACCCTTAGGGTGTGAATATGCCACGTGAGGTGAAGGGGGTGAGTGAATGGCTTCCTTCATCCTAAAACTACCCGGATAATATTGGTTGATGGGTGGGTCGGTTCCTCTTTTTTCTCCTAGATGTAAATCTAAGGATGAAAAGTTGTGTAAAGGTTGAGGTTCCAATTCATCAACACTAGGAAATTCCCTAGAACTATGAGTAAGGTCATCACTAAAAGTGTGCAAACCTATATCCTCTAGTTGTGCTTGGTCCAAGGGTTCTACCTCCATCGGGATTCCTAAAGTCTCTTCTACTTCTTTCGGGTAAGTCACGGGCGGTGCGGGTGCCTCAAATGATGGTGGGTTTTGTGGAGTACTTGGTTTGGTGAAATCAATCCCACTCATGCAACTAGGTAGTTCAACACTAACCATCTCACAGTCTTGTTTTGATTCTAAGTCCATGTTCTTAGAAACTAGGTCTCTTTGCTCATACGAATCCACCAATTCATTCCACTTATGGGTCATGGTTAGGAAGCTTTCCTCGAAATTCATCCAAAGGGCCTGACTAAAAGGAATTGATCCAGATAATGCTTGTCTAAGAGAAGTATCACATGCATAGAATTCATTAAACCCATCTAACCTTACCCCCAACTTCATTTGGATATCACAAAGATCACGAAACAATTCATAGGAATGATAGGAAACAAATCTCTTGGTGAAGTATAATTGTTCATCTATTGTCAATGATCTAAATGGAATTTCATCCGCCATAGTGACAAATGAAAATGGTTTTACAAACAAAGGGCACAAAGAAAAAGATAGACTACTAGAAAGCTAATAAAAAGAAAATAAAAATCTCACTAGATAGGAATCTAATGAGTAGACCTAATAGAAATAAATTTCAACCTAAGCAATAACTACTCCCCGGGCTGCGGCGCCAAAAACTTGATGCGTGGTTTTGCAACCTTACAACAGGTTTTACCTCTCAAGGGATCTTGAGAAGTTTGCAATCCCCACCAGGCAGTGTACCTGACCGTTGTAGTATAGTGAAGTGGCAAGTACCGGGGATTGATCGTTCAACTCAAAGAATAGTGTTCGTTAGGATTGAAATTAATCTAACTAGGTCTAAAGGTGAGGGATGATTCTTTTTTATGTTTTTATAATTTTATGGAAAGCAAGTAAAAATCTCTGGTTTTGGAAGAAGGGGCGGAATTAGTTGCTAATCAACTAACCCAAAAGCTACTAATTAAACTAATATGCAAGAAAAGTAAACTAGGGTTCTACAAGGGAAATGAAGCATGTCTACCTATGATATATTACTCCTTGCTAGCTATCCAATTCTACCTATTGAATTGTCACACCTTGTTTTAATTGACAGGTTGTATTCCTTGATACCATTCGTGGGGTGGCGTACGTACTTCCCCAACTCTATAAGCTCCTACTTCACTTCTATGTCGAGCCGGCTAAGAAGCTCCTAACATGGGATCACTAGAATTCGCTCATGCATTAAATACAACCAAATAAACCTAGTACGCATTGGTTCATGTTTCTTAAGACGTTCAAGCAAGTTACCGTATAGGAGGTTAGCCAGTTTTCTTAAGCCTAACATCGATATCACCCAATCAAACAAGAGACAATAGGAAACAAGAATTATAAACTAAACCAACTAGATCTATTGAAGTTGTCACGCCCTAATTGATGGAGATGGACACACACATCAACAAGAAATCAATAAGATCTAATTAGTTATACACAAGTTTCACACAATCATAAGTAGACACAAGGTGATTTAGCCAAGCATAATTAATGAAGAGCAATCAACAATAATCATAATTGAAGACATAACATAAGATTGAATCGATAAACAAACCATTACAAGATGTTTATGGCATGATTAGGACCCTCTAAGTGGCTGGAAAAACACCTACCTAAACCCTAGAATCGGACTTAGGGTTTAGGGCTTACAAATAATGAAGTTGTGAAGTTATATTTATAGGCATTTTTCTGTCGGCCCGATCTGACGGCGTCAGACTTACACGTGACGCCGTCACGTCCAATTTTTCACCAAATTGTAGATCTTTTCGTCCCGATCGCGTGGCCTTTTGAATCACCTAAATCCGAGTTCGTATGAGGATTTTATGGCATAAACAGTAACAGCTACCGCGCGCGCAAGTTGTGACTAGTTAACACATGATGGCCTTCTTGACGCCGTCTCCCTTTAAACCTCCAAAATCCGTTCTGGCCTATCAGAAGCTGACGCCGTCAAGGATTAGGCGTGACGCCGTCCCGCTTTAACTTATACCGTGACGACCTTGATCACTCCAAAGGGTGACGCCGTCAGAATTCCCATGCAAATTTCTCTGGCTTATCATGAGTAATTTTCATATCCACCACTTTTGCCAAGCCGTGACGCCGTCAAGAGCAAGTCTTGACGCCGTCACATGTACTTTCCAGCATATTTTTGAGACTTTGTCGTTTTCTTCACTTTTATGCTCCAAAAACGTCCAAAATGCTTCCTTTTCCAGATTTCTTCTCCAAAGTACCTAAAATGACAAAAGGAACGATTTAGGGCAATATTTGATCAAATAAATACGATTTAGGGCTTAAATGACCCCCTAAAAGCGGTACACTTTTCGCTTCATCAGCTACTCCAATTAGAAGAATGAGGACACCCCTCATGGTATCTGGTTATATAAGAGGTCTCCCCCCCCCCCTATATGATTATGAAGACAGGGTTACTATATTTGATTTGTTCGGGCTCGTGGAGGATTACTGATTCTTTTATTTCCTTTTCTTTTCATTTCATTCTTATTATATTCTTTGCCTATGACTTATATATCCCAATGCACCAAACCATACATGTTCGTTTCATTTGCTTTCGTTTCCATTTATTATATATCTGTTCACTGGGCTTTTTAAGCTCAGCCGCGTTTCTTTTCCCGCGGCAGGTTTTAGTTGGAAGCTGGGTATGAGTGAAGAGACTTTTAGACTTAGAAGACCTTGATAGTTATTCTGAAGTAGAAGTTATTAGAAGGATTTGCAATTGCAGACTTAGTATTTAGCTTTTGTTCCTTTGTAGCCTTGTGTATTCAGTATTTCATTTGTAACCTTTGAGAATCCTTGTATTATTATTGAATGTATGCTGTGTTTTGATCTGATATGAAACCATTAATGTGATACTTCTACCCTTGCTGGGTTGGGGTGTTATAATTATGGTATCGGAGAGCCGACAGGCTACGATTCGTAATACATTTACCCTTGGCCTGTGTAAGTTAGGACCACTAAGTTTTCCCTGTTGGCGCTCGTAAGACAACCTTTGAAAAATTTGCTTTAAGATTTCCCTATAGGAACGTAAGTTTTGACCAGTGAGGAATGGGTAGGCTATAAGGCGTTTGTTTAGGTATCATTGCTTCCGCATCACTCTGATTCGTGCCTTGCTTTTGGTTAGATCCTGTTGATATCATTTTTGAAAATCGAAAGCTTATGCTTTGCACCACCTAGGTTTTGAAACCTATTTAAATCTAGAAGACATTGAGAATTGCACAATAATTGCCTGACACTATTCGATCCTTATCTTCGGATTTTGACTTTGACATCTGATCCTTTCGTCAATCATTTTGATGCCTCTTCGGTCATTCTGAGAATCTCCATAGCGATGACGTACTTGATGTATTCTCTTTTTGTCTCTTGCTTTTGATAAGTATCTATAAATCTTCTGACACTATTTGATTTCGTTTCACCCATCTCTATTCCTAAGAGAGGTCTTGTGGTGTGTAACCACAGGTATAAAAATCTTCCCCCTCACTTTTGAATGATAAAGATTTGATTTGTGATCTGTCTTTCTTTGGATAATTAACTTCAATTTTATTCTGACAAGGAATTGGTTGATTGAGCATTCAAATATTGACAATTTCCCTTTCTATGTCTCACCTTTAACGTTGGCAACAATTTTGAACTCTCTACCATGATTACCGATTGTTAAACTCTCTACTATCACTATTACTCTGGAGACTCGTGTGTTAATTTCGCGGTTATGAAGTTTTCCTATAACCCATTTCGAACACCAATGAATGAACCTCATCTTGAGAGCTCTTTGGCACTTTGAGTTTTCTAAACATGAACCTTATCTTGAACGTTATTTGGCACCCTGAATCTTGAATATGATCCCTGGTCGAACCACCAAAATTTTTTCCATCGGAGCGTGAAGAAGGATTTGACTTGATAGCGAGAGATTGTCTAGTCACCAAGCGAAGGTATCTTTCAGATGTGTCCGGGATCATATAATTTGATTTGAGCAACCGGGAAGAGCAGCAACCGAAGACCAGGAAGTGAGTTTACCTAAGTGTATATTCTGGGCGTGTTTTAGTTTCGTTCGCGCTTAAGAAGGATGGTGACTGGAGATAGCTGAACCGTATTACTGTTAGGAGCCAATATTCGTCCTCCCTGAAACGACTACGTGTTTGTTTAATTTCAGAGTGCGAAGTTTCCTTCTGATGAATTAATTTTATTCTTAGAATCGCCTTCTGTATTCGTAAATGACTGCTATGACGATTAGGGACGCTAATAGTATTAGCTAAAGCTCTGACTGTTTTGTGAATTTGATAAATAATGTTTTCTCGTGAGTACTTGGGCAAATGGTCATTGTATGACTTAATAGTACATTCGGAGACGAGGAAGAGCATGAAAATCATCTTTTCACTTTGTTAGTCATTTGTGCACACTGAGAGATTGATATTTGTTGAGACAACGATGTTTTTAATTGAGGATACCTCTTTAAATTCCGTGAGCTTTGAAAACTATCACCATGTGGTCAAAACCAACAATAGAATGGAGAGCTGAAACCCTTTAAACTCTGCAGAAGAATTCTGGAAGATGTTTGCAACTTATGATACCATTGAGAAATTTCGTGAACAGATAGAAACAGCTTAGTTGAGAATGGAGTTTTGGAAAAGCTAAGTTAGAAATTAGCTGCCATACCTTCAGGCGGAACAATTTTGGGATAAATCAGAAAGAGACTCGGTGATACTCCCTTGCCGCACAGGAAGTTTTCAGATGCATCAAAGACAACTAGAAAAATATCAGAAGAATTATTTCCCTGCCTGACCTGGAGTTGAAAACAACGGCGGCTACCCTGAAGAGTGAAGACATTCCTTACAAGGTAGAAGTGTTGGCGATGCAGAAGAAGAAATTTAGTCAAGATGGCGAACCTGGAGCTGATGAAGACATGCAGTCTAATTTTCCTATTCATCTTGGTTGTACTAAGATGAATTGAGAGCGGAAGCAGACTGGATGATGGAGAGATTCAAAGATCGTGCCAGAAATCCACATTACTCCATCACATTCCAAGAAGAACTGCAGGAGGCTCGACGAACCAGACACATGTTCCCGATTTTGGTTTCACTTTCCGATTGATGGACAAACGAAGATAGATTAACCGGACTTGAGGAGATTGGAGGTGTTGAATGGACGGAGTTTAGAAACAGACCCTTTATGTTTGTAAGAATTGATTCTGGGAAGACCGAAGATTTTGACGACTAACTTTCACTTCCGTAGACCCTCTTAAGTTTCGTTATATAGTAATAAGATCCTTTAATGATTTAAGTTTCCTAGAAACATTTCTGTTCGTGTTCATTTTTCGTATGTTCGGTGATGGCTTTGTTTTGAGAGATTTTGGCGAATTGTGGAAGATATGATGCTTGTGACGGCGTACCTCATTTCTGCTAGGCAATCTGGGATTTTGATACTCTTGCGAATAGTTTTGTTTTCCCTCCTGACTATGACATTTGATCGTGTTGACCTTTGAGACTATAGAAGTACTAGGTGAATTAAGATAGGTGGTTTTGATTTCGACTTGAGATAAAGTATGACCATCATAAGGGCATATTTATATGATGCCAGTATTATGACGTCTGGCCAACGTGATAATACTTACATCATATAACGTGCACTTGTTGTGGGCATAGGATATTTCGAGAAGTGCCTTAGAACTTTAGAAATTCTGATAACTGTTTGGGATTATCTGCATTAGTGAGACCTTAAGTTCATTCTAACTGTACGCGTAATCTGCTTTCACCGTTATGTAAATTGATACGTCTGGATTCTCGTCACGCATTCTGCTGACCTCTGAACTTCCGATAATAATCTTAGGTTCTGTTATAGAACTTCCGCCAATTGATGTTATCAAAAATCTATTTTCTGTATGTCCTCATCTGATTTTCCAAATCAAATTCGGTGGACGGCATATCCGTCAAAATCCCATGTATTTCTTGCGTCTCTTCCGAGAAGATCCGATTATCATCTGTTACGTTCGCCATATTATTCTTTTGATATGGATTCGGTATGATTTGTCTTTCTGAGGAAATTTGAACCCACTTCGTTTTGATTCGAGTCATGAGAAACTATTTGGTCTGAAGATCTTTTTGAAAGAACCTCCTCGGGCATGAGAATGTTCGTGATGATCTTTTGCGACTCGCTACGACTTCGTTTCACTTTGCGACTTCAAATTTCGAGGACGAAATTTTTTTTGTTAGAGGGGAAGAAGTTGTAATACCTGAAATTCAGATAACCTGTAAAATGACCAAATTACCCCTGAAACCATAAAACTTAAATAAATCACTTATAAAACTCTGAATTGATTCCAAACTACTGAAAACGAACTACATATGAAGTAAAATATTTCTGGGACAACATTTTTATATTTTTGAATGTCCAAAAAAATATTCATGCACACAAATAATTACGAAAATCCGAAAATCATATTTATTTAATTTATTTATATTTAGGAATTCATTTAAAAATGGTTAAATATCAAATTAAAATAGGAAAAATATCACAAATCAAACTCTTTTGATTTTATCTGATTTTGGGCCGAAATTTTTGAGTTTATTCCCCCTCCTAGTCGGTTCTCCTATTTATTTAACAAATCATATTTATTTTTAAAACCCTAAACCGAATCCCTAAATAGTTCGACAAACAAAAATCCCCCATCCTTCCATACGATTTTCTGGGCAAGAGCTAGTAATTTTCTGGAGTTCCTCAAGGTGTAAAGAAGCTAAGAAAAATAGGAATTCGATTGTTGAAGCCTTGATTCAAACGTGGTGAAATCTGATATGGTATTTTTCTAATGATCTTTGGGTCGTATATAACTCAGGAAAAATGATAAACATGAATCATGCAAGTTAATCAAGCGTACGAAAATTAAAGAGCTAAAACACACTTAATTCCCAAATATTGTTATACGATTTTTCTGGAAGGTGTTCATAATTTTTACATGTTCTAATATGATTATATAAGCCTAGAAAAATAGCCATGTGATTTTTAGAAGCTTATTCGAATTGATCTTGAATTTTGTTTGAATCGGATTTAATGGAAAAATAAAGAAAAAAATGGGAAAAACCCTAGAACCGATTAGGGTTAGGGTTCATATGTTGAAATCTGATTATTTAATGCATGAAAATAATTGTATAATAATTATATGATGATTGGATGAATTAGGGTTTGGGTTTGTAATTTAAAAAGTAAATCCGATTGGTTTTTAAATCATAAGGGTGTGTTTTGTCAACTTTGAAACTTGTGGGATATTTTTGTAATGTTATATCAATCTGTGGGAATGTAGGAAAAGTATAACTTGAGGGTCCTAAGTGTAAATATTGCAAGAAAGAATTTAATTGTATTTATAAGGGTCGATTTGTAATTAATTAAAGTAGAGGGACTAAAAGTGTAAATTCTAAAAACTTGATGTTATTCTGTGTAAATAATGTTATTAAGGGTGTAATGTGTAATTTTGAGTATTTATAGGCTTGATATGTAATTATAAATAAATTATGGTTTAAATTATAAGTTTTGTAAAGTTAAGGGACCAAATGTGTAATTTCTGAATTCTGAGGGATCTGATTCGTACTACATATAATTCTGAGGTTATGTTCTGTAATTTTGTAAAATAAGGTGCTTGTTTGGTAACTATGAATATAATAGGGATTAAATCATGAATTATGTAAATGTTGGGTTTGTTTTGTAAATTATATAACTAGAGGGGTATAAACTGTAAATTGTGAAACTAAAGGGATTAAAACGTCATTCTGAATAAAGTGTGTATTTAAATCAGTAACTTAAAGTATTTTCATGTTAGACTTTTGAATTTAATGAATTTACAATTAAAACCCTAAACTATGTAAACTTGTCATAATTAACCTTAAACTTTTGTAACTTGCTAAAATATACCTTAATCCCATAATAAGGCTTGATTAATGACTTAACCTAAATTGGTGATATTATAATCTTTCTAATTATGGAAACCTGCTAAATAAGGAAAGTTACCTAACAAGGAAAGTTACTTAAAATGGAAAGATAACTAAAAACCACTTGTCATTCTGTCTTCTACTCCCTTAGGTTCGAGGAATGAGTAATTTGATCCTTGTCATTTGCTATCATGGTGTTCCGCTAATAAGGTACAGATATTCTGCCCTTCTCAGTAAGGTGCCTTCGTTCTCTTGACTTCTGATTTTGACTCGTTAGGATTCCCCAAGCCATTGCTATGTTCCCCTACACTTTGGTTCGTTTGTTTGATTCATTGTGGACTTTGATGTTCGATATGACCCTTTTGCTTCGAGCTTCTATAATGATTCCTTTTATATTCGTTCGTTACCTTGTGATATTAGTATTCGAATCACTTGATACTTCGAGGGTTCATTTGATTTTGGTAATTAGATGTGAAAACCTTTTCAATTATATTATGGAAACGTTTTGAGGAAAAATTATTTTTAAAGATGATGTTTATGAAATATGCGATACCACTTTTATTTAGAATTTGACTAAGCTTTCGTGAAAACTACTTTTCAAGACTACTTTTGTGAAAACCATTATTAAATGTCATTTTTATAAAATCAATTGATAAAGATTACTTTAAATGAACCATTTGATTATGAACCTTCGATGATGAACCCTTTGCCATGAACCTTTGATATTTGGACTTAGACTATTTGGACCTTTGCTTTGATCTAGACTTTTGACCTTTCAGTTTGATACCCGAGCCAAGTTCGTTTCCTAGCCATGAAGGTAACGTGGTTGTGTCATTGATGCACCAATGGCATAACTTTAGTGTGGTTGAGTGATGTTCCACACCGTCCCCATATTGTTCGTTGCATGCACATTATTTTTATTATGGCCTATATTATTGTTCGGGGGGCGTATGGATGCATCCTAGGTTCGTGTCCGTGTTCGTGGACTTAACATGATTTGATATTTTATATTGTTTGGTGACTGATGCTGGGTGCAATCCACGTCTTTCACAAGTTCGGGAGTTAGCTACTCCAATTGGAAGAATGAGGACACCCCTCATGGTATCTGGTTATATAAGAGGTCTCCCCCCTTATATGATTATGAAGACAGGGTTACTATATTTGATTTGTTCGGGCTCGTGGAGGATTACTGATTCTTTTATTTCCTTTTCTTTTCATTTCATTCTTATTTATATTCTTTGCCTATGACTTATATATCCCAATGCACCAAACCATACATGTTCGTTTCATTTGCTTTCGTTTTCGTTTATTATATATCTGTTCACTGGGCTTTTAAGCTCAGCCGCATTTCTTTTCCCGCGGCAGGTTTTAGTTGGAAGCTGGGTATGAGTGAAGAGACTTTTGGACTTAGGAGACCTTGATAGTTATTCTGAAGTAGAAGTTATTAGAAGGATTTGCAATTGCAGACTTAGTATTTAGCTTTTGTTCCTTTGTAGCCTTGTGTATTCAGTATTTCATTTGTAACCTTTGAGAATCCTTGTATTACTATTGAATGTATGCTGTGTTTTGTTCTGATATGAAACCATTAATGTGATACTTCTACCCTTGCTGGGTTGGGGTGTTACATTCATAGTGACATTTGTTTAGATGAGGTGTATTACTTAATGGTTTGCTTATGATTGTGATAACATGTTTTAATTCAATTTCAAGTTGATTCTAAGATCCAATTGTGGTTAAGTTTCATAGTGACATTTGTTAATCAAGTTTGACTAGTTAGTAATAGTAAAGGTCGAAAGAGTTATTGTTATTTAACTAGTTATAATCATTTGTCTATGAATGATTGCTTTTCACCCATTGTTCTTGATTAAACAAAGGAACTTAATTGTGATTGTAATGAGAATCCTTTTTGTCTATCAAATTGGATTGATTGTAAACTACATCAATGGTCGAAAGATTAGTAGTCGCCAATCAGTTGTGACCTATTTGTCTATGAATCGGTTACCTTTTGTATTGACCATTTCCTAAGCGTATTTGATAAACAAGAAATCATTTTTGTGTTTAAGTTTGTACACCAAAACTTATGAACCCTGAATTGATCTTGAATTGATTGGTTATACTTAATGCTTGTTTTTATGAACTAAAATCTTGACGAAGGTTTAACTTGTAGAAACAATAGATTAGTTCACCAACTAATTATCACAACCAATATGTTAACAAAAGTTATCACAATCATGCATATCAAGAGTAGTATACTAGTCTAAACAAGTGTAGTTTTAATCATCTGAATTATCATTTTATCATTATTACTTGCGTTAGAGATTTACTTTTATTAACTTACACATAGATTCACTACACAAATCCCTGCGAACGATCCCGACTTACCATCATAATCTTGCTATAACGGACGAGTTCACTTGCTCGTAAGTGTTATTTCTAGATTCGGTAATTCATGTTTATAAATTTAAAACTTGCACACGACTCGACACATCAAGTTTTTGGCGCTGCTGTTGGGAATTTTGATCGTGTTTCCATAAGTTTTAGAAGTCCATTTCTTGCCAAATTCGTTTTCGTAAAGAAAAAAAAATAAAAAAAAATAAAAAGATTTCCGAGCTGACCATCCGATCGGTTGCCCATTTTTCAATTGCTCGTGTGTTTAGACATTACCGAGAGCACCATCCGATCGGTATTACACCCATCCGATCGGATCCCAACTTCTGATTTTTCAAACTGTTTTCCTTCTTTGCTCGTGTGTTTAGACATTGCCTCGATTCTCTTGGGAATTGTATGAACACTCGTTCAACTGGAGTAGAACCAATTTCACCTCTTTTCGATCCCGAAAGTTTAATTCGAACAAGACCAAGAAGAAGAAGAATACCTTTTGTCTCATTAATCAACCGTGTACCAAGAGTACCAAATCCACCGTTTGATAATCTTTTTGAAGCCAAAGTTGTTTATAACCCTTTCACTGACCAACCTTTTCCCATGGCTGACGATGAACCCATGTGGGCCACAAACTGAGTCGTAGCACCCACTCCTGGATCTGCTATTGTTCCTGTTAACCTTGGTAACAATTTCACCGTGAAAGGACATCACCTTTCTATGATCAAAGACCGTCAATTCGATGGCCGTTCGAGGGCCGATCCTCACAAACACATTGCCGAATTCATTGAAATTTGTGGCATGTTCCGATATGGTGACACCAATGCTGATGCCATCAAACTCAAACTCTTTCCATCATCACTTGCTGGAGATGCAAAAGTGTGGTATAACGAACTAACCCCAGGAACTATCAATACTTGGGAGGAGATGAGGCAAGCTTTTGTAAGCCGATTTTTTCCACCTGCCATGTTTGACAGACTCATGGGAGAAATTCGTGCTTTCACACAAAATCCTAACGAATCACTTGTCGAAGCTTGGCTTCGAATGAAAGATTTGCTTCGTAGTTGTCATGGACATGGTTTAGGACGAGGAACCATCATCCAAATCTTCTACCATGGACTTGATGAAACATCTCAAGGAATTCTTGATGCTGGAGGAATTTTTCTCTATAAAACTCCAAATCAGGCATATCAATTGCTTGAAGACCGAGTCCTTCTCAAACTCGATTGGTCAAAAGAATCCAAAACCAAACCTTTACGAAAAACCGTTGCTTTTGTTGAAAGTTCCGAAACCTCAAAACTCATGGAGAAAATGGAAGCCTTAACTTCCAAAATCGACTCGCAATACAAAGATCTTTAAGGAGAAATGAAAGAAATGCGAGATGGTTGTAACAATTGTGGAGGTAATCACACATCATTAGAATGTGGCGATCAACCAATGAACGGACCTACAAAAGGAGAAGCTAACTATTTTCAAGGAGGATACCGTGGAGGCGGTTATCGTGGTAATTATTACGGGAGAAATTCTCTAAATTGGCAAGATCGCCAACAAAGGGATAACAACCGTGATTCTCAACCTTGAGCGGAAAATCAAACTCCACAAACCTCTGATAAGAAACTAGAAGAAACCGATTTTGAAAAAATGATGAGAGAATTCGTGACTGCTCAAAAAGCCACTAATGAGTTTGTCAAAACTCAATATTTCAATCTCAAAACCAAAGTTGAGCAGGGACAGAAAAATCATCAAGCGTCTATTCAGGATCTTGAAAACAAATTCGGTAGACTTTCTGATCAATTTTCTTCCCGACCGTCAGGTTCATTACCAAGTAATACCCAATCCAACCCTAAACCAACATCATCAGGATCGAACGATAAAACTTATCGTCCACCACAGACTAGAAATGAGCATATCAATGCTGTATTCACAAGAAGTGGTCTTTCTTATGATCCACCACCCAATCCAAATGATACCACGATCATCAATGATGAGAGTGAGGATGAAGCTGAAGAAGCAGAAAAAGAAAATAATCCAAAAACACCACCCAAACCCAATCCACCAGTTAAGGCGCACATACCAAAAATTCCATATCCTCAAAGCCTTAAGAAAGAAAAGATGGAAGTGCGTTATAAGAAGTTTGTTAAAATGATCAAAGAGGTTAGACTTAATGTACCTCTTGTTGATGTTTTAGCTGGAATGCCTAATTATAGGAAATTTTTGAAGGAACTTCTTAATAACAAGAACAAGCTGGAACAAATTTCCGCTACCTTTCTCAATGAAGAATGTTCAGCTATTGTTCAAAACAAAATTCCACCAAAACTGGGAGATCCTGGAAGTTTTCTGATTCCATGCACGTTAGGAAACAACATCACATGCGATGCTTTAGCCGATCTTGGTGCAAGTATCAATTTGATGCCCTATTCGTTGCACTCAAAACTTTCAATCAATACTTTGAAACCGACAAAGATGAATATTCGATTAGCAAATCATTCTTACCAATATCCTGTTGGAATTGCTGAGAATATGCTTGTCCAAGTTGGTAAATTCATTTTTCCTGTGGATTTTGTGATCTTAGAAATGAAGGAAGATAGTAGAGTACCTCTTATTTTAGGAAGACCTTTCCTAAACACAGCTGATGCTATCATCAAAGTAAAAGGAAAAGAACTCAATCTTGGAGTTGGAGAAGATAGACTAACCTTTCTAATCGATAAAGCTATGCAATATCCATATTCCAGTGATGACACTTGTTTTAACATTGATGTAATCGATGAAGTCACTGAGGAAGAGTTGGATGCATTACTTGACGATTCTGATACATTCATGACTACTTCGGAGAAGATTAGTGAAACAGATTTTGATAAAGAATTCGCTGGTTTTATGGAAGTAAAGTTTGAAGAAGAAGTTGAAGAAGGAGAAATAGTGGAAGAGAATTGTGAAGAAATCACTTTTAATGATCAAATGAGGATCAAAACATCTCTTCAAGAACCACCGACTGATCTTGAGCTTAAACCACTTCCCGATCATCTTGAATATGCTTACTTGGAGGATAATTCACTTCTTCCAGTAGTCATATCTTCGTTGCTCAATGATAGAGAAAAAGAATGTCTCATTTCTGTTCTCAAAAGGCATAAGAGAGCTTTTGCGTGGAAAACGTCTGATATTCCAGGAATTAGCCCTGATTTCTGTAAACACAAAATCAATTTCGAAGAAGGTGTTAAACTTGTGGTAGAAAGACAACGTCGACTCAATCCTAACATGAAAGAAGTTGTAAAGAAAGAAATCATCAAACTTCTTGATGCTGGTATCATTTACCCCATTGAGGATAGTCCTTGGGTGAGTCCAGTCCACTGTGTTCCAAAGAAAGGAGGAATGACCGTTGTGACTAACGAATGGAATGAATTAGTTCCTACTAGAACTATCACAGGTTGGCGAGTATGTATTGATTACAGAAAATTAAACAAAGCCACCAGAAAAGATCATTTTCCTTTACCATTCATGGATCAAATGCTTGAGAGACTAGCAGGGAATGAGTACTTTTGTTTTCTCGATGGTTTTTCAGGATATTTCCAAATTCCTATTGATCCTGCTGATCAAGAAAAGACTACATTCACATGTCCTTTTGGAACTTACGCTTACAGGCATATGCCTTTTGGTCTTTGTAATGCACCCGCAACTTTTCAAAGGTGTATGATCGCAATATTCCAAGACATGCTTGAAACATCTATGGAAGTTTTCATGGATGACTTTTCAGTATTTGGAAATTCATTTGAAGTTTTCCTTTCGAATCTCGATAAAATGCTCAAGAGATGTGAAGCTGCACATCTTGTTCTCAACTGGGAAAAATGCCATTTTATGGTGACTGAAGGAATTGTGCTTAGACACAAAATTTCCAGTGCAGGAATGGAGGTTGACAAAGCGAAAATCGATGTTATCACCAAATTACCACCTCCAACAAACGTTAAAGCCGTTAGAAGTTTTCTAGGACATACCGGTTTCTACCGTCGTTTCATTAAAGATTTTTCCAAAATATTTCGTCCCATGACGAAACTTCTTGACAAAGATTCTGTTTTTGACTTCAATGCGGATTGCATGAAGGCATTCGAAACATTAAAAACCCAACTGACTAGTGCACCCATTATGGTTTCACCTAATTGGTCACTACCATTCGAGCTCATGTGAGATGCAAGTGACTTTGCTGTTGGAGCTGTATTAGGACAACGTGAAGGGAAACATTTCCGTCCTATATACTTCGCTAGCAAAACTCTTAGCAACGCTCAACAAAATTACACGGTTACGGAGAAAGAATTGTTAGCCATTTTTTTTTCTTTCGACAAATTCCGATCTTATCTTGTGCTTTCGAAAACGATTGTATTTACTGATCACTCAGCGCTCAAATATCTGTTTACTAAACAAGATGCAAAACCGCGTCTTATCCGATGGATTTTGCTACTCCAAGAATTTGATATAGAAATCAAAGAAAAGAAAGGAGCAGAAAATCTAGCTGCTGATCATTTGTCTCGTCTCAAAAATTCAAACTTGGAAGATTTAAAGGAAAATGAAATCGACGATTACTTCCCTGATGAAACTCTCATGCTTGCTGAAAAAAATGATGAAAAAGAAATCCCGTGGTTTACAGATTTTGCAAATTACCTCGTTGGAGGAATTCTAAAAAAAGGATTAACTCATGCCCAACGAAGTAAATTCTTTTCAGAATTAAAACACTATTATTGAGAAGAGCCCTATCTTTTCAAGATGTGTCCTGATGGGTTGATCAGAAGATGTATTTATGGTTCTGAAATAAGAAAAATTCTTGATGAATGCCATCATGGCCCGACCGGGGGACACTATGGTCCTTCCACTACAGCTAAAAAAGTTTTTGATGCTGGATTTTATTGGCCAACAATTTTCAAAGAAGCTAATACTCTTGTTCAAAACTGCGATGCTTGCCAAAAATCCGGTAGTCTTTCTCGTAGAGATGAAATGCCTCAAAAGAGCATTCAAGTCTGAGAAATATTCGATATTTGGGGAATCGATTTTATGGGACCATTTCCTAAATCGCACAAATACGAATACATTCTCGTTGCTATTGATTACGTTTCCAAATGGGATGAAGCTGAAGCTCTACCCACAAATGATGCACGAGTTGTTGTTAATTTTCTCAAAAAGCTTTTTGCTCGTTATGGAATTCCTAAAGCTTTAATAAGTGATCGAGGAACCCATTTCTGTAATAGAAAAATGGAGAAAATTATGAAACGATATGGAGTTCATCATCATTTTGCTATATCTTATCATCCACAGACCAGTGGTCAAGTCAAAAATACCAAAAGAGCCTTAAAAAGGATACTCGAAAAAACGGTCAAAGATAATCCTGCCGTTTGGTCGAGAAAACTAGATGATGCTCTGTGGGCGTTTCGTACAGCTTACAAAACTCCAATTGGTACAACACCGTACAAACTTTTGTATGGAAAAACCTGTCATTTTCCATTCGAAATTGAACATCGCGCATACCCTGCACTCAGAAATTGTAATCCTGATCTCAAAATAGCTGGAGAAAAGCGATTTTTGCAATTGCATGAACTCGATGAATTAAGACTCCAAGCTTATGAGAACTCCAAGCTTTACAAAGCTAGAACCAAAGCTTATCATGATAGGAAGCTAAGAATTCGGAAAGAATTCAAAGCTGGAGACAAAGTTCTGCTTTTCAATATGAAATACAAGTTCAAAGCCCCTAAGCTAAGTCCAAGATGGTTCGGACCTTATATAGTGAAACATGAATTTCCGTCTGGATATGTGATGCGTGGTTTTGCGACCTTACAACAGGTTTTACCTCTCGAGGGATCTCAAGAGGCTTGCAATCCCCACCAGGCAGTGTACCTGACCGACGTAGTATAGTGTAGTGGCAAGTACCGGGGGATTGATCGTTCTCTAGGGGAATAGTGTCGTTAGGATTGAAAAACTACTCTAATAGGTCTAAGGGTGAGGGAAGATTCTTTTTGTATTTTTTATATTTTTATGAAAGCAAGTAAAATCTCGGGTTTGAAGGAGTGGGCGGAATTAGTTGCTAGTCAACTAACCCAAATAACTACAATTGCAAATAAAATAAAATAACTGAAAATAAAAAGGTTGTGAAACTTATATGGAGAGAAATGTGTTTACTTAGATTTCCTTACTCCCTAACTGTCTTTTACCGGTTGATTAGTGTGTATTAATTGCGTGGATGACGGGTGTATTCCTTAATACCAATCGTGGGGTGGCGTACGTACTTCCCCAACTCTACAAGCTCCTACTTCACTCCTATGTCGAGCCGGCTAAGAAGCTCCTAACATGGGATCACTAGAATTCGCTCATGCATTAAATACAACCATAAAAACCTTAGTACGCATTGGTTCATGTTTCTTAAGACGTTTAAGCAAGTTACCGTATAGGAGGTTAGCCAGTTTTCTTTAGCCTAACATCGATAAACAATCATCCAATACAATTAACAACACACCAACAACCAATAATCAATAGTTAGGTTTCATTAGATCTAAGCAAACACAAGATAAATCTAGCCTAGCATGTTAAATAAAAGACAAGAACAAGATATAATCAAACAACACATAGACATATTGAATGATTAATTGATTACTTATCTTCAATTGAACATGGGAGATCCAAGGGTATAAAACCCTTAAAAATGGAAGAAAAATCGTCTTAGGGTTTCTCCTCAAAAAGTTGCACACTAATGACTAAAAATTATGAGAATATATATAGAAAATCAGATCTGACGGCGTCACGTTATAGATCTGACGCCGTCACCTCGCCGCGGTTAGGGTTTCTTGATGGCCTTCTGACGCCGTCCCCCTTTAATCTTCCAAAATCCTCTCTGGCTTATCAAGGGTTGACGGCGTCACACTGGGGCTTGACGCCGTCACAGGTACTTTTCCAGCAGATTTAGAGACTTTGTCGTTTTCTTCACTTTTATGCTCCAAAAACGTCCAAAATGCTTCCTGATGAACTCAAATAAGTACATTTTATTACTATCATTTATCCTATTAATTTGACTTGTTTTACTATATTATGTATGAGGATTGATACTTAATCGTTTACTTTTGTAATTCTCAGGTAAAAACAAGCATTTGGTGAAACTTAGCGATTTTGGACTAATTATGGAGCAAAACATGCAAGAAGTTAAGAGTCTACTGAAATGAAGAAGATCAAGACTAATCTGCTCCAGATGCGCCGCATCTCACTCATTACATACGGCGCATCTCTATTAAGATTCCACCAGATACGATCCAAGATACAAGAGGACATGCGCCGCATCTAATCATGGAGTTACGCCGCATCTTCTGGCGGTGTACGAATATTCCTGAATATTATAATCTTGGACCCCACGCGAAGTTAAGTCAATGCGCCGCATCTACTTAATAGATGCGCCGCATCTCCCCTCAGACAGAAACTATAAATACCCCAAGACCAGACGAATTTCGAGAGCAATATATTAGATTCGAAGACCGAAGCAGCAGAACCCTAGGACGAATTCAGTCAAGGAGGCAGCACAAGACACACCAAACGAAGATACAAGAGCTGTAAGAAGGTGCTGCATGTGTTTAATTCATTAAGTAGTTTTGTTTTATTGTGTTAGCAAACTTTAATTCATCAGGATTGGTGGCTTGTGTAATGTGACAACGAAAGATTGCACTCCCTTTAATACTTGCTTTCCCATCAATTAAAGTTTATATGTTGATGTCTTTGGTTACTACTTATTAGTGCATTGATAACCTCTGTGTTTATCAGTGGCTTGCGGGCATTTGACTGCGGAAAATAATGTGGCTCCCACGGTTATTACTAAATTGATCACTTAGGAATAACTTTTAGACATAAGTAATCATTAAGGGTTTACTCGCCGATAAGAATAGGACCAACGAGAAAGGGTTAACTACATACACTTCATATAAAGCTATCAATAAAACAAGTGACCATCTACTTAATCATAAGGACAGCCCTCTTATTGTCACGAGTATTTATCTGTGTACGTGTGTGCTACTTGCTGATTCGTGCCTATTGGTTTATTTTATTATTTAATTGCAAACAAATCGTGCCAGTCTCTCAGGCTGAAACCCCCTTGCGTTAGGATATTAGAATACTGATTAGAATAACGAGATAATACGTTCCACTCTTAGTGATCGACACTCTACTTACACTTATATTCATACTGACCGGGTACACTGCTCGTTAAGTGTGTGTGTTATTGATAAGTCGGCTAAATATAAATTTAAAACTTGAGTAGGCATTAAAACTGCTAAACCGCAACGACACATCACGCGCATCACTTCCTTTTCCAGATTTCTTCTCCAAAGTACCTAAAATGACAAAAGGAACGATTTAGGGCAATATTTGATCAAATAAATACGATTTAGGGCTTAAATGACCCCCTAAAAGCGGTACATTTTTCGCTTCATCAAATACCCTTACACTTGAGATTTGCTTGTCCTCAAGCAAATGCGCTTTTATTCTAATCAAAATACAATTTAGGGGTCATCTAACGCTAATATAAAAGTAATTACAACAAATAGTCGTTCCACTTTAATCATAATAAGCACGGAGATTACAGACTAGCACCTCACAAGTAGTGTTTAGATACTCACATCTCTCAGGTGTCATAAAAGTATATCTCATAAATGAAAATGAATAATATCTCTCACTACCTGTCATAGCAAATAGATTACCATAGGCTTAGGAAAGGATCAAAAACCTCCTCCACTAGGCGTAAGCACCTAAGATAAACTATCAAAGAGGGCTTTTAAACGGGTTATAACGTTAGGTGTAGGGATATGATAAACACGGTTTTGTTGGATAAAGGATATTTTACTGGTGGCGAGTTAAAGATCTTGATTAATTACATGTACAATATGGCGTTGCTAAGCCAAGACTAGACTCGACTTAAGCTAATGAAAGAAATAACAAAAAGATAAAATAAACATAAAATGAAACGGGATGGTAGTCCGTATGTTTTTTTTTTCTACTTTTTTTTTTTTTTTTTTTTTTTTTTGCATACACTCTTGCCCTACCATCCAAAACAATAAATCGCAGGGGGGTTGTATCCCCCTTACACTTGAACTTTTACATAACTTTACAATTAACTATTCTAATGACTCGAATTAAGATAATCGAAACACTTGGAGTACTTTTAAAATATTTAGCACATATGGAGGTAATAATGTTGTTCTTCCCCATTACTCCATTACACTAGTACTTTACCCATGAGTCCCAATCGTCCCAAAACAATATGTACAAGGATATGACTCGACTTAGCAACCATGTAATCAATTAGATAATTAACTTGGGGTTTAAACAAATGTTGTCACAATAATGCACTAAAAATGAGTGCATACAAGGTAGGCTAAGGCGATTTGGGTGTACATTTAAGTGGGGTGTAAACAAATTCTTACTTTAAGTAAAATGCTTAAAGTTATAAACGAAAATATAGGCTCTGAGGGGTGTACTAGGGTATCGTGTACTAAAAATGAGTACAACGCAAAGGGTGTGGGAGAATTACTTGACCAATGTAGCCAATGTAATTATAACAAAAACACAGGTGTAAAACAATGGGTTAATCCTAATGCCTCTTATCATGTAGTAAATCTAACTACACGAATGTAGTCCCACTTGTGGCCTCGGAATGCTCCTAACGCAAGTTCTAGAATCTAAGTGCTACCGGTACACACATCATAGCATAAATGCTTTTCCTACCAATTCTAGGGGCGAACCTCACATATTTGGGGGTGGAAAATTTTTTAGTGGTACGGTTTTGTGCTAGTCATATAACTTCCTATCCGTGAGACGCTCATTAAGACCAAAGTTTCACTCCTATATGTTGTAAAAAATTTTAAATTTGGCACTAAAATTGCCTTAACAGGTATTTTTCTCAGTTTTATTACACATCTGCCATTAAACAAACGAAAAATCAAGCGTAATAGCATTCTCTAAGGTATCGTACTTTACCCCCCCCCCCTTACACTTAAGATGAACATTGTCCCCAATGTTCAAATAACAAGATGTAAAAGTAAATAAGGTAAAAGAATGAAATCAAATACTCCCCTGATTCGCTCGGTGGATAAAGGGGTAACATGGTTAGATCTTCTTCTAAGGTAATGTTAAAGCTTCAAGACTAAAGCAGCGCCAAAAGCTAGATTCCACATACATCTCTTTGTCCAAAATAACCTGTTAAACCTGAGAAAACAAACACGAAAACCTGCATAACATCGGCGGGATAAATCTGTATAAGGATATAATGCTTGTGGAATGATTATTTTGCAGATTCCTGGAGTTTATAAGTTAGAGATTTAATAAAGCATTTTATGATTCCGGAAGAAAAACAAAACTTTCAAAAATTCCAGAAAATTAAGTCTGACGCCGTCAGATGTGATCTGACAGATTTTTCACGTTAAGTTTCCGGAAAATTTCTGGAAAAACTCAATTCTTAATTCCTTGAAATCCTGCAAAATATCATTATGACTCGATACAAGCATTTGACTCAAACAATTACTGATATGTATGTTAATTTATTATTGTTATGATTCATGTTCATTTGTTCTAATAAACCGATTTGGATTTCCCTTACACTTATCTTTTGCAAAATACCTTTATATGTAGTTAAGACGAAGTTAAAAACAAAATAAAGCATTTTCACAAGTTAATTTGAAACATGAATCAGTAACAAAAAATAAAATAAAACATACATACGGAAACAAATAAAATCAAACAAACAAACAAAACAAACAAATAAAACAAAGTTTGGGTTGCCTCCCAAGAAGCGCTTGTTTTTGTTCGAGTCACGAGCCTGACTCTACCCTTATTTAACGGATAAAGGAGAGGTTTTCCCTACACTTAGGATTAAGTGCGGGTGATAGTAGCTATACACACCAACTCGGTAGGAGTATGCCACGTGAGGAAAGAGTGGTGGATGAATTATATGCTCAAAGATGCGGGATCCTATCATCATAACCTTACTTAGTTCAATTGGGTCAATGGGTGAACTGAAGTTTTCTCCTAGAAAGGGATCATCTTTTATCAACTTCGAGAGACTCCTAGTTGGGAATCCATCTTGACCTAATAAACCCGGTTTAAACCCATAGTGTTTCTTGTGATCAATCATGAATGGGTGATGTAAGTATGAAAGGTTATGGTTCACTCCTATATTAGCTTCCACTCTACATGGCCTAGAGTCTACTACCTTAATCTTAACATTACCCGGACTACATGGTTTGATGGGTGGATCGGGACCTTTTTTTTTAATTCCTAAATTCACATCTAAAGATCGAAGATTAGGTAACGGTTTTGGTTGAGGCTCCGGTTCATCAAAAATAGGAAATCCCCTAGAACTAAGAGTAAGGTTGTGATCACTATAAGCATTCAAACCTATATCCTCTAGATGTGTTTGGTTCAAAGGTTCTACCTCCATCGGGATTCCTAAAGTCTCTTCTACTTCTTCCGGGTAAGTCACGGGCGGTGTGTGTGCCTCAAATGATGGTAGGACTTGTGAGGTACTTAGTGGGCTTATGTTACTAACCTCATTCTCCATAGTATCTAAATCACCTATATGTTCATCATGTGTTTTGGTAGGATCTAACCCAAACACATTCCTAAGTATCTCAAATCCTTCTCTAGCCATTTGAAATTCTAAGTCCGATTCATAGTAATATTCAACTTGATTACTATGTTCCAATTGCCTAAAGGATTCCTCATGCGTGTCATATGTTTTGGTGAAATCTATCCCACTCATGCAACTAGGTAGTTCAGCACTAACCATCTCACAATCTTGGTCCAATTCAAGGTCCATGTTCTTAAAAACTAGGTCTTCTTGCTCATGGTACCTATAGTCGGATAAATCCTCCTCATTTGTTTCCTCAAGTTGTGATGTATATAAACCCATCAATTCATTCAACTTATGGTTCACGGTTAGGAAGCTTTCCTCAAATTTTTTCCAAAGGGTTTCACTAAAAGGAGTTGATCCTAACAATGATTGTTTAATAGAAGCCGCACATGCACATAATTCATCAAACCTATCAAACTTTACACCCATCTCCTCTTGTATATATCTAAGATCACTTAAAAATTCATTGGAACAACAGGAAGCAAATCTATCCGTGTAAAGTAATTGTTCCTCTATTGTTAATGATCTAAATGGAATTTCATCCGCCATGGTGACAAATGAAAATGGTTTTACAAACAAAGGGCACAAAGAAAAAGATAGACTAAAGAAATCTAATACAAAGAAAATAAATATCTCACTCGATAGGAATCAAGTGAGTAGACCTAATAAAATAAAAATTCAACCTAAACAATAACTATTCCCCGGCAACGGCGCCAAAAACTTGATGCGTGGTTTTGTGACCTTACAACAGGTTTTACCTCTCGAGGGATCTCAAGAGGCTTGCAATCCCCACCAGGCAGTGTACCTGACCGATGTAGTATAGTGTAGTGGCAAGTACCGGGGGATTGATCGTTCTCTAGGGGAATAGTGTCGTTAGGATTGAAAAACTACTCTAATAGGTCTAAGGGTGAGGGAAGATTCTTTTTGTATTTTTTATATTTTTATGAAAGCAAGTAAAATCTCGGGTTTGAAGGAGTGGGCGGAATTAGTTGCTAGTCAACTAACCCAAATAACTACAATTGCAAATAAAATAAAATAACTAAAAATAAAAAGGTTGTGAAACTTATATGGAGAGAAATGTGTTTACTTAGATTTCCTTACTCCCTAACTATCTTTTACCGGTTGATTAGTGTGTATTAATTGCGTGGATGACGGGTGTATTCCTTAATACCAATCGTGGGGTGGCGTACGTACTTCCCCAACTCTACAAGCTCCTACTTCACTCCTATGTCGAGCCGGCTAAGAAGCTCCTAACATGGGACCACTAGAATTCGCTCATGCATTAAATACAACCATAAAAACCTTAGTACGCATTGGTTCATTTTTCTTAAGACGTTCAAGCAAGTTACCGTATAGGAGGTTAGCCAGTTTTCTTAAGCCTAACATCGATAAACAATCATCCAATACAATTAACAACACACCAACAACCAATAATCAATAGTTAGGTTTCATTAGATCTAAGCAAACACAAGATAAATCTAGCCTAGCATGTTAAATAAAAGACAAGAACAAGATATAATCAAACAACACATAGACATATTGAATGATTAATTGATTACTTATCTTCAATTGAACATGGGAGATCCAAGGGTATAAAACCCATAAAAATGGCAGAAAAATCGTCTTAGGGTTTCTCCTCACAAAGTTGCACACTAATGACTAAAAATTATGAGAATATATATAGAAAATCAGATCTGACGGCGTCACGTTATAGATCTGACGCCGTCACCTCGCCGCGGTTAGGGTTTCTTGATGGCCTTCTTGACGCCGTCCCCCTTTAATCTTCCAAAATCCTCTCTGGCTTATCAAGGGTTGACGGCGTCACACTGGGGCTTGACGCCGTCACAGGTACTTTTCCAGCAGATTTAGAGACTTTGTCGTTTTCTTCACTTTTATGCTCCAAAAACATCCAAAATGCTTCCTTTTCCAGATTTCTTCTCCAAAGTACCTAAAATGACAAAAGGAACGATTTAGGGCAATATTTGATCAAATAAATACGATTTAGGGCTTAAATGACCCCCTAAAAGCGGTACACTTTTCGCTTCATCAATATGTTGAGTTATATGTCAAACAAGGTGGAAGTTTCATTGTTAATGGTCACCGAATTAAATTGTACTACGATAGGGAGCAAATGAACGAGATTTCTATTCAAGAGATTCCGCCTGAATCGGAATATGAATCTATCACATTTCTGACACCTTTTCCAACCGACTACAAGGAAAATTCTGAATTTATCTATGATGTTCTTCCTAAAGTTTGGGAAACCGTAAAGTTGTACAACATAGATGAAACTGGAGAAGAAATTGTGATAGAAAACGTGGTGTATGTTCCAAAATTTTCAAAGAAGAAACCAAAAATTACACCAACGTATTGAGTCCGGCTGATGACTCGTTAATAAAACAAGCGCTTCTCGGGAGGCAACCTGTGTGTTTGCTATTTTTACTTTCTTTTTATTTTCTAAGTGATTAAACCCCAAAGTTTTTCTAATTCCTTAGTTGAACTTAAGTGTGGGGATGTCACTAATTATTAATAAAACGTAGAAATATTTTTGTGTGTTTGTTTGTTTTGTTTGTTTTAAGATTACTGCAGGTAATGATTACTACACAAGGAGACTTGGATCAAAGAATCATATGGAGCATGAAAAATATGGTTTATTCTCTTATATCCCTATTTTCATTCCTTAAAGCCGTTTATCACATTGAGGACAATGCTTAACTTAAGTGTAGGGGGGGGGGGGTGAATAGGAAAATAAGAATAGATTGTAAATTTCGAGCTAGATTTTTGAATTTTGTTTGCCCTTGTGATCTAGTTATTTGTCATTTTAAGGATAATATAATAGATTAAGTGGATCAATCAATCCACTGGTAAAACATGTAATTTTTGAAAAATTGAGATGTGTCCCGATTAATATTGCAATCCATTCTGGGATCGATAACATTAGCTAGCACATTTTATAGCCCTTTCACTAAAATGTGAGGATTTAAGCCTGTTTCATATATAACATACATCTTTTATGCTTTAGATCTTTTCCTATGAGTGTGCCGGTGATTTTATTTATTCTAGAACTTGTGCTTGTAAATCATTATGAGACCGTTGTGAGATCACATTTCTTTTGTGATATAAGTGTATATGCATGATAAGAGGCAACATTATGATTTAACCCAAATAGCCTTCCGTATTGATATTTAGCTAGTTACACTGACTAGTTATCCACCAATATTACACTGACTAGTTATCCACCAATATTAACCCTCTTGTTAGCGTTCATCTTTAACGCTAGATACCCCTAGTTACACCGTCTGAGCCTATCCTTTTCTTTTGATAAAATCCAGAAAAATACAAAAAGATTTTACACTTTTTAGCCTAGCCTTACCCTTAGTCAAGTCTTGGTTGGTTGCTAGCTATATGGCAAGATGGATGATATGTAAGAAATCATGAAAGTTCAAAGAAAGTTGTAAACTCCATGAGCAGTTATTAAAGTGAAGTGAAAGAAAAGTCATCGCAATTATAAGATGACAAGTGAATGAGTTAATGTTCAAAAAAAAAAAAAAAAAAAAAAAAAAAAAAATCATCGCAACTATAAGGTGACAAGGATAGCCAATGAGCTATGGAATAATGTTTCGATCGATCAAGTATGGAGTTTTTCAAGTTGCATGATAGTGGTTCGAAAGTAGCTAGCAACATTTGGTTAGTAGACTTTGACTATTCTGTATATTCTTTATTCATCAACCTTTTCTAAATATGTCCCATGCCTTATCCTTACCCTTTTGGCTTTGTGAATTTATCAAGTGTATTGACATGTAGTGACCATCCGATTTCTTGAGGAATTAGATAGCGTTGCTAGGGATCTAAGGTTATCCTTAGTGACCATCCGTTATTTGGTGATACAAGAATTCGTTATTAGCGAGCTATTATGTTTTGCTTAAGATAGTTGCACATAAGTCTAATATAACCCTTAAAGCCTTAAACCCAAATAAAAGACCTCTTTGATATGTATACATGGTGCTCACGCCATTTTGGTGTAGTTTTGTTTCTTGTACAAGCTTATGGTAATATTTAAATCAAGTGCGTATTGTCAAACATCTCAATGATTCAATTGTAAAAGCTTAAAATGATGAATCTAACTTGTACTTGATAGATTTGCATCACATTTTTCTTAAACATACTTGAGTACCATGTGGATTAGTGTTTTTATTTCTAGATTTTCTTGAGGGCAAGCAAAGTTTAAGTGTGGGGGAATTTGATAACGCTTAAATTGTGCATGTTTTTAGCAGCGTTATTCGTACTTTTATATGTGTTATTTGGTTATATTTATATGCTTTTGTTACTTAATCGTATCAAAGTATGTTTGCAAAGTATATGTAGCCAAAGACAGGAAAAAGGAAGAAAAAGATGAAAAGAATGAGGAAGAAGGAAATATTTATGATCGTACGAAGATTCTTGTGTCAAGTTCCACACCAAATAGGCATTTCAAAGAATAAAGGTCCAAGTATTCAAGTTGACAAGTTCCAAGACAAAGAAAAGATCAAGTTTGGATGAAGAACCAAGTACCAAAAGAAAGAAACAAGCCAAACGAAAAAAGTCCAAGAATGAGTAAACAGCATCACTCCATCCGATCGGATGCAGCCCGCAACCGATTCGGATGGAGGCCAAGGTTGAAGACCAACCAATCGGTTGGATGAAATACCGATCGGTTGGATGTCGGCTGTTTTTCCAAACTTCATCCTATCTTCATACAACCGATTCCAGAGCCTTCTAATGATGATTCTAGTCCCTTCTAATTTACTTGGAGGCCAAGTGGAGCATTAAAGACCCTAGACCCTTGAGAATAGTATAAATAGGACCATTTGTGAAGTGTTAATCATGTCATTCATAACAATCAACTCTCACAAGTACCAATCAACTATCCACTCATCAAAATACTCTCTCAAAAGTCCTAAATTCGTCCTTAGAAGTCCAGGAGCATTTGGAGGGTCAAGAAGTCAACATTTGGAAGTCAAAACATCAAGAAGTCAACACCAATACTTTGGGTATCATTACCTTTTCATTTGTAATCTATTTCCAATCATTGTAAGACTTTCAATCATGGTTTCTAATGTTCAAAGTTTAGAGTTTATGTTCATGTTTGCTATGAGTGGCTAGTGCCTTTGTGCACTTGCTTAGATGAGGTGTATTACTTAATGGTTTGCTTATGATTGTGATAACATGTTTTAATTCAATTTCAAGTTGATTCTAAGATCCAATTGTGGTTAAGTTTCATAGTGACATTTGTTAATCAAGTTTGACTAGTTAGTAATGGTAAAGGTCGAAAGAGTTATTGTTATTTAACTAGTTATAATCATTTGTCTATGAATGATTGCTTTTCACCCATTGTTCTTGATTAAACAAAGGAACTTAATTGTGATTGTAATGAGAATCCTTTTTGTCTATCAAATTGGATTGATTGTAAACTACATCAATGGTCGAAAGATTAGTAGTCGCCAATCAGTTGTGACCTATTTGGCTATGAATCGGTTACCTTTTGTATTGACCATTTCCTAAGCGTATTTGATAAACAAGAAATCATTTTTGTGTTTAAGTTTGTACACCAAAACTTATGAACCCTGAATTGATCTTGAATTGATTGGTTATACTTAATGCTTGTTTTTATGAACTAAAATCTTGATGAAGGTTTAACTTGTAGAAACAATAGATTAGTTCACCAACTAATTATCACAACCAATATGTTAACAAAAGTTATCACAATCATGCTTATCAAGAGTAGTATACTAGTCTAAACAAGTGTAGTTTTAATCATCTGAATTATCATTTTATCATTATTACTTGCGTTAGAGATTTACTTTTATTAACTTACACATAGATTCACTACATAAATCCCTGCGAACGATCCCGACTTACCATCATAATATTGCTATAACGGACGAGTTTACTTGCTCGTATGTATTGTTTCTAGATTCGGTATTTCGTTTTTATAAATTTAAAACTTGCACACGACTCGACACATCAAAGTCTATGTGAATCAAACTGAAGGATTTGTGGACCCTGATCATCCTACTCACGTCTATCGCTTGAAGAAGGCCCTCTATTGCTTAAAGCAGGCACCTAGGGCGTGGTATGATACTTTGTCTAAGTTTCTTCTGGCAAACAGATTCTCCAAAGGTGTTGTTGATCCTACGCTATTCACTAGGAAAATAGGCAAACATCTACTTCACGTTCAGATCTACGTAGATGACATTATCTTTGCCTCCTCTGATCCTAGTAAATGTGATCGATTTTCTAAAGAGATGAGTTCTAAGTTCCAAATTTCGATGATGGGACAAATGTCATTCTTCTTAGGTTTACAAATCTTTCAAAGTCCCGGAGGCATCTTCATCAATCAATCCAAGTATGAAAATGAGATATTGAAGAAATTTGGATTTGATTCAAGTGATCCTGTTGACACTCCTATGGTTGAGAGATCGAAGTTGGATGAAGACCTCTCTGGGATCCCTGTTGATCAAACAAAGTTTCGAAGTATGATTGGATCCCTAATGTAACTCACGGCTAGTAGGCCGGATCTATTGTTCGCAGTATGCATGTGTGCTCGGTACCAGTCTAAGCCCACCAAAAAGCATATGGAAGTGGTAAAGTTGTTCTTTAGATACCTTCAAGGGACTATTCACATGGGTCTCTGGTATCCTAAGGACACTGCCATGGCACTCACGGCTTATGCAGATGCAGACCATGCGGGGTGTCAAGATACTCGTCGAAGTACGTCGGGAGGTGCTCAGTTTCTTGGGGAAAAGTTGTTTAGATGGTCATCTAAAAGGCAAATGAGTACATCTATATCTTCCACAGAGGCTGAATACATTGCCATGTCTGCGTGCTATGCTCAAATTCTTTGGATGAGATCACAATTATCGGACTATGGTTTTGCATACAACAAGATTCCTCTGTATTGTGATAACAAAAGTACTATTTCTCTTTGCTGCAACAATGTCCAACACTCCCGATCAAAGCACATCGATATCCGGCATAACTTCATAAGGGAACAGGTTGAGAAAGGGGTTATTGAACTTTACTTCGTGAGGACTAAGTTTTAGTTGGCTGATATCTTCACTAAGGCACTTCTGAGAGAACGGTTCCAATTTATTCTCCCGCGACTTGGCATGAAGATTTTGACACCTGAAACCCTCAAGTGTCTTCAAGAAGAAAAAGATGAGTAAAGGATTTGCTTCATATATCCTTGTATATATCTTAAACCAAAAATAAAATAGAAAAATATAAAACCTATAAAAACCATAAAAATCAGAAAAACACAAAAATACCAAAAATAGTTCTTCTAGGCATGTCTTTTATTTATCGATAACATTTACGGTCCTAGAAATGTCATTCAATAATGACACGGGTCTTTAAATGAAGCTCGAGCAGAAGTTAAACTAAATGGTTAAAACATGTCATATCGTCTTGCAGTTACTTCAGACTGCAACCCGTGCTTCATTATGGGGAAAGCACGTCGCCAAAAAGATGGTTGTTCCTCCAACTGGGTGAAGTTCACCCGGGCATGGATTACTTTATATCCATGTTTCTTCGATTTGATGTACGTTTCAGTGCATCATTTCTCGTATTAGAAGAGAAGTATTCTTTACACCACAAACTCTTTCCCGTCTATGATTCTTCAGGGGAGTTTTGGTGTTTCACAAGGTGGTAACTGGACTTAAGTTTTCACAAATACTTGACGCTCAATTCAATGACTACAGCTCTTTAAATAGAAAACGGGACATTAATTGAGGGGGAGAGTATTTGTTCATGATGAAGCGAAAAGTGTACCGCTTTTAAGGGGTCATTTAAGCCCTAAATCGTATTTATTTGATCAAATATTGCCCTAAATCGTTCCTTTTGTCATTTTAGGTACTTTTGAGGAGAAATCTGGAAAAGGAGGCATTTTGGACGTTTTTGGAGCATAAAAGTGAAGAAAACGACAAAGTCTCAAGAATCGGCTAAAAGTTACTCTTGACGGCGTCACAATTTACTCTGGACGGCGTCATGCCTTGGCAAGAAAAAGTGGACGTGAAATTTACTCATGATGAGCCAGTGAAAATAGCATGTGAATTCTGACGGCGTCACGCTTTAACTTGATCAAGGGCGTCACGGATTAAATCAAAAGGGGACGGCGTCACGTTCAAGGTTCGACGGCGTCAAGCCTTGATAAGCCAGAATGGATTTTTGAAGAGCTAAAGAGGGACGGCGTCAAGAAGGTCATCCGGGAACCCTAGAAGCGGCGAGGTGACGGCGTCACACTCCATAACGTGACGCCGTCAGATCCAAAAATCTATATATAGTTTTCTAATTTTTTGTCATTAGGGAGAGCTTAGTGTGTGGAATTTTGGGAGAAAACCCTAAGACGATTTTAGCATCTTTTTCAAGGCCTTTTGCCTTGAGATCTTCCATGTTACATTGAAAGATAAGTTATCAATTAATCATTCAATATGTCTATGTGTTGTTTGATTCTATCTTATTCTTGTCTTTTGTTTAACATGTTAGGCTAAATTTATCTTGTGTTTGCTTAGATCTAATGAAACCTAGCTATTGATTATTGGTTATTAGTGTGTTATTAGTTGTATTGGATGATTGTTTATCTATGTTAGGCTTAAGAAAACTGGCTAACTTCCTATTCGGTAACTTGCTTGAACGTCTTAAGAAACATGAACCAAATGCGTACTAAAGGTTTTTATGGTTGTATTTAATGCACAAGCGAATTCTAGTGATCCCATGTTAGGAGCTTCCTAGCCGGCTCGACATAGGAGTGAAGTAGGAGCTTGTAGAGTTGGGGAAGTAAGTACGCCACCCCACGAATGGTATTAAGGAATACACCCGTCATCCACGCGACTAATACACACTAATTAACCGGTAAAAGATAGTTAGGGAGTAAGGAAATCTAAGTAAACACATTTCTCTACACATAAGTTTCTCACCACATTTTCATTTTTGTTATTTATTTTATTGCATTCGTAGTAATTTGGGTTAGTTGACTAGCAACTAATTCCGCCCACTCCTTCAAACCCGAGATTTTACTTGCTTTCATAAAAACTATAAAAACATAAAAAGAATCTTCCTCAACCCTTAGACCTAATTAGAGTAGCCTTTCACACCTAACGAACACTATTCCCTGTGGAGAACGATCAATCCCCCGTACTTACCACTACACTATACTACATCGGTCAGGTACACTGCCTGGTGGGGTTGTAAGCCTCTTGAGATCCCTCGAGAGGTAAAACCTGTTGTAAGGTTACAAAACCACGCATCAAGTTTTTGGCGCCGTTGCCGGGGAATAGTTATTGTTTAGGTTGAATTTTTATTTCTATTAGGTCTACTCACTAGATTCCTTTCTAGTGAGATTTTTATTTTCTTTTTCTAGATTTTCTTTAGTCTATCTATTTTCTTCGTGTCTTTGTTCGTAACCATACCATCCGACATCATGGAAGATGGTAATATCCTTAACCCCCACAACCCACCACCACAACAACCACCACCACCTCCTAGAGCCCGTACTTTAGGAGAGTATTCCCGTCCTAGCCACCATGGCTATCGAAACACCATTGAGCTCACTCAAGGAGCCAATATCACACCCTTGCGATCCGACACCATCCGGTTGGTGCAAAGCGGATGCACATTCCATGGACTTCGTTCTGAAGATCCTAATCAACATCTCAAGGACTTTCTCAAAATCGTTGATTCTATAGACCTTGATGTTGCCACTCGAGAGACGACCCGATTGCGTCTCTTCCAATTCTCTTTGCGGGACCAAGCTAGTCAGTGGCTAGAACGTCAACCCGCAGGATCCATTACCTCTTGGGATGATCTCACCACTCGTTTCCTTGCTCAGTTTTTCCACCGGGAAGAACTACTAAGCTAAGGAATGATATCTTGATGTTCCAACAACGTCAAGGCGAAACTCTCTACGAGGCATGGACTCGATTCAAGGACTTACTCCAAAAAGTCCCTCACCATGGCATAGAACTTTGGCTCCAAGTCCAAATCTTCTATGACCATATCAATCTCTACACGAGGCAAACCATTGACCAATCGGCCAGTGGCAAGCTACGTGATCTAAGTGCGGAACAATCATGGGCTCTCCTAGAGGATCTTGCTCTTTATGACAACGAAAGTTGGAGTGATCCCCGTGATTTGAATAAAACGGTCAAGGCAATATCTTTGCCTTCGAACAATTCAAGCACTTCTGACCGTAGGATCATAGAACTTGAAAACCAAGTCAAGTTTCTCATGAAATCCTACGAGGCTCCTAAACCTTCAAGCCAAGTGAACAAAATCACTTCTTCATGTGAATTATGTAGTGGTCCCCACGACACTCGTGATTGCATGGAACTCCCCGAACAAGCTTTTGTGGACTACGCATCCTCGCGTACCGACGGAGCGGGAGACAAGTGGTACACTTTCAAACCCGAGCCAAACCATTACGGTGATTCATACAATCCCTCATGGAAAAATCACCCGAACCTTAGGTGGAAACAAAACCAAAACACGCAACAAACCAATTCTTCCAACCCACCTAATCGTTTCCAATCAAGCGGTTCCAACTCGAACCGTACTTTCAACAACAATCCTTCCGGCAATGGTAGTACCAATAACTTTGAAGGATTGATTTCCCAATTTATGGCATCTCAAGAAGCTCGGATAGCTAGATTCGAGACCGAATTCAATCAACAACAAACGGAGATGACCACTAAAATTGACAACTTGTTGAAAGCTCTCCATAACCAAGTGTTATCACCTCCACATAAGGACGCTAGGAACACAAATAGCGGACCCCAAGTAAAAGACCCCTCTTCATCCAAACACGTCCACTTTGTCAACATTGTCACTATTAAACCAATTGATAGGAATGAGGATAATAGTGAACCTAAGGATGAGGATAGGAAAGTCGAGGTTGATAAGGAAGTTAGGACAAGTGTGATTGAAGAAGTAGATGATGATGAGGACTACTTCAATAGGCTACCCACTAAGGAAGAGCGCGCATATCATACAAACTTATTCGATGACCCCGAGACACCATACTTCCTAGGTAGACCAATCATAGAAATAGGCGACCCTTCTAATCTCAACATACCATGCAACATTGGACATCTACATGTGTGGAAAGCTTACATCGACCTTAGATCGCCCATAAACATCATGACTAGAGCCCACTACAACTTGATAATGAAGAATCAACTTGGGTATAGGATGTTCCCTGACAAGGGTTGGATGAGTAACTTCACGGGAAGAGTTAAGGGATTACCGGTTTATGTAGGAAACTTCACCTATGTCACCGACTTTGTAATTGTAGAAGATATCCGCCCAATAGTCGATGCATCCTTGACTCAAGTGGTTTTTGGAAAACCATTTGTTGGAGGTCTCTAGAATGACTTATGAACCTTCCTTAGGGATAGTTAGATTTAAGGATGAGACCGATGAAGTAAGCTACCAAATGCCATATAAGATAGAACAATTCCAACACTTGTCAAATGTTGAGAAGGAGCTCAAGCAAGCGGTCTACTATAGGAATGATGAGGATAGAAGTAAAGGAGTAGACTATGTTATGGAAAGGATATTCGGTTTCTACAAGGATTGTTTGAAATTAGGACCGGAATATAAAACCGGGAAGGAGAATGGCCTAGGAACCGTGACCGATGATGGAGTCACGTAATGTACGTGACTTTGAGTCTAGCTACAAGACTCGTTAATAAAGAAAAGCGCTTCTTGGGAGGCAACCCAAGCTTTATTTGTTTTATTTGCTTTGTGTGTTTATTTATTTGCTTGTTTGATTTTATTTTCCGTATGTGTGTTTAATTTTTATTAGTATTGATTCATGTTCAAAAGTAATTTGTGAAAATGCTTTATTTTGTTTTTAACTTCGTCTTAACTACATATAAAGGTATTTTGCAAAAGTTAAGTGTAAGGGAAATCTAAATCGGTTTATTAGAACACAAATGAACATGAATCGTAATAATAATAAAATAGCATACATATTCGTATTTGTTTGAGTCAAATGCTTGTATCGAGTCATAATGATGTTTTGCAGGATTTCCAGGAAGTAAGGTAAAGGTTTTTCCAGAAATTTTCCGGAAACTTAAAATGAAAATTTTTGTCAGGTCATTTCTGACGGCGTCAGGGTTTATAACCTGACGGCGTCAGATTTAATTTTCAGAAATTTTTGAAAGTTTTGTTTTTAGAAAAGTTTTTATTAAAATCTCCAACTTATAATCTCCAGGAATCTGCAAAATTATCATTCCACAAGCATTATATCCTTATATATAGATTTTATCCCGCCGATGTTATGCAGGTTTTCGTGTTTGTTTTCTCAGGTTTAACAGGTTATTTTGGACAAGGAAATGTTTTGAATCAAGCTTATGGCGATGAATTAGTCATGGAGTTTCAACATTCTCTTTGGAGGAAGATTTAACCGTGTAATTTCATTATCCACCGAGCGAATCAGGGGAGTATTTGATTTCATTCTTTTACCTTATTTACTTTTACATCTTGTTATTTGAACATTGGGGACAATGTTCATCTTAAGTGTAAGGGGAGGGTAAAAGTACGATTTTAGAGAATACAATTGCGCTTGATTTTTGTTTGTTTAATAGTAGATGTGTAATAAAACTGAGAGAAATACTTGTTAAGGTAATTTTAGTGCCAAATTTAAAATTTTTTACAACATGTAGGAGTGAAACTTTGATCTTAATGAGCGTCTCACGGATAGGAGTTATATGACTAGCACAAAAACCGTACCACTAAAAAATTTTTCCACCCCCAAATATGTGAGGTTCGCCCCTAGAATTGGTAGGAAAAGCATTTATGCTATGATGTGTGTACCGGTAGCACTTAGATTCTAGAACTTGCGTTAGGACCATTCCGAGGCCACAAGTGAGACTACATTCGTGTAGTTAGATTTACTACATGATAAGAGGCATTAGGATTAACCCATTGTTTTACACCTGTGTTTTTGTTATAATTACTTTGGCTACATTGGTCAAGTAATTCTCCCACACCCTTTGCGCTGTACTCATTCTTAGTACACGATACCCCTAGTACACCCCTCAGAGCCTATCTTTTCGTTTCGACCTTTAAGCATTTTACTTAAAGGAAGAATTTGTTACACCCCACTTAAATGTACACCCAAATCGCCTTAGCCTACCTTGTATGCACTCATTTTTAGTGCATTATTGTTACAACATTTGTTTAAACCCAAGTTAATTATCTAGTTGATTACATGGTTGCTAAGTCGAGTCATATCCTTGTACATATTGTTTTGGGACGATTGGGACTCATGGGTAAAGTACTAGTGTAATGGAGTAATGGGGAAGAACATCATTTATTACCCCCATATGTGCTAAATGGTTTAAAAGTACTCCAAGTTTTTCAATTATCTTAATTCGAGTCGTTAGATTAGTATTTGCAAAGTTATGTAAAAGTTCAAGTGTAAGGGGAATGCAACGCCCCTATGATGTATTATTTTGGATGGTAGGGCAAAAGTATATGCAAAAAAAAAAAAAAAAAAAAAAAAAAAAAAAAAAAAAAAACACAAAAAAAAAATGAGAAAATGAAAAATAGAAAAAAACATACGGACTACCATCCCGTTTCATTTTATGTTTATTTTTATGTTTCTGTTATTTGGTTATTTTGTTTCTAGCTTAAGATCGAGTCTAGTCTTGGCTTAGCAACATTGTATAGTACATGTAATTGATCAAGATCTTTAACTAGCCACCAGTAAAATATCCCTTATCCAACAAAACCGTGTTTTCCTTTTCCCTATACCTAACGTTATAACCCATTTAAAAGCCCTCTTTGATAGTTTATCTTTCACTACAAGAAAAGTGGCTTTTTAGGACCCTTTGTGTGGGACGCTATGATAATGGAGTCCTAAAAAACTGCTTAATAGGACATATGAGCATTTAGGGTCCTTTTTAAATATTTGCTACTTAGGCAATGTCCTAAAAAGTTATATAATAGGATGGTCGATGATTTGGGGTCCTATTATCATATACCTTAATAGGACGCTTAAAATATGGATCCTAATAAATTACTTTATAAGACATTTAGTTGTTGGTGTCCCATTATGTGATAGTGTAATACGACACTTAATCACTAGATGTCCTATTATCATATACCTTAATAGGACGCTTAAAATATGGATCCTAATAAATTACTTTATAAGACATTTAGTTGTTGGTGTCCCATTATGTGATAGTGTAATACGACACTTGATCACTAGATGTCCTATTATCATATACCTTAATAGGACGCTTAAAATATGGATCCTAATAAATTACTTTATAAGACATTTAGTTGTTGGTGTCCCATTATGTGATAGTGTAATACGACACTTGATCACTAGATGTCCTATTATGACATAACCTTAATAGGACGCTTAAAATATGGATCCTAATAAATTACTTTATAAGACATTTAGTTGTTGGTGTCCCATTATGTGATAGTGTAATACGACACTTGATCACTAGATGTCCTATTATGACATAACCTAATAAGACATAATAGGACACTTGAGTTTTGAGTCATAAGACATCAGTTAGTTAAAACGCTTATTCACAAAAAGTTTTATTATAGCAAAATTTAATAGGACCTTTGACACGTGGGTATTATAACGTTAACCTTTATAGGACGCTTATGTACAATGGTTTTATTATTGTACACCATAATAGGACATTTCATTTTTGAGTCATATAACATCATTTTTTTAAAACGATTATTTGCAAAAGTTTTATTATAACAAAACTTAATAGGACCCTTAAAGGATGCATATTCATTATGGTTTTATTACAATACACCATAATAGGACACTTGATACATAAGTCATAAAACATTAATTATTTAGAACGCTTATTCGCAAATGTATTATTAAAACATAAGTTAATATGACAGTTGATACTTGGGTACCATAGATTGATACACCATCATAGGACACTTGATATTTGAGTCATAAAACATCGGTTTTATGGAACGCTTATTCGCAAACGTTTTTTATTATAAGAAAAGTTAATAGGACCCTTGACAATAGCGTCTTATAACGTTAACCTTTATAGAACGCTTATTCATAATGGTTTTTTTATGATACACCATAATATGGCACATCTTTTTAGAGTCGTAAAACATCCGCTTTTTATAACGCTTATTCAGTTTTATAGAACGCTTAGTTGCAAAAGTTTTATTTTAACAAAAATTAATAGGACCCTTGACACCTGTGTCTTTTAACATTAACCTTTATAGTACGCTTATTTGTTGTGGTTTTATTATCATACGCCATAATAGAACACTCCTTATTATGTGATAGTGTAATACGACATTGCATCTGGTGCAAGAACGTATGATGTGCAATACATATGACTTACTTAGGTGTGTACTATAAACTCATACACTTAAAAATGCATATCAGGTGACTAATGCTTTTCTAACTAGTCAACCGACTTGACAAGTTCTTCCATCTACCTTGTAAAAAATACTTAGTTAAATTAGTATTCAAAAAAATTAAAATTTCTCCAACTGAATTTGGCTAGCACCTTTTATGTTAGTAATCTGGTGCTCATGAGTTTTCTAACTTGATTGCTTTCAACAAGAATAGCAGTGCAGATGGTACAAAGTCTTTTTTTTTTTTTAAAGGTAAATTATATTAAAAAAAAGATGGAATATACAGGGGAAAGCACAAGAGAAGGGAATGTGATAGGACAACCCCTATCAACACCAACTCTTGCCTAGGAAATCAATAACTGCTGTAGTTGGACAACTCCAAGAACAGGATACAAACATAAGCCATGTTGGACAACCCCCAACAATGGCAATGACTGAAACTGCTAATAACTAAGAAAAGCAAATTACAATACCCATCATAGCTATCTACACAGCTACAAATGACACATTCAAAATTGCAGGCCAAAAGAAGTCCAAGTAGACACAACTTCTCAGCACAAATGACACATTGAAAATTGCAGACCAAAAAATGACCAGGTAGGATCAACATCTGAGCAGCATCCCTATTGATTTTTACCCTTAACCATATATAATCTTGAGACCTGTGAGCCATCAAAATAATAGTGACAATCTTAATCATCAGCTCACAAGATACATTGGCATAACCTGAATTGAGAGATCCCATAGAAACCATAAACCCAAAAATCCCCTTGCTGTTTATATCCCAACTGATGAAGGTAGAAACATTATCAAAATATCTAGAACCAAAGCCTGAGCACTGAGCATTGAGAGGCATACCGTAACTCCAGTGATCTGAGATACCAACAGGGGGAGAACCATAGCAATCATAACACATGTTGCAGCACCAAACACCAAGATTAACAGTGTCGAAAGCTGCCAAAAATCTAATCACCAGTTCACAAGATACTTTCGAGTACCCTGAACTGACCCATACTGACCCATACACAATATCCCACCAACACACAATAACCCAAACCATATGATACCAACACACAATATCCCAAACTGACCCATACCCAAAGTAGTACTTGATGACACCCAAGCAAACTCCAAACCTGCTAAAGCCATGAGACTTGGTAAAATTCCAACATCTAACAGTCCTCAAAAAGTCCTCAAAAGCTGCTATGGAAAGCTTATCACCTCAGGAATGTTTTACCTCCAAGAAATCACTAGCTTATGTGTCTACTCTCTATTGTGCAAGCTTGTGAAATAGGCTTAACAACTGTGATACAGGGGAACTATTCAGCAAACACTCAATTTCAAAAGCACTTTCAAAGGCTTAAATCAATTCCAAATTTCAAAATTCTTTTTGCAACTTGAAAACAACCTGGAATAATTTTCAAAACGACTTTCCAATTGTATTTTGAATAAAAAATGAGGCCTGTGCACCTCTTTGAAATCCTGACCAAAACAGACAATAAGAAACTTTTTGACTTTTTGATTTTTGAACAAATGTTGACTAAATCCAAATTATACTACTCCTAAGTGCTTATACTAGTTATATTAAGCTGTAATTGAACTAATTTAAGCTAAGTTAACTAGATTTGAACCTATAAATCTAATATGGCCTACTGAATCAAATTACTAAGCTGATTATGAGAGATCAAAGATGATTTTGACTTTCTGCTTATATTACCAACCCAACTGACTTTAACTAACCTATATTACCTTAACTATTTATGTTTATGCAGATTCCAAAACTTATCAAGCAAACTAACCTATAAATTTAGCGCAAACCAAACACCCCTTTTACCACTGACTTACACTAACTCAACCTTAATCATTCCACAAACATCAACCATAATCACCCAACTCAGTCCCATATGATCAAACAACCTCAGTTAAATAGCAAACAACAACAACAACTCAGCAAATTCAGAACTCAGATTGAATCAAATCACCACAGTCAAATCCAATATTCAAATATATGATTCAATAATGAACAACAAGCATCAAATCATATCAAATATAACTAATGAACATCAAAATAAGTAGAAACATGCAAATTATCAGATCTATTCTAGTAATTGAGTGGAACCATAAAAATAGTGATGAGGGTGTGTAGTTATTATGTTGGTCTTCTAAAAAGTACGGAGTAGCTAGCTAAAAAGTTAAAATTACCTAAATTTAAAGCAAACTAGATGACTAATAATACACTAAAAGGACAACTAAGCCACAATAGGGGAAATAAGAACTGTTAAATGACAAAAGAAGATAAAAAGAGGGATTATTACTATTTACCTAATTGAAATCATGAAGCTTCTTCAACTGGATCTTCTTCATCGGCAATAACTAAGTCATTGTTGTCCACAACGGTTCCATCAAAACCACCTCTAACCAATTCAATATCCATTGTTTCGTCATGTTGAGGACCCATAAATGAGTCACCCTGCAAATGTGTTTCCACGTCATCAAGAATTGTTTGTTCATCCATGTCATAAACATGTCTAGGCGTTGGCGTGATCACAACTTGCCATCCTTTGTCAACACTATCTGCAACGTAAAATACTTGCTGTGCTTGAGAAGCTAGTATAAAAGGCTCGTTATGAGCCTTCAATCCTTCAAAATTCAATAGAGTAAACCCGTTTTCATCTTCTTTTTTCCTTGAACCATTCGAAATCCAATCACAATCGAACAAAACTACTTTCTTGTCAATAGCATACTCCAACTCAATGATATCATTCAAAACCCCGTAGTAAGTTACATCTCCCGCGATAGGATTGTTATCTGTAGCACTCGAGAAACTGTTTGTCATGGCCTGAAGCATAACCCCACTATTCTGTGTTTTCCTATTCTGTTCTACATATTTTGTGTGAAATAGGAAACCATTTATGATAAATCCCCTATATTTTTTCACAAACTCAGATGGACCACTTGCCAAGTTCCTTAGACTTTCTGTGATTCTGTGATCCCCTCTAGCATGTAGCTCCTCAACCTGAACAAAGGCAAGATGTGTTAATTGTTTTGTTATACACACGTGTATTAGTAGGTCGAAAATGCTATGTCATTATAATTATTTTCCAAAAGTAATAAACCTGTGTATATTCCTTACATGATCTTGAAACCACGACTCAAAAGTCTCACTATGTAAACGTTGAATGTCACGCTTACGTTTTCTCCGATTTTCATGTTGAACCATCGCCAGATGTTCACTGCAGTGTTAACAGATGATAATGATGATAACAACGACAACTATTAATCGTATAATATAATGTATGAAACTCACAACTAATATAATTACTTACGTTCGAAATTCATCAACTTCACTACAATTGAACAACACATATGAATGTGCTTTAGCCAAAATGTCAAGGTCCATTATTTCTACCTTTGGAGCACCAATCGGTCGACCCGCCATAGAAAAGATAGGTAAAACATCCTCATAACCATCGTCAGCATCATTTCGACTTGTCTTATTATGTACGGTCTCAACATCACTGGATAAGTACAATGAACAAAACGACACACACTCTTCAGCTAGATATCCTTCTGCAATGGAACCCTCCGGGTTATTCCTGTTTCGCACGTAAGATTTTAATGTAGCTAAATACCTGAGATATCAAAAACAAGAATTTTAGATTCAATAATATTTGTTAATAAAGGTATTTACTGAAATAGTAATGTGCACCTCTCGATTGGATACATCCAACGGTAATGAACTGTCCCTCCTAATCTGGCCTCTGAAGCAAGATGAACCGAAAGATGAACCATGACATCAAAGAATGATGGCGGAAAAATCCTTTCTAAATCACAAAGTATTTTTCCAATCTCGGTTTCCATTTGAACCAAATCATTTGGATTAAGAACCTTTGAGCATAATTGTTTATAGTAACGACATAGCTTCATCACAGTATAGCGCACGTGCTTAGGCAACACATTTCGCAAGGCAATGGGAAGCAACTGCTGCATCAAAATATGGCAATCATGACTTTTAAGTCCAAACACTTTTGGAGGTTTTAACTCTACGCATCTTGATATGTTAGCTGCATAACCATCTGGAACTTTCACCTTCTTAAGCACATGACAAAAAATATCTCTCTCTTTTTTATCCATTGAGAAACAAGCAGGTGGCAAATAAACTTTGTTGTTATCTTGAACTATAGGATGAAGTTCATGTCTAATGCCCATTTCTTGTAAATCTAGGCGTGCTTTTATATGATCCTTGGTCTTCCCATCTAGATTCAATAGCATTCCAAGGACACTGTCACAAACATTCTTCTCAATATGCATTACATCTAGATTATGGCGTAGCAAGTTATGTTTCCAGTACGGTAACTCAAAAAAAATACTTTTCTTCTTCCAATTAAAAGGTAAATTTGGGTTGCTCTTAACAAGTTTTCCAAATTTAATTTCAAAACCATCTAACTCATCAAGTACTTCTTGTCCTCTTAAGCCACGGGGTTGCCTGTCTTGTTCTTCTGTGCCATCAAAAGAGTTTTTATCTCTTCTAAAAGCATGATCAGTAGGCAAATATCGACGATGTCCCATAAAACATTCTTTTTTGCCATGAGTCAAGCGTGTTGATTTTGTATGTTTATGGCAGTTAGGACATGCAAGTTTACCTTTGGTGCTCCATCCGGATAAATTTGCATAAGCAGGAAAGTCACTGATCGTCCATAACAAACAAGCACGCATCCGAAAGTTACTTTTTGTTGATGCATCATAAGTGTCTACTCCTTTAAGATCCCACAACTCCTGTAGCTCAACCACTAACGGTTCCATATAGACATCTATGTTATTCCCAGGAGCAGATGGGCCAGGTATAAGTAAAGTTAGAAAGAAATAAGGTTTCTGCATGCACATCCAAGGAGGTAGATTATATGGCGTCAAAACAACAGGCCATGTACTATGAGAAACACTCATTGTTCCAAAAGGGTTAAACCCATCACTCGCTAAACCAAGCCTGACATTACGAGATTCTTTGGCAAACTTATCATACTTAAAATCAAATGCTTTCCATGCTGGGGAATCTGCAGGATGTCTCAAGTAACCATCTTTCGTGCGACTCTCTTCATGCCATCTCATGGAGGCGGCTGTTTTAGATGACATAAATAACATTTGCAATCGTGGTATGAGCGGAAAATAACGCAACACCTTTGCTCCAATCTTCTTACATGTATCAGCTGTGGTTGACACATCTGCAGAATCATCTTCACTTGCTTTATACCTTGACGTATGGCATATATCACATTCCGTTTTATTAATGTTTTCTTTCCAGTACAGCATACAATCATTAGGACATGCATCAATTTTATCATAACTAAGTCCCAACTCTCGAATTATCTTCCTTAGTTCATACAATGACTTCGGTATAGAAGCATCGGGGAAGGCTTCCCTCATTGTATCCAGCATCTTGCTGAAACCATTATCACTACATTTCCCAACACACTTACCATGAAATAGTCTAATGATAAAAGAAAGAACTGATAACTTACATCCAGGATATAGTGGTTTCTTTGCCTCTCCCAACACTTTATAAAATTTTTTCGCCTTTAGGTTTGGCATACTCATACTTTCACTTTGTGTTCCCATGTCATCTTCTTGTGTGTCAACACCAAACCGATGGAAGGCATCATTCACCAGCCCTTGCATGTCATCTTCAGCATCCAACATTGGAGCATCACTTGATTTGGAACTGAAAGGTGGAATTGTATAACCTTTCATAAACCCAACACATAGCAGATGTGTTCCAGCGTCCTCCCGATCTACCCATATCTGATTACCACAATCAATACATGGACATGAAATCTGTCCATTTTTACCCTCCTTATAAAATATATGATCAAGAAAGTCGTCAAGACCTTTTTTATATTCTTTGGTAAATCTTGGTAAAGACATCCAACTCGTATCCATCTTAAACCTAATTCAATTAACCACATAAAACCACATATAATTTCAACAAAAAGAAAGGGAGCCTAATTCAATTAACCACAAATTTTGTTTCATAAAAATTTAGCAAAAACAATTAGGGTTTTAATTATGAGGTATTACCTGCTCTTGATGATGTTGCTGATTTTCGGTTGTCGGATGTGAATTGATTGAGATGATGGTGAAGGTGGGGTTAACGAAAGATAGAGATGGGACGAGGGAAACTAATTTTAAATGGGAAGCTTGGGTTCCGTTGCGGGTTAACATTCATGGTTGGCGAATGAGGATTTGGACCATTTGATGGTTAATTGTGGCTTCGCTTATGGTGTTTGGAGTGGAATCAGCAAGTGGTGCAGGTTAGATCCGGTATTTGCTTATGTTTATGATGACTTACTTAGCTTAATGAAAGTCAATGTTCAAAAAAAAAAAAAAATGTTAAAAAGAAATAAACATTTATAGATATAAAACTAACTGATCTTCCATTCATAGATAATATTCATTTACAAAATACATTAACCATTCATGTACATTCACCAAACACTAAAACCACAAACATCCACACACCACAAACATCTACCCTTGATGATACCCAAAACACAAAAGAAATAGACCAAAGATACTAATCTTCGTCATCTGAAGATTCAGCTTCTTCAATCCTCTCCACCAACTGATCCTTCAACTCCAAGCTTCGACGAGAGAGCAACAGTAGCTGGGCCATCAAATCAAGCTTCCTACGATCACATTGTTGGATTTCCATCAAACAATCGTGACCTGTAGAAGCAACAACATGGCAACGAGAAAAGTTTAGAGCAACCTCATCAATGGTCCTCGACTTTTTCTGTATGACCTCTCTCAGTTGACTGCTCTCTTCACCAATACAAGCAATGAAGTTGTTCTCTTCGACTTTCTCATGCAATATCAATACTTTGAAAGCATCAGCAAGTTTCCCGGTCTCTGTGGCTGCCTTCATTTCATCCAAATTTGGGGTTTCTGCCATTTGGGATTAGGGTTATTAGTTTGGTGGCTGTGAGATTAGATTAGGGTTAAGAGAGATTATCAAATGGGTATATATATAGAGATAATATGTGGCTGTGAGATGAATTAATTGATAACAGAATCATAATTGCGGATGGAAGGATGCACAGTGATCACGTCAGAGATCCACCACAATATCAAGAAGAGTTTCCAAAGGCTTGAGGAACCAGACTCAAGTTTAAAATTCCTTTTCACCGTAAAAACCGGATCGATTAATTAAAAACCCGGTTTTTAAAACATTGCAAAAATCACCACATGGCGCATACAAATGAACAAACACGATATGAAAATGAGGAAAACGTATAAAACATGTAGAAACGGTCTAAAACATGATTAAACGGCCGAGAACGTGTAAACACGGACTAAAACGTATAAAAACCGACTAAGAATTATAAGACGTAGGAAAACTGAGGAAAAAGTATGAAAAAACATGAAAATAATTAATTTTGCTCGTAGAATAAAATTTTGGGAAATTGTCGGTTGTTACACCTCGGAAAATAATTTAGTTGTTTACCTCTGTTATGACTCTATAACGGCCATGACCAGATAGACTAAGGGTGATCACGGTCCAAAAACCGGACCGGACCGGCCAGGACCGGACCGGACCGAAGACCGAGAACCGGAAAAACCATAGACCGAGACCGGACCGAATGTGGTCGGTCCGGTCTCGGTCCGGTCGGTCTTCGGTCGGTCCGGTCCAATTAGGCAAGATTTGGCATGTTTTTTCGGTTTTTTGGTCGGTCCGGACCGGACCGGACCGACCGGACCGAGGACCGAATTAGCCAAAAAGCTTAGACCGAGGACCGGACCGAATGTGGTCGGTCCGGTCCGGTCCGGTCCGGTCGGTTTTGTCGGTCGGTCCGGTCCATCCGGTCCGTTTGCTCACCCCTAAGATAGACCGATCCATTTAACATCTCGTGTATAACTATATCATCTCGGCTCATTCGTATAACTATATCATCTCGGCTCATTCGTATAACTATATCATCTCGGCTCATTCGTTTAACTATATCATCTGGAAAATAATTTAGTTGTTTACCTCTGGGAAATTGTCTCATGTATAACGATATCATCTCGGCTCATTCGTTTAACATCTCGTGAATAACGATATCATCTCCACTCATTCGTTTAACATCTCATGTATAATCATATCATCTCGGCTCATTCGTTTAACATCTCGTGTACAACCATATCATCTCGGCTCATTCGTTTAACATCTCGTGAATAACGATATCATCTCCACTCATTCGTTTAACATCTCAGGTATAAGCATATCATCTCGGCTCATTCATTTAAGATCTCGTGAATAACGATATCATCTCGGCTCATTCGTTTAACATCTCGTGAATAACGATATCATCTCCACTCATTCGTTTAACATCTCAGGTATAAGCATATCATCTCGGCTCATTCATTTAAGATCTCGTGAATAACGATATCATCTCGGCTCATTCGTTTAACATCTCATGTATAATCATATCATCTCGGCTCATTCGTTTAACATCTCGTGTACAACCATATCATCTCGGCTCATTCGTTTAACATCTCGTGAATAACGATATCATCTCCACTCATTCGTTTAACATCTCAGGTATAAGTGATTCCTCCCGAACCGTCAGGTTTTATCACGCAAGCCAACCGCTTGTGAACGGTCAACCGTAATAAAGGGCCCTGGCAGCCCGGGAGAAAAAGCAATTTAAATCCGTGGGAGTTAAGTACATGAGTACAGAAAAGTACATCCCCGGGTCGTTATGTCCCAACGAGGTGTGTAAAGTGTAATATAACGAATGTGCGTGTTGAAATGATATGGAATATACAAAAACAGGAATCTGATTGACTAACACTAGGAATGTGAATAGTCATAGCTCTGTCACAGCTGTATCGTTAAAAACGTACAATCAGAAACCTAAAAACGCGAAAGATATACAAACGTACGTTTAAATTAAATTAAACGTAAACGTACAAGACGAAAATAAAACAAACATTCCCAAAGAGGGAATTTGCATGCCTTAACGGCTTAAATGCAAATTAAAAGAAAATAAAATAAATAACTATATTTACAAAGTTATTATAAAAGTTTAAGAAAATCTAAAAACCTCGCGCGGAAAGGTGAAAATAAAAGAGTTTTGGGATTCTAAGCTAAAATATGTGAAAGATAATTAAAAACGATTAAAAATGTAAGAAAAACGGTTATCTAAAACTTACGTATACAAAAACTATAAAGAAAACTGAAAACAAGCGTTATTAATAAAAATAACGTACGTGCGCAAGTAAAAACGTAAAATTTATGAAATATATAAACACTATGGGTACAATTATAATTTTTACATGTTCTATATGATAAAATAAAATTTTAGAAAAAAGAATTATATTTTTTTGAATTTTATTTTATTTATTATGATTTAATTACTATTATACAAATAAAAATACGAAATAAATACTAAAACTAATCAAAAAAATCTGAAATTTTTATCTAAAATACTTTATGAAATAAAAAAGCTAAGAAAAATACAAAGGACAAAATAACTTATACGGATAAGCTAATATAAGCTGAAAAAGAAAATAAGCTATAAACGAAAAAACAAGGTTAAAAGGAATTAAAGTGGAGACTCTAGCAGAACTGGTGCTCCAGAGCATTTGGGAAGGGGGTGTGGTGTGTGTGCGCATGTTATACTAGCGAGAGGTCTTGAGTTCGAATCCCACACCCCACGTTTTGCGTTTTTTTTTTTTTTTTTTTCGATTTTCTTTTTACAGATCGACTTTTAAACTAATTTTAAGCAACTTTTAAAAAGACAAACATTATGGATTAAGCTAGATAGGCTTAATAAATATAAACACATTTCATAAAATACACTAGTATATCAAAATTTTGTGGAAAACTTACCCACCCACGTTCATAAACCCGCTTAAAATTTTGGGGAAAAATTCGGATTAATAATAATGTTTTGGCGCTGCGAAAATCAAGCATATCTTTTCGGAAATCAAGTATTTGATTCGATTTTATTAATGGAAATCGTTTTTCACATACGGTTAAAATCTCAATTTCGTTTTAGGGTTTTCACTTTTGATTGTGGGTTTTCACTTTTGATTGAAGATCTGACTCAACAGGTAATGGAAACCTTTCTTATTGTTATTATTATTGTTGTTCTATATTATTATTATTATTATTATTATTATTATTATTATTATTATTATTATTATTATTATTATTATTGTTATTGTTATTGTTATTATTATTGGTATTATCATTGTTATACATTGTTATTGTTATACATTGTTAGTGATGAGTCTTAAGTGTGTGAAATGGTGGGTTCGGGTATGTGGTTGGTATTATCATTGTTTGGTTGACCTCATAAGTGACCTCATAAGTGATCATAAGTGCTGCTTATTTGTGCTGCTTATTTGTGGGTTCGGGTATGTGTTTGGTTGACCTCATAAGTGATCATAAGTGTGTGAAATGGTGGGTTCGGGTACAAGTTGTGTTCGGGTATGAGTCTTAAGTGTGTGTTTGATGAGTCTCATATGTGATCATAAGTGCTGCTTATTTGAGATATGGTACAAGTTGTATTTTAGTTGGCCTGTTTAATTTAAATGAATGTTGATATACCTGTGTAAAGTTGGGTCAAAGGATTTGGGTAGTGATAGTGATAGTGATTTGATATCAGTTTATAGCTAATGTATTTCATTCTGTGACATGTAACCGAAGGATTTGCGTCTATTTTTGTTTGTAGATAATGTATTTCATTCTGTAACATGTAACAGATAGTGATTTGATTTCAGTTTTGTTGTTCTCAAATGACTATTGTTCTTTGCAATCTCATAATAATTTTATTTGTTTTGTGCACATGTAATGGAAAATAACAGGATGCAACGCCAAGTCACCACGAGAAATACGAATGATTATGAAATGTCCAGAAGGAAAAATATTCAAGAAAACCAACAGAGATTAAAAGCTTTGGGAGTGAAAAATATTGCTAACTCTTTGACAAGTCTAGTACAGAGTGACAACACAAAGAAAAAGAAAAAGAAACCAACGGACACCGGTGAGAAAGATGCAGATTATATGTCTAACCCACAAGAAGCGGCTACACAAAAAAATACAAAGGTACGAATAATAAATTTGGCTACTATATTTTCTTTATGTTTGTTTTCTAACAATTCTACTTGCATGAAACAGCATCGAAAATACATTGCTCCACAGTCCATGACTAGATATAAAAATTTAGCAAAAAAACGAATAGGTGCTCCGAATGTCTCCAGTGGGCTAACATCTTCAGAATCTCAATCGCAAAAGGGACAACAGATTGATACAGGGAGGGAAATACATAGTAGGGTACAAGAGTCCGACCAAGTCCAAACGAGAAATGATCAACCAACTTCTGTCAAGAGAGGGAGATTAACTGCAACTTCGAGAAACTTAGTTGCAATTGACAACGATCATGACCACGGGGAGCGTGACTTGAGATCTGATGGTAACTATTTATAAATTTCAAATACTATATATATGATAATAAATTACTATTAAGTGTATATTCAGTTAACTGTTTTCGGTGCTTACTTTTTTTTTTTTTTTTTTTTTAATATAGATAACAATGAAGACCTTTATGATGTTGAAAATGATGATATCGAAGACATACCTATGAATGAAGATATTGAACAAGCTACTTCAGAAGATGATGTAGATAAATACATGGATGATTTGGAGAATGAGGATGATTTGGAGATTGTGAACGATTTAACAAATGACGGCGATGATCTAGTCGGAGAAGAGGTTAGAGCTGAGCTTTCTGAAAATGAAGAAAACCATGTAGTTACACAAGCTCGAAATGATACAGGTTAACATGGTCTACTTTATTGCATCGTTTTAAAAATCATATATCATATATTGTGTCATATAAGTAGATTATATAATAAAGTTAAATTAAAACAAGACAAAAAACAACGCTAAGATATTGCCTCCATTTCCAATTATTTAGTATTTTAAATGTATACGTATCTATTGTAAATCATGTTCACTTTTTGTAGGTCGGATTGTAAGCAATAAAAAGAGAGGACCAACACGTATGGCAAAAGTTTGGGCCCAAAAAAAAGGGGATAGAATTCCTATTTTAGTTAATGAACACGGACAACCTATTAACGACAAAAGTAGTCATCTGACTCATTTCATGGGAACCCTTTCAAGGAGTGGAAAGTATTGTCCGCTTTATAAACCATGGAATAAAGTTGCCGTCGAAAAAAAAAAAGCTTTGCTTGAATTCTTAAAGGTACACAATGTTAAATTTATATGTTAATGAATTAAGTATTTGTTTTCTAATGTGAGCTATTACATTTTTTAGACCAAATTTGATATTCCGGAAGCTGGAGAAAAATGGATATTGCAGTCATTTGGGCGGAAGGTGAAGAACTGGAGGGCAAGAGTTAAGGAACTCTACCATGATCCGTCTTTGTCAGTTAAGCAACAAATAAAATCTAGGCCAAAGCAAGTGCAAAAAAAACAATGGAAGAAGCTTGTGAAGTATTGGAATACAGAAAACACTAAGGTGTGAAATTCTCTTCCACTTTAAATAACATTAGTTAATTTCCCATTATGATATTTTAATTTCCTGCTGCAGAGTTTAAGTGAAAAAAACAAGGCGAATCGGGCAAAAAAGAAGATGATCCAAAGAACCGGTAAAAAAAGTTATTCTCGCAAAAGGGAAGAGTTAAAGGTAAGTGTATGGTGAAAGTGGGATTGTTAATGTATCCTGTCGATATCCACTTTTAATATTCATTTTCTTTTTATTCATACAGGCATCTTTGGGACGAGATCCAACTCGATTGGATCTTTTTAGTGCATGCTTCGCTGACAAAGATGGAAATACCAAAAATGAAGACACTGCAAAAGCGATTGTAAGTAATATGCTTTTATGTTTGCAAAAGTGTATTAATAGCAGAAGTTAAACACAATATGCTTTGTTCCGTAATACATGCTTTTCCTATATGTTCATGTTTATATAAAATGCAGGATGATATGAAACGACGTAGTGATAATCTGCCCAACGGTTCGATTGATAATCCTGGACCAGATGATATTTTTTTCTACAGTTATGGGTAAAGATCGAAATGGTGATGCAGGCATGTATGGTCTAGGTGTTCGTGCTTCTGATGTTTGGGGTGTAACACCAAGTCGTTCAGCAATTCATATAGAAAACAACGAATTGAAGTCTAGATGTGGAGAACTTACTAGTGAAAATGAAAAGTTACGAGCCCAGTTATCAGAGAAGAATGGGTCGACGGATAGTTCCATTGTTCCACCTCTTACATCACAACATTCTCCTGTTGTAACCACTGAACCTCCACGCTTACGGGTATGTTCCTTTCTAGTTGTTATAGCTTATTTTATCTTTGATAGCTAATGAACCTAGGCTACAAGCTTATGTATCAGTATTATGATTTAGAATGCTCATTTGCCTTTTAAATTTGTTAACTCAGTTATTAAGGGGTGTTTGGGTCTGTGTTGTTTCAACTGTGGTAGTTGCCTTTTCACTTGTTTATCTGCACACTCTGACCTCTTAGGTGATATTAGAACCAGTAAAACTATAAAACCAATGTTTGAACTATAGAAAGTCAAAATCAAATTACCTTCACTCTCACAGTCCACTGTTGGGACCTGTGAGGATCAAATCTCACCCACTTGGTCTAAATCTTGTTCATGTATCTTAAATTAGTGTTATCATAGCTTAAATAATCATAATTAGTGCATACGGATCAAACAAGTTTCATTAAAGTCAAAGTTTAAGTTCAAAATCAAAAAGTCAAAATGGTATGTTAGTCAGAAACTCCATACCTGCATTATTACATCTGTTTAACCTAATACATGTGTGTTAACTATAAATTGATAAATGTTTGTTGAAAACTGAAATCTAGGTCGGGGATGAAGTTCTCCTTAAAAGCATTCTAAACTCAACCGAGACTGTAGCAAAAGGATGGCTGAGGAGCTTGAACCCAAATGATATTGTTGGTGGTGCAGAGCTTGGACGAGGATGGTGTGAGGTAAACGTTCAAGTACCAACAAAAAGAGATGAAATTTTGGTGAGACCCTATGGGTTATTTACCACAATTGAAGACTGTGTTGGTGCAACCATAGCATGGCCTTGTCCCTTTATCTCGGTATGTCTTTGTTAATCTTGTGATACCAATAATTTTACTAACATGGACCTTAATGCTTATACATGGGTGTTCATTTGTAGGTGGCCCGTGAGGATTGAGAGAGATGATGCATGATGACCACGGACTAAGCTTCTTGTTGCGTTAATGTATTGTTTAATGTTAACAGACTTTATGTTAGATTCTGTCTACCTTATTTATGTTTAGTGCTTTTGTTATGACAATTGGTAATTTGAAATACAATTTCCTTTTATTCATTTAATATTTAGTTGATGTTTTATTCATATCGTAATAATATAGTGTGCATGGTGAAAATAGCGTACTATCATATGACTTGTCAGGACTTTTAAATTGTCCTATTAAACTTATTAACCGTCCTAACAATTAACTTAACATTGAAAAAGTGTCCTAATATGTTGTTATTAGGACGTTATTTAGGTTGTTAATAGACATTTTATACGACCAAAAAATTGGTTTCATAATCTTCTTTGAGATGTTAGAACCCTTTTCTTGGTCCTAAATTAGCTATAATGTTATATGATAAGCGTCCTAACAATTATCTTTTAAGTACGCTTGTATGTGTATCAAAAGATTAAAATTAGGTAACAAAGTTTTACAACATTGTAAAAGTGTCCTAATATGTTGTTATTAGGACGTTATTTGCTTGTTCATATACATATTATGCGACCATAAATTTGGTTTCATAATCGTATTTGGGATATTAGGACCCTTTTCTTGGTGTTAAAGTAACTATAATGGTATATGATAACCGTCCTAAGAATTAACATTAAAGGACGCTTGTATGTGTATCAAAAGATTAAAAGTAGGTTACCACATGTTAGAACATTGGAAAAGTGTCCTAATATGTTTTTATTAGGACGTTATTTGTGTTGTTTATAGACGTAAAATGCGACCATAAAATTGGTATCATAATCTTATTTGAGTTATTAGGACCCTTTTCTTGGTTGCTAAAATAGCTATGATGTTACATCGTAAGCGTCCTAACAATACTTTTAGGACGTTTTTATGTGTTTCAAAAGATTAAAAGTAGGTAATCACATGTTAAAACAATGTAAAAGTGTCCTAATATGGTTTTATTAGGACGCTATTTGTGTTATTCATAGACATATATTACGACCATAAAATTGGTTTCATAAGGGTTAGGACGCTTTGGACCTATTACAACCGCTCGAGATGAAACGCTTTCATCCTTGGTCCTATTAAATGAAAGGTCCTAAAAAGTACCATTTTAGGACGCTTATGGGGGTACTAAAAAGCCACTTTTCTTGTAGTGTTTGGTGCTTACGCCTAGTGGAGGAGGTTATCGATCCTTTCCCAAGCCTATGGTAATCTATTTGCTATGACAGGTAGTGAGAGATATTATCCGTTTTCATTTATGAGATTTATTTTGATGACACCTGAGAGATGTGAGTATCTAAACACTACTTGTGAGGTGCTAGTTTGTAATCTCCGTGCTTATTATGATTGAAGTGGAACGATTATTTGTTGTAATTACTTTTATGTTTGCATTAAATGACCCCTAACTTGTATTTTGATTAGAATAAAAGCGCATTTGCTTGAGGACAAGCAAATCTCAAGTGTAAGGGTATTTGATGAAGCGAAAAGTGTACCGCTTTTAAGGGGTCATTTAAGCCCTAAATCGTATTTATTTGATCAAATATTGCCCTAAATCGTTCCTTTTGTCATTTTAGGTACTTTTGAGGAGAAATCTGGAAAAGGAGGCATTTTGGACGTTTTTGGAGCATAAAAGTGAAGAAAACGACAAAGTCTCAAGAATCGGCTAAAAGTTACTCTTGACGGCATCACAATTTACTCTGGACGGCGTCATGCCTTGGCAAGAAAAAGTGGACGTGAAATTTACTCATGATGAGCCAGTGAAAATAGCATGTGAACTCTGACGGCGTCACGCTTTAACTTGATCAAGGGCGTCACGGATTAAATCAAAAGGGGACGGCGTCACGTTCAAGGTTCGACGGCGTCAAGCCTTGATAAGCCAGAATGGATTTTTGAAGAGCTAAAGAGGGACGTCGTCAAGAAGGTCATCCGGGAACCCTAGAAGTGGCGAGGTGACGGCGTCACACTCCATAACGTGACGCCGTCAGATCCAAAAATCTATATATAGTTTTCTAATTTTTTGTCATTAGGGAGAGCTTAGTGTGTGGAATTTTGGGAGAAAACCCTAAGACGATTTTAGCATCTTTTTCAAGGCCTTTTGCCTTGAGATCTTCCATGTTACATTGAAAGATAAGTTATCAATTAATCATTCAATATGTCTATGTGTTGTTTGATTCTATCTTATTCTTGTCTTTTGTTTAACATGTTAGGCTAAATTTATCTTGTGTTTGCTTAGATCTAATGAAACCTAGCTATTGATTATTGGTTATTAGTGTGTTATTAGTTGTATTGGATGATTGTTTATCTATGTTAGGCTTAAGAAAACTGGCTAACTTCCTATTCGGTAACTTGCTTGAACGTCTTAAGAAACATGAACCAAATGCGTACTAAAGGTTTTTATGGTTGTATTTAATGCACAAGCGAATTCTAGTGATCCCATGTTAGGAGCTTCCTAGCCGGCTCGACATAGGAGTGAAGTAGGAGCTTGTAGAGTTGGGGAAGTAAGTACGCCACCCCACGAATGGTATTAAGGAATACACCCGTCATCCACGCGACTAATACACACTAATTAACCGGTAAAAGATAGTTAGGGAGTAAGGAAATCTAAGTAAACACATTTCTCTACACATAAGTTTCTCACCACATTTTCATTTTTGTTATTTATTTTATTGCATTCGTAGTAATTTGGGTTAGTTGACTAGCAACTAATTCCGCCCACTCCTTCAAACCCGAGATTTTACTTGCTTTCATAAAAACTATAAAAACATAAAAAGAATCTTCCTCAACCCTTAGACCTGATTAGAGTAGCCTTTCACACCTAACGAACACTATTCCCTGTGGAGAACGATCAATCCCCCGTACTTACCACTACACTATACTACATCGGTCAGGTACACTGCCTGGTGGGGTTGTAAGCCTCTTGAGATCCCTCGAGAGGTAAAACCTGTTGTAAGGTTACAAAACCACGCATCAGTTCAAAATTTCTGACACCTTTTTAAACTTTGTGCAACATCAGTAGTGATCAGTAGTATGCTCCTTTATCAGCCCATATTAAACTTGACCACATTTTCTCCCATATTTTCTAAAAACTTATTTAAATCAATTGGGATCACAAATCTCAAAAGGTTTGAAATTTTTGATCAGGGGAGAGAATGTGATTTAAATATGCAATATGATAAAAAGGTGATGTTTTGGACCAAATGAAAGCTCTCCCATACGTGATAAACTCTTTTGTATATCGATGCACATATTGAGGGGGAGCAAATGGTGTGTGATAGCAGAAAGGATTTGGCATCTCATGTGAGCACGACTCAGACTTCACCAATGAATTGACGAAATAAAAACAAAAACTGTCATTAATCGAAAGGACATGTCCTGGCCGGGTAATAATTTCAAGCTGGTCTAACCAGTGATGTATGCATGTCTTGAAGAGGATGTGTCTGAGTAGAGTGTACCGTTTCGAGAAACTTTCTGTGGACTTGACCTGGTCGGGTAATAATTTCAAGCTAGTCTAACTAGTGATGTAAGCATGTCTCGAATCGGTCATGTTCACTAAAAGTGGATCAATTCAAAAAATGCGAACTCCACCCAACATGTGCAAATTTATAATAAAATCATCTGAGCACATGTTAAGGGGGAGCATTTGAAAATTTTAAAACTCTCAAAGTGTTAGCAAAATGTGTTTCATAATCATAAATACTTTGAGAGATTTTTCAAGGATTTGGTTAACGGCAACATAGGATAGTCATGAAGTTATAAGGTGGCTAAGGTTAGGAAAACCGTCCTATGATCCGCCAGAGTCGGAGGGATCTACCCATGGACAATACCGAATAGTTAGTATTAGAAAGTCCTTAGGCATGATTATGAAAAAAGGAGTAATATGAGAAAGGAGAAAGAAGGGGTTGAAGAATTAAAAAGAAACATAATGTGAAAGGGTGAAAAGAAATAGCCCTCCAATTATTCAACCTTAGGGCAGAAACCGGGTTCAATTCATATACTACTGGTTATTACTAAGGTGACGCCGGTATTGAAGACAAGACGTCATGGACCCAGTGACGCACTGTACTAAACCTTCTAAGCCACTCAAGTTCTCTTAAAAGAACTTGTTTCATTCTCACGGGGAACCCTGCATAATCTATCGACTGCTCCTTACGAGTTATGTTGATATTGAAACAGGAGACACCACTCCAGTCTCCGACTACCAAAAATTCACTTATTGAGTCTAGAGCCATGAGATGCATCATAAGATCAAATAGGAACACATGTTACTACTACACTAGTTGTTCAACATTAAGGACACCAGTTGTTAATTTATGAGTCCTACGCAGATCTTAGCAATCTGCCAGAACATTCATGAGGGAACTTACAAATTTAATTCTCAGTGATTGAATGGAAATTCCAGCCAGGGTCAACATCAAGCAGCCCTGAAATCAGATCACTTCGGTAATTCCTTGTGGATTACGCTTAGTGGTCGTGGCGGTTTCAAACGGTCTACAATCGTGGAGAGAACTCCAACGACTCACCTAATCGTTGATCTACTTCGGTAGATCTTGTAAGCCCTCTTGGGGGTATCTGATTTAGGGACGGCCTTGGTAAGGATTAGAGAAAGTTTTCACACTATGCTGTTAACAATCTCGAAGTCCGAACCTATAAGTACCGAACGCTTTATTGCTAACTGTCGTATGCAGGAATCCTTGGCGGTTGTAGCTGATTGCAGAAAAGATGCCGATCCATCACCACATGCTCACACTTCACCATCATAATCAAAGAAATCATGATAATAGAGAGGCCTTTAACACTGCTTTTGCAACTCTGATGTTGAAAATCATGATCCAGAAAAGTGTGAGCATGTCGGTCCAAAGATCACAACGTCACATGGAGACGATATTGCAAAACGATGACTTGAAGACGTAAGTTGGATGATGACCTCAAAGATCATCCAAGACAAAAGTACAGTCATCAAAAGTTCACTACTGAAGGCACAACTATTGAAGATTTAGAAGAATCAAAGACTACGAGCTAGGAACTTTAATCTATGTAATTGAATGCTAGAATTCAAAATGTAATTTCCGGGGTGACCTCCCTTAGGGGGAGATTGTTAGGAATATAAATATTCAAGTGAAAGACTCGGTCACCCCGAGTATGGTTTAGCATTAAGTAGCTCATAGATTTATTAATATTAGTTTATTTATGTTAGTATTCATGGAGTTGGGTCGGGTCTTTACCCACTGTCAGCTCACTCCACAGCCCACTCAGGGCACTTAAGCTAGTAGTGTTAGGATCTCTGAGAAATAAGGAATTTCTCATTGCTGCCGATAGTGAAGCTGGTTCCTGCCGATAGTTATTCATTGCTGCTGCGGTTGGTTCCTGCTGATAGTTTATTTTTGTTTCTGCCGATAGTGTTTATTGCTGCGGATATTATTGTTTGTTATTCGTATGTTTAGTAAGGTTGTTAGATTTATTTTTAGAAGAGATCATGTTTATCTCTTCACACGTTTTCTTGTAAGACGGGTTAGGATTAGGGTTTCTTATCATTATAAAAGAAACATCCCGTCCATGAGTTTAATGTACCTTTAACGATTACAATATTCAATAACATAATTCTTAGTTCATAGTCTGATCCATAGAGGATCATTGTCTTTTCTTCTTTAATATTCTTGTTGTTTAGTTTCCGCATAAACGCAAGTCTTACACCTAGAGGTTCTCGTTTAACCAAGCTCAATCAAGCTCGAAGTACTCGATCCTACAAGTGGTATCAGAGCATGGTGAGGATCTCTGATAAAGAAGAAAAAGTTCGATTTCATATCTCTACCCTTTTTCAATGGAAGACGAAATCCCTCAAAACAATGTCATTAACCAGGAAGATCACCAACCCAAACCTGAAACCTCACAAGTCCAAACACAAATCGTCACCACTATGTCCAATAACAATGCTAAATTCCCATACCTGAAGAAAGATGAGTATGAAGTCTGGGCCATGAGAATGGAATATTGGATCACGAACAGTGATTACAATCTGTGGAATGTCATTCTTAAGGGAAATAGCAAGAAGAATACTGGAAGGGATAATGATGGCAATATCTATATAGAGCCACCTGTTACAGCAGAAGAACACCTTGCTGTACAAAGGGAAACCAAGGCAAGAACCCTTTTACTTCAAGTTATTCCAGAGGATCATATGAGTGATTTCCATCACCTTGATGATGCTAGAAAGATCTGGCATGCTGTAAAAGCCAGATTTGGAGGGAATGATGAATCCAGAAAAATAAGAAAGTCTATGCTCAAGCAAGAGTTCCAGGAATTTAAGATCTCTGAGGCTGAGGGGATCCACAAAGGGTATGACAGGTTTCACAAGATCCTGAGCCAACTCAACCAGTTGAAAGCTAGGCCAGACGATGAGGACTGCAACACCAAGTTTCTGAGGGCCTTGCCTCCATCCTGGTCTCAGGTTTCCATAACACTCAAGGCAAAAGGTGGACTGGACTATATGAGTTTTGATGATCTGTACAACAAGCTGAAAACCCTTGAAATTGATATCAAAGGGTATTCCACCTATTCACCTCAAACTCCCACCCATACTGCTTTTGTTAGTACTTATAGTGCTAATAAAGCATCATATGGAAAAAGTCTGACACCATCATCTTCATCACTTTCCTACTAACCTGCCACACCAAAAGCTCACACAAGATCTGATAACATTCTGGAGGAGGTGCTTCATTCATTTGTTGCTGAGAGTACTCCACAGCAGAAGATTGTTTATGAAGATTTCAATCAGGTTGATGAATTGGATCTGGAAGAGATGGATATTAGATAACAGGTGGCTATGATATCTTTGAAGATGGATAGTTTTGAAAAGAAGGCAGGAAGAAGGGTCAATTTTGATGGACAGGAGCCTACCAGGTTTGACAGAAGGAAGGTGAGGTGCTATAAATGTTCTCAAACAGGACATTTTGCCAGGGAATGTACAGATAAGAAGGTAGATGATAAAGCATGGTATTCTGCTTTCAAAATTCAAGAGTTGGAATCAGAGGACCCCAAGGCTTTGGTATCTGTGGATTCGATGGTGGACTGGGAGCATCATGAGAAAGCTGTTGCAAGTGGAGCAGAAAAGGTCTATGGGATGATAGCTGGATATGGTGAGAAGAAACAAGTGGCTGGTCAGTTTGGAATGATGGGTCATCCATCTCAGGTACAAAACTGCCCATTTAGTTGTGAACCTATATATGCTAAACTTAAACAGGAATTTGATGATAAAGAAAGTGAATATAAGGATAATTTTATACAACTTAAGGCTCATAAAAAGGCTGTTAAAACATTAGAACAACAAAAGGTCTGGTATCAACAACAACAGTCTGCTTATGAAGTGAAAATAAAGGTTTTGGAAAGAGATTTAAAAAATGCCACTAATGAGTTTAAACATTCTGAAAGGGAAAAAGCTAAGGTAGTGTTAGAAAATCAGGATTTGCAGTCTAAACTAGATAATTCCTTGGCTAGATTTGATAAATGGAAAGACTCATCCAAAAACCTTCACAAGCTTATTGATAGTTCTATGTCTACAAAAACTAAAAGAGGTTTAGGGTACGGTGACCTGATAGGGCCAAATCAATTTTATGACCCTAATGAGTATTGTGTTTTTGACCCTGAACCTGTAGATTATAGAAAACCTGTAAAGTATGTAAAGGAAGGAGGAATGAATGTTGTTCCTCCACCCATAACTGGAACATTTAAACCTGCTAATCCTTTTGTTGACTTTGATGGTTCACAAATGATCTATGGCAAAAAGGAAAAGAACTTGCCTGATCTTGATTGTGACTCTAATGAATTTGTCTCTTGTTCTTACAGTGACAAATCTTCAGAAATCAAGACTAATGATTATGCCACATATGGATCAAGTGACAAGTCAGCATCAATAAAGTCAGGAGATCTCTCCTCAGAAGTAGCTACTGATGAATCTCAATCAAAGACAGCTGCATTTGAAGATATTTCTTTTGATAGTGTTAAAAACAATAATGTTTCTAGTTGTGGTTCTGTTTCAAACAATTTTGGTTGTGGTTTTAATTCTGTTAAGGATAATTTTGTTTCATGTGGTGGTTTGAATGATTCTATTTGCAATGAGAAAAATATTGTTAAGAAAAAGTCCCCTAGAAAGAAATCTTGCTTTGTGTGTCGTAGTTATGATCATCTTATTAAAGATTGTGACTATTATGAAAAACATATGGGTTTATATGCTTGTCAAAATAGGTCTGTATGGAAAAATGTCAAAGATATTCCCCCTTATATTCCTCAAGCAGCAAGGAGAACTTCAGTTGCTACTGGCAAGCCAGTTTCTGCTGGTAAGCCTGTTGCTGCTGATAAGTTCATTGCTGCTGATAAGCCTGTTGCTGCTGCTTATTTAGTTCCTGCCGGTAGGATCAATCCTGCTGGTTGGAGAAGCAATACTGCTAGACCTTTCAGCAGACCCACTAGCACTTACTTTCAAAATGATATGAGACCTGTTTATTTTGACACCATGCACATGGGAGGGGCAAGATGGAAAACTGCTGTTAAGTCCTCAGCAGGTTGTTCTTGGAGAATCAATAACCAACATATAAAAATGGGGTCCAAGATCAATGGTGGATCTCATCAATCTCCAGGGTTTAATTCTTATTGATCCACTAGGCAGGCTCAAGTCAGCAATGGCTTGGGGCTCTCTTGTATCTAATGTTGTATATGTATTCTTTGTATCAGGATTTTCCTTTTAGAAGTAAAGATGTTGGCATTGTTGACAGTGGATGTTCCAGGAGTATGACAGGAAATTTAGAAAGACTGCATGACTTTGTGCCTTTGAATGGAGGAACTGTAACATTTGGAGGAGGAGATGGCATAATTTCTGGGAAGGGAACTATCAAAACTGCCAAGCTGGACTTTGAAGATGTGCTTTATGTGAAGGAACTCCAAAACTTCAATTTGTTCTCTGTCTCTCAAATTTGTGACAAGAAGAACAGTGTTCTCTTCACTGAGACTGAATGCTTTGTGTTGTCCAAAGACTTCAAGTTGCCTGATGAAAGTCAGGTTGAACTCAAAGTTCCAAGGACTTACAATCTTTACAGCTTCAATCTTAGTGATGTTCAGCCTGAGGGTTCACTTGCTTGTCTGGTGGCAAAAGCTTCTGTGGATGAATCTAATAAATGGCACAGAAGAATGGCTCATGTGAATTTCAAGACCATTAACAAGTTGGCTAAGAATGGTTTGGTTCATGGGCTTCCTTTCAAGATCTTCTCTAATGAACACAATTGTGTTGCTTGCAACAAAGGAAAGCAACACAAAGCTTCATACAAGGCCATAACTGCTGTGAGCAACATTTCTGAGCCTTTGCAGCTTCTTCATATGGATCTCTTTGGTCCTACTTCTATCAGAAGTATTGATCATAAGTACTACTGCCTGGTGATTACAGATGATTTTAGCATGTTTTCTTGGACTTTCTTTTTGGGTACTAAAGATGAAGCTTATCCAGTTATTAGGGATTTTATTGCCTTAATAGAAAATCAGCTAAGTAAAAAGGTTAAGTCTATAAGGTGTGATAATGGCACAGAGTTTAAGAATTCTAATCTTATAGAACTCTGTGGGAGTAAGGGGATAAAAAGGGACTATAGTAATGCTAGAACTCCACAACAAAATGGGGTTGCAGAAAGGAAAAATAGGACCCTAATAGAAGCAGCTAGGACTATGTTAGCTGAATCTAAGATGCCCACTATGTTTTGGACCAAAGCAGTATGCACTGCTTGTTATGTGTTGAATAGGGTATCTATTACTAGTCCTCATAATAAAACACCTTATGAACTTTTGTCTAGGAAGGTTCCAAACATTAGTTACCTTAAGCCTTTTGGATGTCATGTCACTATTTTGAACACTAGTGATTACCTAGGCAAGTTTGATGGGAAGGCTGATGAAGGGTTTATTGTTGGGTATTCTGCTCATAGTAAAGCCTATAGGGTTTATAATCTGTCTTCTAAGAGAATAGAAGAGACTCTCAACTTAAGATATCTTGAAGATAAACCTAATTTGCAGGGTGCAGGTCCAGAGTGGTACTTTGATCTAGATTATCTGACTGACACCTTAGGTTATAATAGATTCAAATCAAATCTATTTGTTGGTACACATGTTTCTCAAACTAACAATGCAGGTACCTCAGATGATGATTCTGATGCAGAGAGTGATGAACGACCTATAGTTGTTCCTTCTTTTCCCTCTAACAACATTTCAGGTTCAAAGCTCAAAGATTCTTCTGATATGGCTGGAGGAGATTCTAGTTTTGCAGAAGATCTTGCTAGGCTTCAAAGACAAGAGTATAATGCCAAGAGAGCTGCTGAAATGTTTGGTTCTGGGTTTTCTAAAGAGACAGAGGAGATTTTGAGAAATGCTGAAGCTGAAGTTCGAAGGGAACTAAATTCGACTGGTGGTATTCCTGTTCCTGCTGCTACCATTTCTGCTGATAGTGGATCTGTTCCTGCCGATTCTTCTAAAGCTTCTGCTAGTGTCTCCATTCCTGCTGATGTTCCTGTGTCTTCTCCACCTGTTGACTCTTTGGGTATTGATAACTCTCCTGAAAGATTTCCAATCCCTTCTGATCTTGGAAATTCAGTCTCTTCAAGAGATAAGCTGGATGATCCTCATCATCAATCTAGAACAGACATTTTCACTTCTTCCTCATATGATGATGACTTCAACCCCTCAATTACTAATCAGGCATCCTCCATTGATGTCAATCCCATTGTTACCAAGAGGATCAATACAGTTCATCCTCAGTCTTTGATTCTTGGAGATCTCAATTCCCCTGTTCAGACAAGAAGTAAACTACATCAACCCAAGTTTGGAGAATCTGCTTTTCTCAGTTATATACATGATCAGTTAAGGAGCAATCATACTGATTACTTACATTGTCTCTATGCTTGTTTCTTATCTCAAGTTGAACCAAGTAGTATAGCTCAAGCTCTTGCTAATGATGATTGGGTTGAGGCTATGCAAGAGGAAATGTAGCAGTTCCAGAATCAGAAAGTATGGATGTTGGTACCTTTGCCTGCAGGAAAGCATGCTATTGGAACTAAATGGATTCTAAAGAATAAAAGGGGTGCTAGGGGAATTATGGTTCGAAATAAAGCTAGGTTGGTAGCTCAAGGTCATAGACAAGAAGAGGGGATTGATTATGATGAGGTGTTTGCACCAGTGGCAAGAGTTGAAGCTATCCGATTGTTTTTGGCTTTTGCTTCCTTTATGGGGTTTGTAGTATATCAGATGGATGTGAAGAGTGCATTTTTGTATGGAAGGATTGAGGAAGAGGTTTATGTTACTCAACCACAGGGATTTGTGGATCCTCAGAATCCTGATTTGGTTTACAAAGTGGTTAAAGCACTTTATGGTCTTCATCAAGCACCAAGGGCTTGGTATGCAAGGCTATCAGCCTTTTTGCTAAAACATGGCTACAGAAGAGGGGCTATTGATAAAACACTTTTTATCAGGAAGAACTTCAAAGATATCATTCTAGTACAAGTTTATGTAGATGATATCATCTTTGGTTCCACTAATGAAGCCTGGTGCAGGGAATTTGAAGAATTGATGAAGAGTGAATTTGAGATGAGTGCTATGGGTGAAATGAATTTCTTCTTGGGTCTTCAGGTTAAGCAGAAACCAGATGGGATCTTTATCTGCCAGGAGAAGTATGTTTATGACATACTTAAGAAGTTTGATATGGAAAATGTTAAAATTGCCACAACTCCATTTGAACCTCCAAAGCCTAAATCTAATAATGAACCTGATGCTGCTATTAATGTTCATCTGTACAGGTCCATGATTAGATCACTCATGTATTTAAAAATACACATGATAAGCCAGAGAATTTTATAATGGAAAGTCTGACGGCGTCACCCTTTAAGGTGATCAAGGCCATCACGGTTTAACTTAAAAACAAGACGGCGTCAAGCCCATATTGGACAACGTCAAGCCTTGATAAGCCAGAGCGGATTTTGGAGCACTAAAGAGGGACGGCGTCAAGAAGGCCATCCGGGAACCCTAGACAACGGCGAGGGTGACGGCGTCAGGATCCATAACGTGACGCCATCAGCCTTAAACTCTATATATAGTTTTGTAATTTTTTGTCATTAGTGTGCAACTTTGTGAGGAGAAACCCAAAGACGAATTTCTGCCATTTTTTAGGGTTTTCATACCCTTGGATCTCCCATGTTTAATTGAAGATAATTTATCATTTAATCAATCAATATGTCTATGTGTTGTTTGATTATATCTTGTTCTTGTCTTTTGATTAACATGCTAGGTTAGATTTATCTTGTGTTTGCTTAGATCTAATGAAACCTAACTATTGATTATTGGTTATTAGTGTGTTATTAATTGTATTGGATGATTGTTCATCGATGTTAGGCTTAAGAAAACTGGCTAACTTCCTATTCGGTAACTTGCTTGAACGTCTTAAGAAGCATGAACCAATGCGTACTAGGTTTTTATGGTTGTATTTAATGCATGAGCGAATTCTAGTGATCCCATGTTAGGAGCTTCTTAGCCGGCTCGACATAGGAGTGAAGTAGGAGCTTGTAGAGTTGGGGAAGTACGTACGACACCCCACGATTGGTATTAAGGAATACACCCGTCATCCACGCAATTAATACACACTAATCAACCGGTAAAAGATAGTTAGGGAGTAAGGAAATCTAAGTAAACACATTTCTCTCCACATAAGTTTCACAACCTTTTCATTTTTGTTATTTTATTTTATTTGCATTTGTAGTTATTTGGGTTAGTTGACTAGCAACTAATTCCGCCCACTCCTTCAAACCCGAGATTTTACTTGCTTTCATAAAATATAAAAATACAAAAAGAATCTTCCCTCACCCTTAGACCTATTAAAGTAGTTTTTCAATCCTAACGACACTATTCCCTGTGGAGAACGATCAATCCCCCGTACTTACCACTACACTATACTACATCGGTCAGGTACACTGCCTGGTGGGGTTGTAAGCCTCTTGAGATCCCTCGAGAGGTAAAACCTGTTGTAAGGTTGCAAAACCACGCATCAAGTTTTTGGCGCCGCTGCCGGGGAATAGTTATTGTTTAGGTTGAATTTTTATTTTATTAGGTCTACTCACTAGATTCCTTTCTAGTGAGATCTTTATTTTCTTTTTCTAGGTTTTCTTTAGTCTATCTTTTTTCTTCGTTTCTTTGTTCGTAACCATTACCATCCGACATCATGGAAGGTGGTAATATCCTCGATCCCAACAACCCACCACCACAACAACACCCACCTCCTAGAGCCCGTACCTTAGGAGACTACTCTCGTCCTAGCCACCATGGCTATCGAAACACCATTGAGCTCACTCAAGGAGCCAATGTCACACCCTTGCGATCCGACACCATCCGGTTGGTGCAAAGCGGATGCGCATTCCATGGACTTCGTTCTGAAGATCCTAATCAACATCTCAAGGACTTTCTCAAAATCGCTGATTCCATAGACCTTGATGTTGCCACTCGAGAGACGACCCGACTGCGTCTCTTTCAATTCTCTCTGTGGGACCAAGCTAGTCAATGGCTAGAGCGTCTACCCGCAGGATCCATCACCTCTTGGGATGATCTCACCACTCGTTTCCTTGCTCAGTTTTTCCCACCAGGAAGAACTACTAAGTTAAGGAAGGATATCTTGATGTTCGAACAACGTCGAGGCGAAACCCTATATGGGGCATGGATTCGATTCAAGGACTTACTCCAAAAAGTCCCTCATCATGGCATAAATCTCTGGCTTCAAATCCAAATCTTCTATGACCATGTTGATTACCATACCAAGCGTGCCATCGATCGAGCCGCCGGGGGCAGATTGCGCTACAAAAGTGCCGAGGAATCATGGGAAATCATTGATGAGCTTGCATCCGACGATGATGAATTGTGGCAAGTTTCCCACGACGTACGCTCGGCGGTCAAGACATATTCATCGCCCGATAAAGCCAATCAAATCACTGAGGAAAGCATTAGTGAACTTGAGAAAAGGGTTGCATATCTTATGGAAAAGCAAAAGAGACCCTTAAGTCTACAAAAAGCAACAATTAACTCGGTCTCAAGCGTTAAGCAAATACCATTGTCCGAATCACCCCTTAGGGAAAATACTAAACCCTTCCATAAGCACGCTCAACCCAACTCACCACCTCAGGAACTTAGTCCAACATTCGAAGCTCGAATGAGAGAATACATGTCAAAACACTCCGAACGGTTGGCAAAATTTGAGGAAGCCGTCTACAAACAGAAGGAGGAAATGGAAGAGAAGATGGCGGAGATGATGAACCTTTTGAAAGAATACACAAAAACAAAAGCTCCTGAAAATATGTTAGTGCGAAAAGACGTTGAAGTTCCCAACACTAAATGTGCTAATGCCATCTCCGTCGTCCAAGAGGGCGAAAATGATGGACGAGGGAAGTTGATGACTATGGAAGTTAGCAAAATTGACCTCGTCCCACTTAATGACGGAAACACCAATGCATACAAACGCGATTCCAACAAGGGAAGGGAGGCGCCCTCTGAGGAGCGCCAAGTGATAGAACCGCCTAAGTCACAACAAGTGAGGCATTACTTGAAACACGAAATAAACGAGGAGACCATAAATGATTGGGTGAGAAACTATCGACGTACTCATCTACCCAACAAGGAGTCCAAGAGAAGGGAACCGGAGGATGAATCCGACACATTACCCGGAGGGCAGTTGTATGAGAGCCTCGTAAGACAAAAGTTAGTGGAAAAGCAGGAATTCTACGGGGTCTTCGAAATACCATGCAGCATTGGAAAACTCAAGTATCTGGATGCGGTAGCTGACCAAGGTTCCGACGTAAATTTGATGCCTTTATCCGTTTATGTCCAGTTAACCGACGAACTGCCATCCATCACCCGTACTAAACTCTCCTTTGCAAAACATTCTTATGAGTACCCGTTAGGAATTGCAGAAGATGTGTTGGTCAACGTTGCCGGATTCCTGTATCCGGTCGACTTCATGATCATTGAAAGAAATGATATGAATATGCCAATAATCCTTGGGGCACCCTTTCTCGTTACCACTAGGGCACAAATCAATTACGAAAATAGTACCATCCAAATGAAGAAGGGGAAGAAAACAATAAACTTCCCAACGGTCCCGCGACATATACGAGATGTTGCTCTAAAAAAGAAGATGGAGGCGAACCCCAATATAATCCGTGGTAATGTTCGAGAGAAAATCCTTGCATGGGAGGCAAGGATTAAGAATTACAAGGAAAATGAGATTAGAGAATGTAAGGGCGGAAATAACTATTATATTGAGACTGATGAGCAGACCAATAACTCCGCTGAATTTACGAAAGGAGACTCAGTGCTCCTAAGGCATTCAGAAACAAAAGCACCTACCGATGAACCAAGTCCCTGGTGGTACGGACCTTTCACAATTAAAAGTCTACACCCAGATGGGGTAGTAAGCTTGACTAGCAAGGGAGGAGGTGAAGTGACTGCGAATGTCGAGCGATTGAGACCCCACCACCCTGATAACAAGGATTATATTTATCAGGGATACGTCATTATGAATGATGGAATCACGTAATGTACGTGACTTTGAGTCTAGCTACAAGACTCGTTAATAAAGAAAAGCGCTTCTTGGGAGGCAACCCAAGCTTTATTTGCTTTTTGTGTGTTTATTTATTTATTTGTTTGTTTGATTTTATTTGTTTCCGTATGTATGTTTAATTTTTATTATTATTGATTCATGTTCAAAACTAAATTGTGAAAATGCTTTATCTTGTTTTTAACTTCGTCTTAACTACATATAAAGGTATTTTGCAAAAGTTAAGTGTAAGGGAAATCCAAATCGGTTTATTAGAACAAATGAACATGAATCGTAATAATATTAAATTAACATACATATTAGTATTTGTTTGAGTCAAATGCTTGTATCGAGTCATAATGATGTTTTGCAGGATTTCCAGGAAGTAAGGTATAGGTTTTTCCAGAAATTTTCCGGAAACTTAACATGAGAATTCTGTCAGATCATTTCTGACGGCGTCAGGATTTACAACCTGACGGCGTCAGGTTTTAATTTTCTGAAATTTTTGAAAGTTTTGTTTTCATAAAAAGTTTTTATTATATCTATAACTTATAATCTCCAGGAATCTGCAAAATAATCATTCCACAAGCATTATATCCTTATATAGGATTTATCCCGCCGATGTTATGCAGGTTTTCGTGTTTGTTTTCTCAGGTTTAACAGGTTATTTTGGACAAGGAAATGTATGTGGAGTCAAGCTTTTGGCGATGCTTTAGTCTTGGAGCTTCTACATTCACTTGGAAGAAGATCTAACCGTGTTACTTTTTTTATCCACCGAGCGAATCAGGGGAGTATTTGATTTCATTCTCTTAACTTTTTACTTTTACATCTTGTCATTTGAACATTGGGGACAATGTTCATCTTAAGTGTAAGGGGGGGGGTAAAAATACGATACTTTAGAGAATACAATTGCACTTGATTTTTGTTTGTTTAATGGTAGATGTGTAATAAAACGAGATAAATACCTGTTAGGGCAATTTTAGTGCCAAATTTAAAAATTTTTACAACATTTAGGAGTGAAACTTTGATCTTAATGAGCGTCTCACGGATAGGAAGTTATATGACTAGCACAAAACCGTACCACTAAAAAATTTTCCACCCCCAAATATGTGAGGTTCGCCCCTAGAATTGGTAGGAAAAGCATTTATGCTATGATGTGTGTACCGGTAGCACTTAGATTCTAGAACTTGCGTTAGGACCATTCCGAGGCCACAAGTGAGACTACATTCGTGTAGTTAGATTTACTACATGATAAGAGGCATTAGGATTAACCCATTGTTTTACACCTGTGTTTTTATTATAATTACATTGGTTATATTGGTCAAGTAATTCTCCCACACCCTTTGCGTTGTACCCATTTTTGGTACACGATACCCCTAGTACACCCCTCAGAGCCTATCTTTTCGTTTCGACCTTTAAGCATTTTACTTAAAGGAAGAATTTGTTTACACCCCACTTAAATGTACACCCAAATCGCCTTAGCCTACCTTGTATGCACTCATTTTTAGTGCATTATTGTGACAAAATTTGTTTAAAGCCCAAGTTAATTATCTAATTGATTACATGGTTGCTAAGTCGAGTCATATCATTGTACATATTGTTTTGGGACGATTGGGACTCATGGGTAAAGTACTAGTGTAATGGAGTAATGGGGAAGAACAACATTATTACCCCCATATGTGCTAAATATTTTAAAAAAGTACTCCAAGTGTTTCGATTATCTTAATTCGAGTCATTAGAATAATTATTTGTAAAGTTATGTAAAAGTTCAATTGTAAGGGGAATGCAACGCCCCTATGATGTATTATTTTGGATGGTAGGGCAAGAGTGTATGAAAAAAAAAAAAAAAAAAAAAAAATCGAAAAAATCAAGAAAAATACAATAAAAATGAGAAAAAGAAAAGTAGAAAAAACATACGGACTACCATCCCATTTCATTTTATATTTATTTTATGTTTTTGTTATTTTGTTTTTAGCTTAAGTCGAGTCTAGTCTTGGCTTAGCAACGCCATATTGTACATGTAATTAATCAAGATCTTTAACTCGCCACCAGTAAAATATCCCTTATCCAACAAATCCGTGTTTATCATATCCCTACACCTCACGTTATAACCCATTTAAAAGCCCTCTTTGATAGTTTATCTTAGGTGCTTACGCCTAGTGGAGAAGGTTTTCGATCCTTTCCCAAGCCTATGGTAATCTATTTGCTATGACAGGTAGTGAGAGATATTATCCGTTTTCATTTATGAGATTTATTTTAATGACACCTGAGAGATGTGAGTATCTAAACACTACTTGTGAGGTGCTAGTTTGTAATCTCCGTGCTTATTATGATTAAAGTGGAACGACTATTTATTGTAATTACTTTTATATTAGCATTAAATGACCCCTAACTTGTATTTTGATTAGAATAAAAGCGCATTTGCTTGAGGACAAGCAAATCTCAAGTGTAAGGGTATTTGATGAAGCGAAAAGTGTACCGCTTTTAGGGGGTCATTTAAGCCCTAAATCGTATTTATTTGATCAAATATTGCCCTAAATCGTTCCTTTTGTCATTTTAGGTACTTTGGAGAAGAAATCTGGAAAAGGAAGCATTTTGGACGTTTTTGGAGCATAAAAGTGAAGAAAACGACAAAGTCTCAAAAATCAGCTGGAAAAGTACCTTTGACGGCGTCAGGGATTGCTCCTGACGGCGTCATGGCTTGGCAAAAGAGGTGGTTATGAAAAATACACATGATAAGCCAGAGAATTTTACAATGGAAAGTCTGACGTCGTCACCCTTTAAGGTGATCAAGGCCATCACGGTTTAACTTAAAACGAGACGGCATCAAGCCCATATCTGACGGCGTCAAGCCTTGATAAGCCAGAGCGGATTTTGGAGCAGTAAAGAGGGACGGCGTCAAGAAGGCCATCCGGGAACCCTAGACACGGCGAGGTGACGGCGTCAGGATCCATAACGTGACGCCGTCAGCCCTTAAACTCTATATATAGTTTTGCAATTTTTTGTCATTAGTGTGCAACTTTGTGAGGAGAAACCCTAAGACGAATTTCTGCCATTTTTAAGGGTTTTCATACCCTTGGATCTCCCATGTTTAATTGAAGATAAGTTATCATTTAATCAATCAATATGTCTATGTGTTGTTTGATTATATCTTGTTCTTGTCTTTTGATTAACATGCTAGGCTAGATTTATCTGTGTTTGCTTAGATCTAATGAAACCTAACTATTGATTATTGGTTATTAGTGTGTTATTAATTGTATTGGATGATTGTTCATCGATGTTAGGCTTAAGAAAACTGGCTAACTTCCTATTCGGTAACTTGCTTGAACGTCTTAAGAAGCATGAACCAATGCGTACTAGGTTTTTATGGTTGTATTTAATGCATGAGCGAATTCTAGTGATCCCATGTTAGGAGCTTCTTAGCCGGCTCGACATAGGAGTGAAGTAGGAGCTTGTAGAGTTGGGGAAGTACGTACGCCACCCCACGATTGGTATTAAGGAATACACCCGTCATCCACGCAATTAATACACACTAATCAACCGGTAAAAGATAGTTAGGGAGTAAGGAAATCTAAGTAAACACATTTCTTTCCACATAAGTTTCACAACCTTTTCATTTTCGTTATTTTATTTTATTTGCATTTGTAGTTATTTGGGTTAGTTGACTAGCAACTAATTCCGCCCACTCCTTCAACCCCGAGATTTTACTTGCTTTCATAAAATATAAAAATACAAAAATAATCTTCCCTCACCCTTAGACCTATTAAAGTAGTTTTTCAATCCTAACGACACTATTCCGTGTGGAGAACGATCAATCCCCCGTACTTACCACTACACTATACTACATCGGTCAGGTACACTGCCTGGTGGGGTTGTAAGCCTCTTGAGATCCCTCGAGAGGTAAAACCTGTTGTAAGGTCGCAAAACCACGCATCACTAATCCTAGTCAAAGTCTAAAGAGACTTAATGGTTTACGTTTAAGAGGTTTGTCGAACACATGATGAGTTTTTCACTTGATGAGGTATTGGTACAAGACTGTGATGTTGGGTTAAGAGGGTTTGACACACTTGTGATTGTGTGAACTGATTTCAAATGAATGGTGTGAACCTACATGTCGGTATTTGAGGATCTAAGAGATATGTGTACTGTATTGACTTACGAATGACAATGTAAGCGATGAGCTTAGCAATGTTTTTGCGGATGTTGTTTAGCATACTAAGAACTTCATCCTCGAAGTTATGTAGCTTTTCTCTATCAATGCAAGATTATCGCACGATGAGGCATGTGGTTTCCTCATGGAAGTTGTATTGTTATAACTAAAGGATGATGGAGATGTTGTTAGGAAAGCGGAGGCAATAATATGATTTGGAGAGAGGTATGTTGAAAGATATCCAAACACAAATTTCAAACCTCTAAAATTTAATCCTATTAGCTTTTAAAGCTATATGCGAGAAAATGGATCCCATAAACATATTACTAATCTAAGTAGCAATAATGAGAGAACAATTATGCAAGATGAGCATAACAAAGAGAAATAACAAATAGTTTGTTATCAACCTTCAAGGCAAAAGTCTTAATGACAAAAGATGTGAATATCATAAGACAACATCTTATAAAAACAAATAATCTACTACTAGACACAAAGTTACCACATAGCATTAAGACAAATAATCATATTGCAAGATAGCATGACATTGTTTTAGATACTATATTTGTGAAATTGATTTGAAGTTAGGCTTAGTTACTTAAGCATACTTACCCATTTATTAACCCAATGATTTAAAAATAAAATGACTTCTAAATGTTCATCATACCGAAACCATTTAGACAAAGTGCACACATGGCAAATAGTGTGACAAAGAAGTGAGACTACAGATTCGTGCAAACCATTACAACATTTAAGAGCATGTATCATTTAGACTATCCTACGAAAAGAAACTCAATAAATGTCAACTAAAGACAAAGGCTATCTAACACCATATAGTGAGTTAACAAGTAATACGTTAATCTTGCGAAATAGCGTATAACGAAAGAATGAACATATCATACAAATCATGTTAACATAAAGCATATAAGCATGCAGAAAAAACCTTTCCAAGGTTTATACATTTGACTATCAATTATGATAACGCCAAGATACTAAATCATATTAAACACATGTATGTGTAATGCAAGTAGTTTTAAAGAAAAATGACATCTACTACTTGTTTGATTAATATTCCTAAGACAAGATAATTCACCAATACATGACTTAATGAAACTCAACTATTTTTATTAAAACAAAAGTGATGAAGATGTCATGATATAGATTTTAATCTTTGTGTTTGGAATCTAAGGTTGAATGATCTAAAGGGTGACATCTTTTATGTTGAGTTTAAGTATATGTTGTGCAAGTGATTTGATCATCTAAGACCAAGAGATGTGTTTGTGTGTGATAATGGAATATGTTAAGAACATTCTCAAGAAAGTTCTTTGGAACAAGAATCTAAGTAAAGTTACCAACTTTAATAGGTCTTGTGTATGTGCAAAATTCGAGTAAGGCTTGGTTATGACATATGCTTGAAAGGAGATAGAGACATAAAGTATCTTTCAATAAATCAGATTGTCATGCTTATGAAAACAAGTATGACAAGATGAGGGGGATAGTTCATAGTACTTGTAGGTGTAATGAAATCTCTTGTAACATAACCATTCATGTTGCAAGAATGATGCATAGGATATACATTATCCTAAACGCATCATGTTTTCTTAAATGAAGCCAAAGTGCTTGATAGTCCTAAATAAACTTGGGGATGATATGAAGAATTCACTTGAGTTTCTTATGTATACTCCTCAAGAGTCATTGTTACTTATTGGCTTTGCATTTTAACATATGTTGTTAAAATATTGATTTAAGGTTTAATGAAACTTATGCAGAGGTTTGATTACAAAGTATTACCAATACTTTGATGACTTGTGAAAGTTGTACTACTTAAACCTAGTGGACAATGATAAACATTGAATGTGACCATCATGGTCATTTGATGGTGAAGGTTCTAATCCAATAGGTGATAAAGTATGGTTGAGTTGATTCAACGTGCATTTGATTTTGTATGAGTGTTGGACTAAGGGCTTTTTTAGCAATGCACTCAATGGCATGGATTTTGGTGTTGTAGGAGTTTGTTGTACTATGGATGAACTTTTGGGTTTCATGACAAGAATGGATACTGATTCTTGTGGTTCACTAGTGGATAAAGTGCTTGTGAAACCTAGGAGCTGAATGTGAAGAACAAATGCTCTAGACAGGATAAGTGTTTTAACATACGTTGTTAAAATACTTGGGAGTTGATTGTTTCGGATATGACTTTTAATGACTACAATCGTAAGTCAAATTTACTTGAATATTTCGGATGAAATACTTAAGTTTTCAATCCTACTTTGTTGAGATAAGACTTGATAATACATCTATAACCTAAGTGTGAGTTATGACTCGATGTAAATCATAATCGTCTTGAAGAATGACATGTTAACCAAGTAAGGCAACATATGTGGAAACTGGACAATATCCACAGTCATGAGTTGGGTTTGTAATCTATGATATATATATGTAAACAGTGAGTCTGGATTAGTTTGGAAGTTGTCAATTTACAAATCAAGCTAGTGAATGAGTAAAGGACGGGAGGATGCAATGAATGTGTGTAATGATCACAAATACTCAGTGGTTTACCGAAAAGGTACCTTGGAGTATTTTCATGAGATTTGAAACTGTGATTAGATATGATTATCCTATTTGGTGTTTGTTGAGGTGTCCTAATCCTAATTTGAGTGAACATCACTAATAAGAATCCTAAGAACTAGAATCAATGATCTAAGGATCGGGATTAGTCGGGAATTATGAAAAAGTTACTATTGAGACTGACGGATCCAATCGACAACAAGTGCGGATCCCATATTTGGGTTCCGCAGAATCCGCAGGGTGAGGAATGATGGATCCAAAGTGTACAGCAGACGGAACCAAAATTTGGGATCCGTCATATCCGCCATGTGGAAGTCCTAATTCTTAACAGAGAAATATGCATATTTTGCGTTACTCGCTCAAATCCCGGAAATTCTCCTAAAGCATATGTAACTACTAGTATGTGATAAAGTAAAACTAAAAACACATATTCTAACACACGTTTGCACATAGATCAATCTGATAATAGTAACTTACCATAAATGGATGTTAAGCCAAACAGTGGCTTAAACATGGAAACTTGATAATATCAAAGTGTTATCGTCCTGTATGACATGGTTAGTACACATAAAGGTTTAACAATAAGATAATATCCTAAAGGCATAACAATTCAACACATCATTGTTTCAATTTGTTTGTACCAAACACTCTTTTTCAAAGTTACTACATGTTTACACATTTTAACGCTTGAACAATTTTGTGTAAGACAATACTTTTCAAAACACTAAACTAGTTTTACTTAGTTATCATTCTTAAGTGAGTTATGCAAGGTTTTCATATAACATATGTAAAAAAAAAATCTAAGTCTATAAGTGAAACAAACACAGTTTATCAACTTATTGCACAATATCTAGCAAATTTCCTATTATGCATAAAACGAGCAATTGATAAACAAGCAAATAACTTATCATGGCAAAAACTTATGTATTACAAATCAAAAAATGTAATCACAACATTCAACAAGCAAACAACATGTATGCAAATAACTTAGAACAGACGGTCACATAGCATAGCATAAATGAAAAGATACTTTTCGTCATTTTGCGTTTAAATATGACGATGTATGCCAAGCTTGATTTGTTTCCTTTATATTACCAAATAATTTAGTTTCAAAAGAAATCATATCAATTTTCAAAGAAAACCAACTTACATTGCCCGACGTAAAAGTTTAAGTTACTGTGTTAAAATTAAACTTAATATTTTGGACAGGTTGTAGCTTTTGATTTATTTTACCTATTTCAATTTAGATTCAGGCCATGATATTATTTTTAAATGAAATTAGACTTAATTCCCTTCAAAATGATAGGTGGCACGACTCCTACGTACTTACGGTTAATTAGTTATGATTTTTTGAAGTTTGACAAAAACTGAACACTGTACAGACTGATCCGGCGGATCCAAATAAAGGGATCCGCCATTTATACCATTTGGATCCGCGGGACTTTGTACCAGATTCAACAAAACTCATATTTTGACATAGCGAAAGTGTGTTGGACTTGCTAGACTTAATATTAAACATATATTACACATATTTAACAACATTTCTACTTATGTGACTTGTCTAAACATTTACGCGGGTGATTTCTCAACTAGATTAATAGTTATCCCAAACACTCTCTTAAAACCAGTGTTTTTCGTAAATTAGCTTTATGCACACAATGTGACACTCAATCCTTTTAAGAAATCCTTTCTTTTGATTTTCCAAAGATATCTTCAAGCTTGTATACAAAGTAACATTTAACAACAAAATTTCTAAGTATACTTAGCGAAACATTTTTCATATTACATTCTGCTTCAAAGGTAATTTGATACATGGATCGTACTCTATTTTAAAAACCATTTGTTTTGAAAATAAGAGCCACGTGGCTCTGATACCAATTGTGAAAACGTAGAGGGGGGGGGGGGTGAATACATTTACCGTTTTTAAAACTTAAAATTTGTTGTATCAAATTTCCAATTTGGCTAGTTCTAATATGAAAGATGTTTGTCGTAGTTTATGACTACCAAGTTGTCACACAAGTATTATCAAATAATCACAACACAAGCAATCACAGAATGCAAACATAAAAGTAAAGAGATAAGTAAAAGAAAGCGCAAACCGAACACGATGATTTATAGTGGTTCGATCACGGAGCACCTCTCCGCCCTACTCCACTCCCCGAGTACCCAACTCGAGAGTTACTTCACTAGATCAACAAGCTCCCTTTCTTAGGCGGAGAAAACCTTTACACGTCGCTTACTTCCTTTTCGGGTACTAAGCTAAACACCGAGTTCTAGTTTAAGGTAGAACCAACCTAACTTCGCTTACTTCCTTTTCCGATACTAAGCTAAACACCGAGTTCTAGTTTAAGGTAGAACCAACCTAACGTCGCTTACTTCTTTTTCTGGTACTAAGCTAAACACCGGGTTCTTTACAAGGGTACAACCACTCCCGACACTCTTTGTGTTTTGAGGACTAAAACACTAACCACACTCACTGATACAAATGATGTTTACAATGATCCATGACATATATGTTCAATGGATATAAATGACTAATCTATATGAACTTCTTGAATAAGAAGTCTTCAATCATTGAGGATGTCAAGTACTCTTGAATCTTCATATGTTGGAATGCTATGGTGGATAATGACTTCAAGATCTTCTAACCTTCTTGGTGGATCAGGAAGTATGCTATGGATGATGTCTCATGATCTTGAGCTTGCTTCACAGGATCATTGACAGTGTATGCTTACAACATAATGAAAGTTAGTAGCATTATGATCATTATGAAATGGATGATTAATGTGTGTTTCTACATGATTTACTAATGATCTAAATGTATGCAAAGGGTAGAGGGAATGTGTGTTTGAGTTGGATGAACAATGGGTAAACAATGGGCTTCTATTTATAGCCAACAAGATTTTTGCCCCGCGGATTTGAAGGATCCCTAAATTTGGATCCGCGGGATCCGCCGGACCAGACAGCTAGCAAATCTTAACAAATCTATCCATATCTTACCATATCTTCAAATGTCAACTCTTTGGCTTGAAGATCTAAATAAAATATCTTAAAATCTTTCTAAGATTGTGTTCATGATGCATGCCATGATGTCATCCTAATATTTGAAAAATAAAGTTTCCTTTTAGGAAATACAAATGTAAATGTATAAGATGTTATTCCTAAAGTATGTTTACTAATATGTATCATGTTAGTTTGACACCTAAAGTGTACTTATCCTATTAATCTTAGGAAACATGATGTCCAAGTAAAAGTACTTGTATATGCAAAATGTGAAATGAGGTTCTAAGTAGAATGGTTAGTCTTTTTAAAATACTTAATGTCCTAGCCGTATTTTAAACATTCTAAATGGTTTGTTAAGGTTTGATCATAATGCTACATAACAAACATGTACGAACCTGTGTTGTATCATACGAGGACTTGAGAGGTGTTGAATGTATGTTGAGACAAGATATGATTACAAGTAACTTGTACATTTTACGCTATGTATCAAGTTACATGTTTGTCATGAATCAAAACAAACAAGATTGCTTGCACTAGCAATCTCCCCAACGAGACTGCTTGCACTAACAGAGGGGATTAAAGGGCGGAGATTAAGGTGAGTGGGTTGACTGGGGTTGATTTAGAAGAAGCCAGAGAATCGGGTTGGATCTTGTTCAAATCTTCCTGGGTTTATTTTCTCTCGTTCGATTCACTATAAGGATACAAGTTTTGTATTCGAATCTTTTTAAATCTATTAGTATCATTTTAGATTGATTTGGTTAAGTTTAGATTGAATAAGTGATGATTTAAGTTGTTCGATTATTATTGTTGTTGTCAAAAAAATTCTAGATGTTGTTGTTTTGTGTGGCATAGAACCTGTGAATCTAGGAAAATCATTGTTGCGATTGTTGAAGCTTCATCCTTAGGTTGAACCAACCAAATAAACCCTTAGGATTTATATGTCGAAGCAAGCCAAACGTAAATTTTTTGGATGAGGAATTTAGTTCTAGGACCATTCAAAATGACCAACCCTTGGGTTTAGTGATATTGTCTCGGGTGGACGGAAACCTTAATCATCAATGGGTTGAATGAGAACACCAAGCAGGGTGTTTGGAGGTTGATTTTAGGCTAAGGAAAGCCACCCCATGAGGGAGGTTTTGGCCGAAGGTTATCCCGAATTAGACCCACCCAAGGCAGCCACCATGGTGGTGAGCTAGCTGCGGGTTAGACCTCAAATAGAGGCAAAGAAGACTCACCCCTCAACTCGCCCGGTATAACATAACTTAGAACGCAAAAATGAGAGACGAGGATTGAGGGATATACCCTTGGTTCGAGTCTAAAATGAAACGGTTTTGACCCAAGATTGGAACCTCAATTGGAGAAAAACATTCCTTTATTCCAATTCGAACCCATATAGGGTGCCGAATACAATTCTTTGTATGAACCTCAATAGACTATTCGTGGTTGAATAGCTTTTGGATAAAACACATAAAGTGATAAGGGTACTCTTTTGTCATAAGAATCACTTCACACGCGCAAATGTGGTAAATCCCTTGTCGAAACAAGAAGGATTATGCCAAGCCAATGGTTTCACATGTCTATGAGGATCCTTATGATTGGCAGCCGAGTGGTACTCGACCCCAAAGGGAGCTAAACCATGAGATTTCTAAGCCATTGATGTCGAAACATTGGTCTAAAATTTCCTAGAAGACGCACCAAGTCTTTGGGACTTGGATATGGGTAAGTTGCGTTTTTCCTTACCAGGCCGAATCAAAGCAATTCTATAGAAGCCCAATTCAACTCAATTAGCGCTCCAGGCCCAGCCCGTATAGGACACTAGGATTGTGGCGGAACTAAGCCCAACAGGCCCATGCGACTGCTGGTGGAAAGCCCCCTCAGTCCAGCCCAACACCGAGGTTCATCCCCCCCTCCTCCTCTGATTCAGTTGGTCCACAGCCCAACAAATATAAATTGTACGGAAAATTGTTAAAATGTATATACAGTCGCCAAGTAAAATTTATATAGTCGACCACACCAAATTTTGTATCGAAACTAACATCTATATATATGAAACTTGTGTTGCTGCAACTTAATATTCGTCTACTAAATAATCGGACCATTAACTTGTAATTGTCACTTAAAAATTTGTCATACACTTATATTAAATTTTAGTACATACAAGTTGACATAAAAGATACGTCACCAACATATAGAACTCGACTAAGCTAACAACAAATCAAATTCCTATTAAGCATAGGGTAGAACACACATTAGTAAGTATATAATTTGACACTTATACTCTTTGTTTTGAAACTAAATTGACCAATAATCACGACAATAACGAAAACTAGAAAATGAAATTTTAACATAAACCTTACTTAGATTATTTTAACTAGATCAAAGGTTTTCCAAATGGGTTTTGCTAAACACTGCCCAGTGGGCAGTGTTTAAGGCGCATTAAACAATCTGTTCTTTCCATATTTAAAGTAATTATGCATTTAATGCACAATAAATAAACTTAAAAATTAACTTAAATATATGTCATTTTTTATTTAACAAAGTCCAAGTTCCTTTTTATATTTATATTAAACATTGCCTAGTAGGCATTGTTTAGCAAAAGCCTTTCCAAATTTATAATTTATAAAAACAAGTCGTAATTCATCGTTAATAACTAGATAAACTAGTCAAATTTTAATAAACGAGATAAACCAAATTTCTATCAAAACCAACTTTATATTACATTTTCGCAAAACATTAAACTTTTGGATAATAAACGTCACTTACCCTTAATTTTATTTCAAAATCTATACAACAAATTATAATCACTAAACTGCACGTCCTTAATATTCCACATCTCAATAATATCTATTCGTGCTTCTAATCATTCATTTCCTTTCCCTCCAAATTCTGTCACTCAAATTTCTATAAGATTCTCGTTTCCTCAATACCATACATTTAAGTCATTCGTAGAGCTAAACCTTACCATTACTTGGGAAATTCATTCGTAACCTCACTTGCTGCCACACAAGTGACAACAACATAAACACCTTAAAAACAAGTAAATTAAATTCTGAAAAGACTTAATTTAGTACTTGAAACTAAAACATGGTTTATTTATCTAGGTTGCGTGTTGGTACCATACATCCTTGCATCCACTGCATCCATTATTAAGGTGAGTTTATAGCCCCTCTTTACTGATACTTGTTTTATATGAATGGGGTGAGAAACATGCAAAACCAATTTTATGGACCATTAATACTGTTTTTACCAGAGTTATTGCGCAGTTAGCCTAAGCACTGTTATTTCCCCTACTGCCCGAATTTCATGAACCGTTAATTCCCGACAGGAAGCGTGAATGTTATAAATAGATCTATTGGGAGTAACAACCTCGTTCGGTTTGACCGGATAGGCAAACGAACGTATACCATATCAAATTACAAGTGTCTGGGATAAACACTTGCCAGGGCCTTTATATTTAACGTGCTTCTAGAGCATGCAGATTTGTTATAGCTTCGGTTGCATGAACTTAGTGCTAGCGTAATAGAACATTAATGTGACATTTCAATGCTCACAAACAAAACTATTGGTCCAAATTTGTTATAATTAAACCTATGAACTCACCAGCTTTTTGCTGACTTTTAGCATGTTTTTCTCAGGTATCTAGACTTATGCAAGTGTGGCAAGGCTTGGCAAGGCAGCGGACTTATACTATTGGCCAAAGTGTTTTAAAAAATGTTTAAGACTTGTTTTTGAGGGACCATTAAACTTTTGAGTAAACTTGAAACATAAAGATCGTTATAATTAAATTAAACAAATTAATATATTTCTACGAAGTGTGTATTTGGTTCTTCGTTACCTCGCGTTATGATTTTCATTTCCGCAACACCCCATGACCCTAATGCTTCCGCAAAGTCAGATTTTGAGGGTGTTACATTTTATCATCGTATTTATTTAACCCTATATATATATATATAATATATATATATATATATATATATATATATATATATATATATATATATATATATATATATATATATATATATATTTTTTTTTTTTTTTTTTTTTTTTTTTTTTTTTTTTTTGAACAAATAACCCTCTAATTGTATGTTTATAATATTTCAAATCCTTTATGTTTTTATTATGAAATTTATCGTTGTAGCATTTTAGTGCGTTTAGTTAATTTGTTTTTTATAAGCTACCTTTAGTGTACAAGTTTAGATTTTTTTTTTTTTTTTTTTTTTTTTTTTTAAATAATAACACTAGAGTTATATTCTCTAAATACCCAATTAACAAATCCTCATTTGTTTTTTTTTATCAAAAGTAAAAAAATAAATCATTTTCTACCTTTTTTAAAAAATAAAAAATAAAAAATCTTGCAAACGTTAAATCGTTAAACGACAAAAAATACACCATCGCGACGAGATTTTTTTATCTTTCAGTAGATGGGCACTTCGATATACTTTTGACGAATTTTTTCTTGAGTTTTGTTTTAGTGTTAAATTTTGCGTCTGAAAAAATCACATGTGATTTGTATGTTAGGAATCACGTGTGATTTCGCAAATCACGTATGTTTAAAATAACAAATCGTGTGTAATTTTTTTCAAGACGTATCGACATTCACAAAAAAAAAAAAAAAAAAAAAAAAAAAAAAAAAAAAAATTCGTCGAAAGTATATAGAAGTGCCACTCTATAGAAAGATGATTTAATTTCGTCGTGATAATAAGATTCTTTCCGCGTAACAATTAACGGTTTGTAAGATATTTATTTTATTATTTTTTTTAAATGATAAACGTGATTTTTTTTTTTTTTTTTTTTTTTTATAAAAAAATAAATGACAAAGATTAATTTATTGTGTCTTTAGAGAATTTGGAGTCTATATTAAACTCTTCTCGATAAGATTTAACGTTTTCATAATGTTATACTTACATAAAATAAACCATTTTATAGTTTTTGACTTACATAAACTATTGGTATAATTTTTGACTTATATGGATGAAGTGGCGATGAACATTAACCGAGAGTCCAAGACAAGGCATTTTCGTTCTAAAAAAAAAATAAAAAAAAGGGCAAGGCTTGAATTAGGGGTCCAAATATACCAAAACTAATATCTCCTCCCAAGCCCATACATGATTTCTTTTAATGCTTTCAAGCCACAGATCAGGCCCAATCTTTAATATATGCACATTGCACAAGCTAATCCCAAAACTAATATCTCCTCCCAAGCGGAGCAAGCTCAAGATATCACCTCATGTATACTTTTAAATATATGTGTAAACATGATAATTATACTTCGTGTTCACGATAGAAAAACCAACATCGGATCAGGTAGTACACTAGAATATGTGTTGGCTCTCTCCAAAACACTCATGGTCATTCAATTTCATTTTGTTAACTACGCATTTGAATCAATACACAATATAAGCTCTCAGTCATGAGGCATCCCGAAATCAAAATTGAGGAATTTTAATCTTATAAGCAAAATTATGCAAATTTATCCAAGGTACAGGGGGATAGTAGCTAAGACATGTAGGCGCGAGACTCCTTCAATACAGTAAATAATCACGTTAGAATGAGGACTCGGTGGCTATAAAATTTAGAACTTACGCGATACATTAAGGAAGTGGTGCTTCAATGTGGTGATGACCTGCAGCCTCAAAACATTGTTTTTGGGTGGTAAGTAGTTTCATGGTTTACGCCCATTGACTCGGTCCATGCCTGTTTTTGGGTGGTAAGTAGTTTCATTGTTTACGCCCACTAAGACCGTATCCACTGAATTGGGAACTCGTCTCTTAAACTGAACTATAAGCGGTATCATGGCAACTATACTATACATTGTTTCGACTTGGCCCTTAGCGTTAATTAAACATGTATATTTGAATTTTGGGATTTATTCGAGCCGAGTCGAGTCGAGTATTGACATGCTCGAGCTCGGCTCGTTTAAAATCGAGTCGAGTCGAGTATTTTTCGAGTCGATCTCGAGTTGTTCGCGAGTTGTCTCGGCTTGATTACAACCTTATATATATATATATATATATATATATATATATATATATATATATATATATATATATATATATATATATATGGGTGTAAATGTGTAATCGAGTCGAGTCGAGTAGCTCGCGAGTTGTCTCGGCTCGTTTAAAATCGAGTCGAATCGAGTATTTTTCGAGTCGATCTCGAGTTGTCTCGGCTCGTTTACACCCCTAAACATGTATCTTTGAAGTTTGGATTTATTCGGTGTCCGTAAGTTAAAAGGGAATCGCATTGATGAATTATCAACACTTTTAAGAAACATTGGTCGACTGTTGATGATGTTAAATCCAAACACACTAAGCGTACACGAGAACAAGTACAACATATTCCATTTTAAATATATATGCGTTATGTAATTAATTTCAAAACTCGACTATGTTTTCTTGTATGGGCATAAAGAATGACGTATAAGAGATGAGATCGTTCAAACAAGTCATTGATAAGTACGTAATTACAGTAGGAGAGAGCAGGGTGAAGTTCCGCCCCAATAGCAGAAAAAAATTATAATTCACCCCCAAGCGATAAGATTTGTCGCGTTGCCTACTTATCTTGGCCGTAGCCGCACCCATTGCCTCCTCATTTCATTCATTGCCTACTAAATTTGATTTCCTTTCTTTTCTTCACTCCTCTTTTAATTTGCTAAAATCAACCAAAAAGTTCAAAAGTTATGCAAAATGAATAGATTCTATGAGGTCCAAATAAATATACATGACTTGAAAGATCCGAAGATCGAATATCTTTGAGAAAAAACGGAGCAAAGTCAAAACAGAAACACAATGCGCACCGTCTAATGCTCTTTTTTTTATCACTGAAATACTGTGGTGTTTTATATCACCCACGTATATGATATGATTACAAAACAAAAACAACTGCAATATGATAAGAACAAAACATAACACTATCCACTTCACCGAACACTAATAACGAAGCACCATTAAAACAAACAAAATACGATTGATTAACCATGATTACACACACCTAAAGTTATCGAGGATCTACCAATTCTCACTCCTATTAGGCTTCAACGACATGCATTCATCCTGTTAGAAAAAATTGAACTCGTTAAGAATCAACTCATACTGCAGTAACCAAAAAAAAAAAAGTAAACAAAAAGAGGATATTATGATTAGTACTTGATCATAGTAATCACCGCTTGAAGGAACCCAATCATTTGTTGCAGGGTTTGATTTAACAACACGATTTTTATAAACACCATTAGTTCCCGTATGCAATCGAATATCATATGAGCTATAATTTCCATTATCCTCTCTCGCCACCTTTATGAATCCATTTCCTGTCTGCAACTCGAACTCATATATTAAAATTTATAAGGATAATACATTACATGAAATAGTTGGAAAATAAACGAAAAAACCAACCGTGTGATGTTCTTTGTCGATAGAAACCAACTCTTTGTAGTATCCCGTCTCCACAAACTCCTCTTCCACTGTTTCCTTATGATCCGAGACTATACCCTGCCAACGATGATTTCAGAGATCAGATAAAATGCATATTAACATTATTATAAAAAGTACATGGGCAGATCTATTGATATTTCAAGATTGTACCCATGTTCAAAAGTTCTGTGTTACAGATAACATAAACGGTAAATAAATGAGGTTTTTTTTGTTCAGATTATCTCAGAATGGCGAGTACTTGACTAGATTTACGCGGTCTAATTGGGTTATCCCGTGTTCCATGGTCATCGTGAATATGTACAGTGAATTTTGAAAATTTGACCTTTGACTTACCATTAGGCCATTTGATTGATTAAAAAAAAAAAAAGTCTGATTCAATATTAATAAAGTGCACCTAATAACTTTTGTGTGTGTTGTTTTTTGATCGAGCATTGACAAAGTAAATCACAAAAATTATGTTTATAGATGAACATCTATTTCAAAACTTATGGATGAATAATGTTTACCTTACAAAATGTTTATACTATTTGATGTATCTTTAAGAAAAATATTTCTTATGTGATTTCTTTTCTATAAGAAATAAGAAAGCGTACTTGAGATTGAGATACTAAAGATTGGAACTTGACGAGCTCAGGAATAGTAGTATCAACCGGTTCGGTTAAAACGTAACAATCAGGATCACTTCGGTTGGGTTTAGTTGGTCGTTTAGGAAGAACAGACTCGAAATAAGATCGAACTTGTTCGGAGATAAGAAGCTGCTGATCAGGGTGGATGATCTCGTCGCTCCGGCTGGGCTTAACGGTGAGTGATGATTCTCCAGCCATGATTACTTGGCAGAGCTGTGTGATGAGGGGGTTTAAGCGGTGGAGTTGAGAATATATATTTGGTTTGGTGAGGGTGGTTTTATGTAGTAAAGGAGTTGTTGAAGGGTGTTTATGTGGTTGGAAAATGGAAATTGAAGTGGTGTATGAGAAAACTATGGGCTATGGTTTTTATTTATTTATTTAGAGTTAATTTCATAAATCGTCTGTGTGATTTGTTGGGTTTAACAAAATTGGTCGATAGAAAGAAAATTTAACGGATCCTTTTCATGTGGTTTTGACCCGTATCGGGTTTGGTCCCGTTAAGTTGACCGTCAATTGTTGGTTTAGATGGTTGAAAACTTGAAATAACATAAATACCCTCATATGTGTTTCGTAAATGGTCCTTGTGGTTTATTGAATATCACGGATTAAGTCTATGCGTTAATTATTTTTCTTTTTAATTTGTTATTATTAATTTATTATTAGTATTTTAACTATTAATACGTTTAGTAAGGTCCGTTTTTATACGTTTTCACCCGTTTTTATACTTCTTCATATGTTTTTATATGTTTTATCCGTTTTTATACGCTTTCCTCCGTTTTAGTATGTTTTCATCTGTTTCTATAAGTTTTAGTCGGTTTTTATGTTTTCGCCCGTTTTCTTATGATTTCACACGTTTTCTTACTTATTCATACGCTTTTTGTCCATTTTTATAAGTTTCCATCCGTCTTTATATGTATTCGTCCATTTTTATACGTTTTCGCCCGTTTTCACACATTTTCTTACGTTTCTATCCGTATTTATCTGTTTATATATGTTTTCTTACGTTTTAATCCACTTTTATACGTTTTTGTCCGTTTTTATACGTTTTCATCCGTTTTTATACGATTTCGTCGGTTTTCGTACGTTTTTATACGTGTTCGTCCATTTTTAAATGTATTAAAACAGATAAAAACGTATAAAAACGGACAAAGATGTATTAAAACGGATGAAAACATATCAAAACGGACGAAAACATACGAAACGGATTAAAACAGATGAGAACGTATAAAAACGGACGAAAACATATAAAAACGGATAAAAACTTAACAAAAATGGACAAAAGGTTATAAAAGTGGATGAAAACGAATAAAAACGGACAAAAACGTATAAATGAACAAAAACATATGAAAACGTATAAAAACAGATAAAAACGTATGCAAACGTAAAAAAAAATATAAAAATGGACAAAAACGTATAAAGACGGACGAAAAAGGAGAAACAGACAAAAACGTATGAAAATATAAGAAAACGGGCGAAAACGTATAAAAACGGATGAAAACGTATAAAAACAGATGAAAACGTTTAAAAACGAACAAAAACGTATAAAAACAGATGAAAACGTATAAAAACGGACGAAAACAGATAAAAATGTATGAAAACGTATAAAAAATGGACGAAAACGTATAAAAACGGATGAGGACGAAAACGTGTAAAAAATTAAAAAGAAAAATAATTAACGCATGGACTTAATCCGTGATATCCAATAAACCACAGGGACTATTTGAAACATATATGAGGGTATTTATGTCATTTCAACTATCTAAACCAACAATTGACGGTCAACTTAACGGATTTAGTGGTCAAGGGACCAAACCCGATACGGGTCAAAACCACTTGGAATTGATTCATTAAATTTTCTTTCTAGTGACCAATTTCGTTAAACCCGATAAACCACAAGGACGATTTATGAAATTAACTCTTTTAATTATGTTGCACTTCTAGAAAAATATTTGTTACGGATAAAAAGATGACAAATTGTATGCTTACAAATGCGTGTTTTTTTACTCCAACTAACGTGATACATCATATTACACTATATATAATGGAGCGTCAATATTTGCTACAGTTGTTGTAGCAGTGTTGGGCTCGGTTTTGGGTTGTGGGCTCCCGCTTTTTCCCTTTCGTTTGTTTGGTCGCTTCTTTTAGCCTTTTTTCGAACGCTAACAAATGATAGAATGCACTGGAGATTTATACGTGTGTAAAACCCAAAATTTCTGAACACGTAAAATACCCAAATTACCCTTGATCTCAAATTCATAAATGACGTTTAAAACTTTAAGACATTTAAATCCCGAGTATACATTAAGTATTTAACGATAATAATTAAACAAATAAAACAAATGTACACTTTTATCAAATTTATGACACGCCTAAAATGTAATATTAGAACCGAAAATTTCATACATTATTTTAAGAAAATATACTATCATTTAAAAGCCCAAATCAAGCACTAAAAGTTGCAAGTTGCCATTTGTGAGAGGCCCATTCACACGGTTTGTTTAAACCGTAGATCATGCACATTTTCTTCTCATTATCATAAAACCCTAAAACAACAAACCACACCAACATGGTCGGCTGCTACTTTGTTCTTTCTTATTCCTGTGCGATTCAAAAAGCAAACAAAGGAGGACCGTTGTGACTCTTACTTGGTGATTCGAATGTGTGGACTGTTTCTGGTTCAAAGAAGGGATCGAGGGTTCCTTGGTTCAAGAGGGTTTTGGTTTTGGTTCCTTGATCCGTCTTTCTAAATTCGTATCCATGTCGACTTGGAGGTACCCTAAATCATCCTTGTGTTTACTCTTTGATATATACATACGTATGAATGACACTAGATCTAACATATCTCGTTTACATAATCACACGTATGAATGAAAGGTCGCATGAAATAATAAATATATAAACTGATATGTATACATGTGAGAATGATCTTTCTGTTTCGCTTATACTTTGAGACTAAAGATGACATGGGTGTCACATGAGAGATGTAAACAACTATACACCTATATACATAACCTGATCTTGTTCGTTTAATATAGGTCATACATGTCGAACCCTGTTTCAGTTGTAGCTTTTCGAATCAGTAATAATAAAGCTTGTAATCTGGTCACTAAGACGGGTATACCGATAAGATGTGGTCGCATATAATAGCCAGGTTTGTGTCATGGTCAGGGTGTGTTATGGACTGTGATTTTATGTGATGGAGATAGTTATGTTGGTGTGTTGTGTGGGTCGAATAGGGCTAGACTGTGGGGCTCCTGGTTGGGCTTATTCGGGGTGTCTTGTGTGCGTTAGTATGGCGTGTTATGTTGTTGTGTGGTGTCGAGTATACTTACCTCGAGTGTGTCGAACTGGCTGTGAAAAACAAGGGCTGGATATAGGTTGGTATGGAGTAGTAGGTGTTCACTGTGTTGGAATTCAGATGGGGTTTTGGTGTCGTTAAAGTGGGCGAGGAAAACATAACGTGTGGGTCGTATCATGTTGCTAAACGGATTAAGAAGGGTTGATTGTGGTGCTGTTTTGGTCTCGCGAGTGTTCGAGGGTTATGATTTCATGTGGGTTTTTGCATTTCATGTCGCCTGGTCATTCTTAGTGTTATGTATGTCGTGTTCGCAAGACTAAAGAGGTTGTCGATCAGGTCCTCGTAATTATTGAAGTTGGTGTGTGTGAATTGGTGTCAAATATATCAAAAATCTGTATATGAATATCAGGATTAAGTTTTGGGTTTTGTGGGGGGGTACGTATGAACATGATGGCATGTTGCGAATCAGTATGAAAAGAATCAAGAGAAATGTTGTGTTTGTTTGAGGGTGTCGACATGGGATAGTCTGCTTTTCATACTTGTGTGTGTGTCGTATGGGTGGCCATTTTGGGCTGGATAAACATGCAAGAAAATGAGGTGTAACTATGTAAAATTTATGTGATAAAATGCGTGAGTGTACATGCGTGTGTAGGTAAAAGAACTGATTGATGGGATTTATGAAGAATTGTGGGGCGTCAATTAGTGTGTGGTGAGTTAGTAACATGTGCCTTCATTTGGTCAACCTAATAAACCACTAGTCAAGCATTAACAATCTGATATACATGTAAGCTAATGAGGCTATATATTTACATGAACAACTTTATAATGTTGGTCATTCTCAGCCGTTAAGTTTACTTAATTGTCATTTATGATCCTAAAAGTTATCAAGTTGGGAAACTTACTTAATTCGAGAACTTTACTAAAATAGAAAGTTACTAAAAGAAGAAAGTTTCTAAAATTGAAAGTTACTAAAAATGGAAAGCCGACTAAAATAAGTAATCTAATTTAAATAAGATATTAATAATAAGACGACCATGTATTCGTGTAGATTCGCTGAAGATGGAGTTGTTTCTGATCTTTATATTTCTAGATATGTTTGCACTTGCGGTATAAGGTACAGATATTCTATCCCTTTTCAGTAGGGGTTCTCTCATGACTTCGATCTTGTACTTTTGATACGTATTAGGATTCCCTAATGCCATTGCTATGCTTCCTCATTATTTGACTTCTTTGATATGAATCCTTTGCTTGAATCTTTGACATTTGAACCTTTGCTTTGGACTTTTGCTTGAACCCTTGATATTTGAACCTTCGATTTGAACTATTGCTATGATTACTCTTGATATGATTCGTGATATGATTTCATTTGTGACATGACGTTCATTGCTATCTATTTGGTTCAACATGATTCGTTTGATATGCTGTGATGACATGCTTTGTTTCGTTTCGTTCCTTTGCCCGAGTTTACCAACTAGTCATGGAGGTACCATGGCCATGTTATTGAGGCACCAATGGCATGACACTTTCTGTGGAGGTGTGATTGATCCACGGCGTCCCCATTTCGATATATTTTGATATGTGATCACTTGGCCATTTTGATATATGTGTATACCTGTCATGCAAGCAGGATATATATATGACTTTGTTTTGCAGGGGGCGTATGGATGCATCCTAGGCTTTGTTTCGTTTTGGTAAGATTTTGTAGCGTGATGGCTGTACGTGCTCTGTACCCCATTCACCTTTGGGAGTGTGATCGACTCCATGCGGTACCTAGAGGTCTTCCCTCTTCGTATCCTTCGATATGTGACAAGTATGTGATTATGTGATTTCGAGATCTATCGAGTACCTCGGTAGGTCGGCTCGTGGCTTTCCTATGTTTCGATGTGTCTATTCAAGTACCTTGTTTAGACAATCCTTTGTTGTTACGTGCTCATTGTTTCTCTTATGATTATACTTATGTTGATACCTCTTTGATGCTTCATTTTCCTATGAGTTGTGATACATTATGCCATCTTCGATCTTTCTCTTTTCGTTTACTTATTACTTCGCTTTGCATATATATCTGTTCACTGGGCTTTTTAAGCTCAGCCGCATTTCTTTCCCTGCGGCAGGTTTTTAGTTGGAAGCTGGGGTGAGTGAAGAGACTTTTGGACTTAGAGGACCTTGATAGTTATCCTAGATTAGAGTTGATTAGAAGATATTATATTTTTAGAATTTGTATTCGCATTTGTAACCTTGTAATTTCAATATTTTATTTGTAACCTTTGAGATTCTTGTATTACTGTAAATGTATGCTTTGTTTTGATCTGATATGAAACCATTTTTGTGATATCTTTACCCTTCTCGGGTTGGGGTGTTACAATTATGGTATCAGAGCGACAGGTTGCGATTCGTAATACAATTACCCTTGGCCTGTGTAAGTTAGGACCACTAAGTTTTCCCTGTAGGCGCTCGTAAGACAACCTTTGAAAATTTGCTTTAAGATTTCCCCTAGGAACGTAAGTTTTGACCAGTGAGGAATGGGTAGACTATAAGGCATTCGTTTAAGTATCTTTGCTTCCACATCACTCTGATTCGTGCCTTGCTTTTGGTTAGATCCTGTTGATATCACTTTTGGGAATTGAAAGCTTATGCTTTGCGCCACCTAAGATTTGAACCTGATTAAATCTTGAAGGCATTGAGAATTTCAAAATAATTGCCTGACAATATTTGATCCTTATCTTTAGATTTTGACTCTGATCTCTGATCCTTTCATTAATCATTTTGACGCCTCTTCGGGCACTCTGAGAACCTCCATGGCGATGGCGTACTGGATATGTTTTGTTTGCTTTTGATAAGTATCTATGAATCTTCCGACATTATTCGATTTCGTTTTCACCCACCTCTGTCCCTACGAGAAGTCTTGTGGTGTGTAACCACGAGTATAAGAATGTTTCCCCCTCATGTGAATGATAAAGATTTGATTTGTGATTCATCTTTCTTCGGATAGTTAACTTTGATTTTTAGTCCGACAAGGAATTGGTTGATTGATCATTCAAATATTGACAACTACCCTTCTATGTCTCACCTCTGATGTTTTTAACAATTTTGAACTCCCTACCATGATTACCGATAGTTAAACCCTTTGCTATCACCATTACTCTAGAGACTCGTGTGTTACTTTCGCGGTTACGAAGTTTTTCCTAGAACCCATTTCGTACACCAATGAATGAACCTTATCTTGAGAGTTATTTGACACCCTGCGTTTTTTGAATATGATTCCTGGTCGAACCACCAAAATTTTTCCACCGGAGCGTGAAGTAAGATTTGACATGATACCGAGTGATTGTCTAGTCACCAAGCGAAGGTGTCTTTCAGATGTGTCCGGAATCATACCTGTTGAATTGAGCGACCGGGAAGAGCAGCAACCGAAGACCAGGAAGTAAGTTTGTTTAAGTGTATCTTCTGGGCGTGTTTTAGTTTCGATCGCGATAGAGAAGGATGGTGACTGGAAATAGCTGAACCGTATTACTGTTAAGAACCAATATTCCTCCACCCTGAAACAACTATGTGTTTTGTTAAATTTCAGAGCGCGAAGTTCCTTCTGATAAAATTGATTTTATTCTTGGAATCGCCTTCCGTATTCGTAAACGACTGCTATGACGGTTAGTGACGCTAATAGCATTAGCTAAAGCTCTGACTGTTTTGCGAAGTTAATAAATAATGTTTTCTCGTGAGTACTTGGGCAAATGGTCATTGTATGACTTAATAGTACGTTCGGAGACGAGGAAGAGCATGGAAATCATCGTTGCACCTTGTTAGGAAATTCGTTGATCATTTGTGCATTCTGAGAGATTGATATTTGTTGAGACAACGATGTTTGTAATTAAGGATATCTCTTTAAATCCCGCAAGTTTTGAGAAACTATCACCATGTGGTCAAGACCGATAACGGAATGGAGAACTGAAACTTTTTGAACTTTGCAGAAGAATTCTGGAAGATTTTGCAACTTATGATACCATTGAGAAATGTCGTGAACAGAGAGAAACAGCTTAGTTGTTTTAGAATGGAGTTTTGGAAAAGTTAGAATAGAAATTAGCTTCCATACCCTCGGGCGGAACAATTTTGGGATAAATCAGAAAGAGACTCGGTTATACTCCCTTACAGCACAGAAGGTTTTTCGTATGCATCAGGACAACTAGAAACATATCAGAAGAATTATTTCACTGCCTGACCTGGAGTTGACAACAACGGCGGCTACCCTGAAGAGTGAAGACATTCCTTACAAGGTAGAAGTGTTGGCGATGCAGAAGATCTAGTCAAGATGGCGAACCTGGAACTAATGAAGACGTGCAGTCTCACCTCCCTATTCATCTTGGTTGTACTAAGATGAATTGAGAGCGGAAGCAGACTGGACGATGAAGGAATTTAAAGAGCATGCCAGAAATTCACATTACTCCATCACATTCCAAGAAGAAATGCAGGAGGCTCGACGAACCAGACAAAAGTTTCCGATTTTGGTTTCACTTCTCGATTGATGGACAGACGAAGACAGATTAACCGGACTTGAAGAGATTGGACGTGTAGAATGAGCGGATTTTTTGAAACAGACCCTTTATGTTGGGAGAATTGATTCTATGAAGGCAGGAGTTCTTGGCGACTAACTTTCATTTCCGTTGACCCTCTTAAGCTTCGTTATATAGTAATAAGATCCTCTTATGATTTAAATTCCCTAGAAGCACTTCAGTTTCGTGTTTATTTTCGTATGTTCGGTGATGGATTTGTTTTGAGAGATTTTGGCGAATTGTGGAAGATATGATGCTTGTGACGGCGTACCTTACTTCTGCTAGGCAATCTGGGATTTTGATACTCTTACGAATAGTTTTGTTTTCCCGCTTGACTATGACATTTGATCTTGTTGACCTCTGAGACTGTAGAAGTACTAGGTGGATTAAGATAGGTTGTTTTGCTCACGACTTGAGATAAAGTATGATCATCATGAAGGCATAATTATGTGGTGCTAGTATTATGACGCCTGATCAACGTGATAATACATACACCATATAACGTGCACTCATTGTGGACATAGGATATCTTGGGGAGTACCTAAGAAGTTTAGAATTTGATCTCCGTTGGATTACCCGTGATTAGTGAGACTTTAGGTTCATTCTACCTATGCGTATACTCTGTTTTCGTTCGTTAGATATCGGGATGACTTTGGACTCTCGTTTTGCATTCCGTTGACCTCAGTTATAAATCTTAAACTCTTTGTAGACCCCTCTACTGTTGATACAGTTAATTCGATTTGAAATCTTGTTCGCATTCCGTATAAGCTTTCCAGGAAAATTCACCTATCATCCATGGACCTTTTGAACAGAATCAACCCAATTTGTCTCCTTCTGAGAAATTTGAACCCACCTCATTTTGATTCGAGTCATGAGAAACTATTTAGTTTGAAGATCCTTTTTGGAGGAACCTCCCCGGGCGTGGGATTGTTTGTGACGATCTTTTGCGATTTGCGACGACTTCGTCTAACTTTGCGACTTCAAATTTCGAGGACGAAAATTTTCTTTTAGAGGGGAAGAGTTGTAAAACCCAAAAATTTTGAGCATGTAAAATACCCAATTTACCCTTGATCTCAAATTCATAAATGACGTTTAAAACTTTAAGACATTTAAATCCCGAGTATACATTAAGTATTTAACGATAATAATTAAACAAATAAAACAAATGTACACTTTTATCAAATTTATGACACGCCTAAAATGTAATATTAGAACCGAAAATTTCATACATTATTTTAAGAAAATATACTATCATTTAAAAGCCCAAATCAAGCACTAAAAGTTGCAAGTTGCCATTTGTGAGAGGCCCATTCACACGGTTTGTTTAAACCGTAGATCATGCACATTTTCTTCTCATTATCATAAAACCCTAAAACAACAAACCACACCAACATGGTCGGCTGCTACTTTGTTCTTTCTTATTCCTGTGCGATTCAAAAAGCAAACAAAGGAGGACCGTTGTGACTCTTACTTGGTGATTCGAATGTGTGGACTGTTTCTGGTTCAAAGAAGGGATCGAGGGTTCCTTGGTTCAAGAGGGTTTTGGTTTTGGTTCCTTGATCCGTCTTTCTAAATTCGTATCCATGTCGACTTGGAGGTACCCTAAATCATCCTTGTGTTTACTCTTTGATATATACATACGTATGAATGACACTAGATCTAACATATCTCGTTTACATAATCACACGTATGAATGAAAGGTCGCATGAAATAATAAATATATAAACTGATATGTATACATGTGAGAATGATCTTTCTGTTTCGCTTATACTTTGAGACTAAAGATGACATGGGTGTCACATGAGAGATGTAAACAACTATACACCTATATACATAACCTGATCTTGTTCGTTTAATATAGGTCATACATGTCGAACCCTGTTTCAGTTGTAGCTTTTCGAATCAGTAATAATAAAGCTTGTAATCTGGTCACTAAGACGGGTATACCGATAAGATGTGGTCGCATATAATAGCCAGGTTTGTGTCGTGGTCAGGGTGTGTTATGGACTGTGATTTTATGTGATGGAGATAGTTATGTTGGTGTGTTGTGTGGGTCGAATAGGGCTAGACTGTGGGGCTCCTGGTTGGGCTTATTCGGGGTGTCTTGTGTGCGTTAGTATGGCGTGTTATGTTGTTGTGTGGTGTCGAGTATACTTACCTCGAGTGTGTCGAACTGGCTGTGAAAAACAAGGGCTGGATATAGGTTGGTATGGAGTAGTAGGTGTTCACTGTGTTGGAATTCAGATGGGGTTTTGGTGTCGTTAAAGTGGGTGAGGAAAACATAACGTGTGGGTCGTATCATGTTGCTAAACGGATTAAGAAGGGTTGATTGTGGTGCTGTTTTGGTCTCGCGAGTGTTCGAGGGTTATGATTTCATGTGGGTTTTTGCATTTCATGTCGCCTGGTCATTCTTAGTGTTATGTATGTCGTGTTCGCAAGACTAAAGAGGTTGTCGATCAGGTCCTCGTAATTATTGAAGTTGGTGTGTGTGAATTGGTGTCAAATATATCAAAAATCTGTATATGAATATCAGGATTAAGTTTTGGGTTTTGTGGGGGGGGGTACGTATGAACATGATGGCATGTTGCGAATCAGTATGAAAAGAATCAAGAGAAATGTTGTGTTTGTTTGAGGGTGTCGACATGGGATAGTCTGCTTTTCATACTTGTGTGTGTGTCGTATGGGTGGCCATTTTGGGCTGGATAAACATGCAAGAAAATGAGGTGTAACTATGTAAAATTTATGTGATAAAATGCGTGAGTGTACATGCGTGTGTAGGTAAAAGAACTGATTGATGGGATTTATGAAGAATTGTGGGGCGTCAATTAGTGTGTGGTGAGTTAGTAACATGTGCCTTCATTTGGTCAACCTAATAAACCACTAGTCAAGCATTAACAATCTGATATACATGTAAGCTAATGAGGCTACATATTTACATGAACAACTTTATAATGTTTGTCACTCTCAGCCGTTAAGTTTACTTAATTGTCATTTATGATCCTAAAAGTTATCAAGTTGGGAAACTTACTTAATTCGAGAACTTTACTAAAATAGAAAGTTACTAAAAGAAGAAAGTTTCTAAAATTGAAAGTTACTAAAAATGGAAAGCCGACTAAAATAAGTAATCTAATTTAAATAAGATATTAATAATAAGACGACCATGTATTCGTGTAGATTCGCTGAAGATGGAGTTGTTTCTGATCTTTATATTTCTAGATATGTTTGCACTTGCGGTATAAGGTACAGATATTCTATCCCTTTTCATTAGGGGTTCTCTCATGACTTCGATCTTGTACTTTTGATACGTATTAGGATTCCCTAATGCCATTGCTATGCTTCCTCATTATTTGACTTCTTTGATATGAATCCTTTGCTTGAATCTTTGAAATTTGAACCTTTGCTTTGGACTTTTGCTTGAACCCTTGATATTTGAACCTTCGATTTGAACTATTGCTATGATTACTCTTGATATGATTCGTGATATGATTTCATTTGTGACATGACGTTCTTTGCTATCTATTTGGTTCAACATGATTCGTTTGATATGCTGTGATGACATGCTTTGTTTCGTTTCGTTCCATTGCCCGGTTTACCAACTAGTCATGGAGGTACCATGGCCATGTTATTGAGACACCAATGGCATGACACTTTCTGTGGAGGTGTGATTGATCCACGGCGTCCCCATTTCGATATATTTTGATATGTGATCACTTGGCCATTTTTGTGACATTTCGTAATTTCACATCACTAATTTTTCTATTTTAACTACCTAACTATTTTATTTTTATTATTTTATTTATAATTAACTTCGTCGGAAGTTATCCGCGTACGACATAACACGTTCAATTATTCAACCGACACTAGACTATGTCCAGCCTACACTTTTTATACACTTTTGGTTCCTTACAATTCTTTTTTAAAAGTCACTTTTCACTTTTTCCATTTTCACGTAAACCTTGTACCTTTTACGTTTTACGCGATTTAAACCTTCGTTTTTAGATTTTAATTATATTTATACCCTCCGATAAACTCACCACTCATCTAAAATAATAAAATTGAGTCATGATAACAAGTTTTTTATTTTTTATATTTTTAGAAGTTTTATATTTTTACGTTACCCGATATTGCGTTACGTGTCTTAAAAACTCTACGTTTGAGTACCGGGAGCAACCTACACTACATTGTACACTCAATACTACAACTAATACTAAAAAATTCTGCACTCACCCTCCCTCTCTCTTGTTTATATCGCCATACACACCACACATGTCCATACTTTGGACAAGTGTTCCCTTAGATCTTCCAAAGGTACTTATCTACCATATCTCACTTCCCACTAACTCATTTCACATGCAAACAACTCAAAAATCTGCATCTCTTCTCCTCTAGGTCGTGGTTCTCAAGCACAAAAACACCATTTTGTGTTGAATTCTATTGAAGAGATTGATGCAAGAATGAAGGCCCTTTGGTGCTAGGTTGCTTCTTGTTTCTTCTTCCTCTTCAAGACTTGTTTCAAAGGTGTTTTTAAAAGACTTTCAAGATGTCTCCATGGCTGTGATTTCAAGGTTTCAAGATGTTTTAAAGTATTCTTGGTGGTCTTGGAAGCTAGGGTTATCTCCTTTGGTGTTCTTAGTTTCTTGGGTTTTCTTGGTTTTTCTTGTTGTCATCTTGTTCTTCATCTTTTGTAAGGAACCAACACTCACATTTTCTTTTGTTTCTCTACTGTATTTTCATGTAATTTATGTATTTTGTATGTTATATAAGTTCTTGATGCTTGAATATGCTTGGTACATACTAAAAATTACTAGAAAACACTAAAGGACTAGACATGCAAACTGTGATTCTGAATCAGGGGCAAAGACGGAATAAACTGTACTAATCAGTAAACATTGGTCATAAACTAAAAATATGGGGTTGTAGATCTATGTCTTGCGGTCGTTTTGACGGGTATTTCATTGAATAACTCATTACGATGATTAAATTAGAAATGTTTTCGTAAAACATGTCACAACCTGAGTAACAGATTTGAAATGTGCAAAAGTCATTTTTTTTGTGAATAACCCACTGTTACTCAAAGAATAAAAGTTGTAGTTAACATCTTAACTTAAACGTGGCCGCAAGAATGGGATCATTTTGATATGTAGAACTCAAGATATTGTATTTTTAGTGGGACTGTTGTAATTATGAAAACTACTGGACTGAATAGTATGGACAAATTGATAATTTAGCTGCTGCTATGTAATTTTTGACCAAGTGGGACCCACAAAACTTGTTAGTACATATGAATACCTTTTCGGGGATATAAAGAACTTAATTTTTTGACTTACGGTTTGCAAGTAACGGATTTTTGGAAGTAAACAAGTTACTAAAATTTCCATCAGCATTGGTATAAAAAGTATAAACATGTTTTAAACTTTATAAAAATTGGACCTTTTATACATTTTTGAACCACCTAATATATTTTTGAACCCTCAGGTTTAATGTGAACTTTTTGACTAAAATTGAACCCTTTGACTAAAGTGAACCCTTAGACTTAAATTGGACCCTTAATACTTATTTTGGACTTAAGGATGAAAATAGACATAAAACTTGAATTATTGTAAGAAATACATTTTATACTTGTAAATCATTTTTAAATGCCAAATTAAATCTTGATACTTATTTAAACTTCATGTACTAAGCATAATTGAGATGTAACTTATATAACATATAGTAATGATTGTATCATTATTCTTAGAAGCTAAGACACGCGTATATATTCTAGGTTGCTCGTAGGATCCTTGCGGTTATTTCTTCATTACTTCATTTTGATCGTTCACTTTGCTATCGGTGAGTTCATAGCCCCACTTTAATTCTTAAACTGTTTATAAACCCATTGGGGGAGATACATGCTAGTTTTAAAACTGAATACAAGTAGCTTTTGGTATGCTGGACCCGATTACATGATTATAGTTTTTGAGTAGCCTTGCCATTAAAAGTCCCTAACATCATGAACCGTTAGTTCCGTGGGAAACGCTAATATTATGAATATGCATATTTGGTTTGACAAGCCTATCCGGATGAGTCGCGCTCATATTCAACGGGTAGCATAATATTGAGAGATTTAGGTAAATTGGCAAACTTACCTCCTTAGGGCATATTAATTATTGTCAAGGGTCGGGGTCATGAGCTTGATACTATAATCATATTACACGACTTGTATTTGTTACTTGTCACCTGATGAAAAATACTTGTATTCAACTTATTATTTATTAAACTCTATGGATTCACTCAACCTTTGTGTTGACTTTTTAGCATGTTTATCTCAGGTTCGCAAAGTGTTAAATGCTTAGATGGGCGTGCAAGGACATGGATGGATGGACACGTGTTATTTCACATTCGATGGAACTCAAAAACTTATATTGTGTCTAAATTATGAACCTTTTGGACTCTTGTCCTGTTTAAAACTTTTGGGACTTAAATTCGTTAAACTCTGATTATATCAAATGAGAACTTTGTTTAAAAACATCTTTAAATTATTTTGATGTTTTCTATGATTACAACTTCGATTCTCAAATAACAACCAATTAAGTCTTCCGCTGTAAAATTAAGTCTTCCGCTGTAAAATAAGTCTTCCGCTGTAAAACATGATTTTTGGGGGTGTTATAGATTGGTACCAGAGCATAAGTTATAGTGAACTAGGTCATTTTATTTTAAAAACCTAGACTATAACCTTTAATTTTTCAAAAATTATGAGTTCCATCATCTTGTCCGATATCCATGCGCGCCTACTTCCTAAATTTCCTATTACTCCATTGAGTATATATCTTTATTATATTAAGGATAATTATAGAAGCACTATAATTATTTCTTAACTTGTCCGATAATCCACGAAAGTATCACTTCTTATGTATGCAAGCTTTTGTGCACTAAACTTCCTTGGTGTATTATATGCTATTAGTGAGCATTGTAAATTTCCATCCGGAAATTTATACACATCTTCAAGTTATATCAGACATTGTAGATGATTACAATGCTCTCTCTTATTTATCAGACATTGTTGTGATTACAATGGTCTCTAAACTCTTTCATAACCGTATCGAAACATGTTGCGACGACTTCTGCCCATTGCACTTGCTATTTCACTATCGTTTTGTAAATAATTTTATTATTATTTTATAAACTATCCTTTCACTATATTTCAAACGGATTTACTATGCTATTTAGAATTTCCTTACTAATACCTTATGGATTAATAACCAGACTTACTATCGACTTATAACTGTTTTGTTAATCACATATAAACCGATTTGTAAACATCTTACAAACAAGTTTTTCCAATACCTTGTGAAACTATTTTACTATCACTTCATAAACCATTTCGCAAAAAATTTATACACTAATCGTTACTATCCAATCAAAAATTTTGTCATTCTTTTACAAGATACTTAACCACCATTTTATAAACTAAATCACTGAGACACTGCTACTACATAAACTGTTTGGACGAGTTCCGGATATACTATCTTGTTATCATCTTGCAAATCGTTCTGTCAATTATCTATTACCCAAATTGTCACCATACTATAAAGTAGCGTATATATTGCTTCGTAATCCATCATTTTGAACACTTCCAGTTGATGGGAGTATGACTTTAAATTTGTTACCTCGGATCGTACCGTCTTTGACACTTACCTTTGAAACGTGATTGACTACGTCTCATTCTTTTCTCGTTACTTCTTATGATTTTGAAGAACAACATTTGTTGTTGTTATTATTGTGTTTTGTGTTGGCAATACATAAGTAGGATGATTTATAATCATCTTATTGAAATGGATTGGGACGCCTCTTCATTTGAATAAGAAAATTATAAACCGCCGAACTATAATTTTATAATCCCTTACTTACATGGATTGGGACGCCTCTTTATGTAAGTGACGAATTATAAATGAGTGGGCTTATGTGTATCCACCATAGCGTGCGTACAAATCATTCTTTGGGCTATGAACTCCTCTCGACTCGTAATTTGTTACGTGGACTTTTCCAAATTTGTATTGACCGCCGCGACCTTCAGAAGCTAATAGTAATGTGCTATTATCCGCTTTTAAGAATTGACTACTTGTTAGAATTCTTCAATTAATTCCCTCTTGTTCATTGAACATATTTGATGCTTTGGCTTTTGACCATTTAACTTTCGTTGGAAACCACGACGATGACTTGTCTATACCGTCATCTCTTCACCATTAAACCATACGACGATTAAGAAGAATTGAGCGCCGGGACGTCGCTCTCTTAAGGAGTGTGTACTGTGACATTTCGTAATTTCACGTCACTAATTTTTCTATTTTAACTACCTAACTATTTTATTTTTATTATTTTATTTATAATTAACTTCGTCGGAAGTTATCCGCGTACGACATAACACGTTCAATTATTCAACCGACACTAGACTATGTCCAGCCTACACTTTTTATACACTTTTGGTTCCTTACAATTCTATTTTAAAAGTCACTTTTCACTTTTTCCATTTTCACGTAAACCTTGTACCTTTTACGTTTTACGCGATTTAAACCTTCGTTTTTAGATTTTAATTATATTTATACCCTCCGATAAACTCACCACTCATCTAAAATAATAAAATTGAGTCATGATAACAAGTTTTTATATTTTTATATTTTTAGAAGTTTTATATTTTTACGTTACCCGATATTGCGTTACGTGTCTTAAAAACTCTACGTTTGAGTACCGGGAGCAACCTACACTACATTGTACACTCAATACTACAACTAATACTAAAAAATTCTGCACTCACCCTCCCCTCTCTTGTTTATATCGCCATACACACCACACTTGTCCATACTTTGGACAAGTGTTCCCTTAGATCTTCCAAAGGTACTTATCTACCATATCTCACTTCCCACTAACTCATTTCACATGCAAACAACTCAAAAATCTGCATCTCTTCTCCTCTAGGTCGTGGTTCCCAAGCACAAAAACACCATTTTGTGTTGAATTCTATTGAAGAGATTGATGCAAGAATGAAGGCCCTTTGGTGCTAGGTTGCTTCTTGTTTCTTCTTCCTCTTCAAGACTTGTTTCAAAGGTGTTTTTAAAAGACTTTCAAGATGTCTCCATGGCTGTGATTTCAAGGTTTCAAGATGTTTTAAAGTATTCTTGGTGGTCTTGGAAGCTAGGGTTATCTCCTTTGGTGTTCTTAGTTTCTTGGGTTTTCTTGGTTTTTCTTGTTGTCATCTTGTTCTTCATCTTTTGTAAGGAACCAACACTCACATTTTCTTTTGTTTCTCTACTGTATTTTCATGTAATTTATGTATTTTGTATGTTATATAAGTTCTTGATGCTTGAATATGCTTGGTACATACTAAAAATTACTAGAAAACACTAAAGGACTAGACATGCAAACTGTGATTCTGAATCAGGGGCAAAGACGGAATAAACTGTACTAATCAGTAAACATTGGTCATAAACTAAAAATATGGGGTTGTAGATCTATGTCTTGCGGTCGTTTTGACGGGTATTTCATTGAATAACTCATTACGATGATTAAATTAGAAATGTTTTCGTAAAACATGTCACAACCTGAGTAACAGATTTGAAATGTGCAAAAGTCATTTTTTTTGTGAATAACCCACTGTTACTCAAAGAATAAAAGTTGTAGATAACATCTTAACTTAAACGTGGCCGCAAGAATGGGATCATTTTGATATGTAGAACTCAAGATATTGTATTTTTAGTGGGACTGTTGTAATTATGAAAACTACTGGACTGAATAGTATGGACAAATTGATAATTTAACTGCTGCTATGTAATTTTTGACCAAGTGGGACCCACAAAACTTGTTAGTACATATGAATACCTTTTCGGGGATATAAAGAACTTAATTTTTTGACTTACGGTTTGCAAGTAACGGATTTTTGGAAGTAAACAAGTTACTAAAATTTCCATCAGCATTGGTATAAAAAGTATAAACATGTTTTAAACTTTATAAAAATTGGACCTTTTATACATTTTTGAACCACCTAATATATTTTTGAACCCTCAGGTTTAATGTGAACTTTTTGACTAAAATTGAACCCTTTGACTAAAGTGAACCCTTAGACTTAAATTGGACCCTTAATACTTATTTTGGACTTAAGGATGAAAATAGACATAAAACTTGAATTATTGTAAGAAATACATTTTATACTTGTAAATCATTTTTAAATGCCAAATTAAATCTTGATACTTATTTAAACTTCATGTACTAAGCATAATTGAGATGTAACTTATATAACATATAGTAATGATTGTATCATTATTCTTAGAAGCTAAGACACGCGTATATATTCTAGGTTGCTCGTAGGATCCTTGCGGTTATTTCTTCATTACTTCATTTTGATCGTTCACTTTGCTATCGGTGAGTTCATAGCCCCACTTTAATTCTTAAACTGTTTATAAACCCATTGGGGGAGATACATGCTAGTTTTAAAACTGAATACAAGTAGCTTTTGGTATGCTGGACCCGATTACATGATTATAGTTTTTGAGTAGCCTTGCCATTAAAAGTCCCTAACATCATGAACCGTTAGTTCCGTGGGAAACGCTAATATTATGAATATGCATATTTGGTTTGACAAGCCTGTCCGGATGAGTCGCGCTCATATTCAACGGGTAGCATAATATTGAGAGATTTAGGTAAATTGGCAAACTTACCTCCTTAGGGTATATTAATTATTGTCAAGGTTCGGGGTCATGAGCTTGATACTATAATCATATTACACGACTTGTATTTGTTACTTGTCACCTGATGAAAAATACTTGTATTCAACTTATTATTTATTAAACTCTATGGATTCACTCAACCTTTGTGTTGACTTTTTAGCATGTTTATCTCAGGTTCGCAAAGTGTTAAATGCTTAGATGGGCGTGCAAGGACATGGATGGATGGACACGTGTTATTTCACATTCGATGGAACTCAAAAACTTATATTGTGTCTAAATTATGAACCTTTTGGACTCTTGTCCTGTTTAAAACTTTTGGGACTTAAATTCGTTAAACTCTGATTATATCAAATGAGAACTTTGTTTAAAAATATCTTTAAATTATTTTGATGTTTTCTATGATTACAACTTCGATTCTCAAATAACAACCAATTAAGTCTTCCGCTGTAAAATTAAGTCTTCCGCTGTAAAATAAGTCTTCCGCTGTAAAACATGATTTTTGGGGGTGTTATAGATTGGTACCAAAGCATAAGTTATAGTGAACTAGGTCATTTTCTTTTAAAAACCTAGACTATAACCTTTAATTTTTCAAAAATTATGAGTTCCATCATCTTGTCCGATATCCATGCGCGCCTACTTCCTAAATTTCCTATTACTCCATTGAGTATATATCTTTATTATATTAAGGATAATTATAGAAGCACTATAATTATTTCTTAACTTGTCCGATAATCCATGAAAGTATCACTTCTTATGTATGCAAGCTTTTGTGCACTAAACTTCCTTGGTGTATTATATGCTATTCGTGAGCATTGTAAATTTCCATCCGGAAATTTATACACATCTTCAAGTTATATCAGACATTGTAGATGATTACAATGCTCTCTCTTATTTATCAGACATTGTTGTGATTTCAATGGTCTCTAAACTCTTTCATAACCGTATCGAAACATGTTGCGACGACTTCTGCCCATTGCACTTGCTATTTCACTATCGTTTTGTAAATAATTTTATTATTATTTTATAAACTATCCTTTCACTATATTTCAAACGGATTTACTATGCTATTTAGAATTTCCTTACTAATACCTTATGGATTAATAACCAGACTTACTATCGACTTATAACTGTTTTGTTAATCACATATAAACCGATTTGTAAACATCTTACAAACAAGTTTTTCCAATACCTCGTGAAACTATTTTACTATCACTTCATAAACCATTTCGCAAAAAATTTATACACTAATCGTTACTATCCAATCAAAAATTTTGTCATTCTTTTACAAGATACTTAACCACCATTTTATAAACTAAATCACTGAGACACTGCTACTACATAAACTGTTTGGACGAGTTCCGGATATACTATCTTGTTATCATCTTGCAAATCGTTCTGTCAATTATCTATTACCCAAATTGTCACCATACTATAAAGTAGCGTATATATTGCTTCGTAATCCATCATTTTGAACACTTCCAGTTGATGGGAGTATGACTTTAAATTTGTTACCTCGGATCGTACCGTCTTTGACACTTACCTTTGAAACGTGATTGACTACGTCTCATTCTTTTCTCGTTACTTCTTATGATTTTGAAGAACAACATTTGTTGTTGTTATTATTGTGTTTTGTGTTGGCAATACATAAGTAGGATGATTTATAATCATCTTATTGAAATGGATTGGGACGCCTCTTCATTTGAATAAGAAAATTATAAACCGCCGAACTATAATTTTATAATCCCTTACTTACATGGATTGGGACGCCTCTTTATGTAAGTGACGAATTATAAATGAGTGGGCTTATGTGTATCCACCATAGCGTGCGTACAAATCATTCTTTGGGCTATGAACTCCTCTCGACTCGTAATTTGTTACGTGGACTTTTCCAAATTTGTATTGACCGCCGCGACCTTCAGAAGCTAATAGTAATGTGCTATTATCCGCTTTTAAGAATTGACTACTTGTTAGAATTCTTCAATTAATTCCCTCTTGTTCATTGAACATATTTGATGCTTTGGCTTTTGACCATTTAACTTTCGTTGGAAACCACGACGATGACTTGTCTATACCGTCATCTCTTCACCATTAAACCATACGACGATTAAGAAGAATTGAGCGCCGGGACGTCGCTCTCTTAAGGAGTGTGTACTGTGACATTTCGTAATTTCACGTCACTAATTTTTCTATTTTAACTACCTAACTATTTTATTTTTATTATTTTATTTATAATTAACTTCGTCGGAAGTTATCCGCGTACGACATAACACGTTCAATTATTCAACCGACACTAGACTATGTCCAGCCTACACTTTTTATACACTTTTGGTTCCTTACAATTCTATTTTAAAAGTCACTTTTCACTTTTTCCATTTTCACGTAAACCTTGTACCTTTTACGTTTTACGCGATTTAAACCTTCGTTTTTAGATTTTAATTATATTTATACCCTCCGATAAACTCACCACTCATCTAAAATAATAAAATTGAGTCATGATAACAAGTTTTTATATTTTTATATTTTTAGAAGTTTTATATTTTTACGTTACCCGATATTGCGTTACGTGTCTTAAAAACTCTACGTTTGAGTACCGGGAGCAACCTACACTACATTGTACACTCAATACTACAACTAATACTAAAAAATTCTGCACTCACCCTCCCCTCTCTTGTTTATATCGCCATACACACCACACTTGTCCATACTTTGGACAAGTGTTCCCTTAGATCTTCCAAAGGTACTTATCTACCATATCTCACTTCCCACTAACTCATTTCACATGCAAACAACTCAAAAATCTGCATCTCTTCTCCTCTAGGTCGTGGTTCCCAAGCACAAAAACACCATTTTGTGTTGAATTCTATTGAAGAGATTGATGCAAGAATGAAGGCCCTTTGGTGCTAGGTTGCTTCTTGTTTCTTCTTCCTCTTCAAGACTTGTTTCAAAGGTGTTTTTAAAAGACTTTCAAGATGTCTCCATGGCTGTGATTTCAAGGTTTCAAGATGTTTTAAAGTATTCTTGGTGGTCTTGGAAGCTAGGGTTATCTCCTTTGGTGTTCTTAGTTTCTTGGGTTTTCTTGGTTTTTCTTGTTGTCATCTTGTTCTTCATCTTTTGTAAGGAACCAACACTCACATTTTCTTTTGTTTCTCTACTGTATTTTCATGTAATTTATGTATTTTGTATGTTATATAAGTTCTTGATGCTTGAATATGCTTGGTACATACTAAAAATTACTAGAAAACACTAAAGGACTAGACATGCAAACTGTGATTCTGAATCAGGGGCAAAGACGGAATAAACTGTACTAATCAGTAAACATTGGTCATAAACTAAAAATATGGGGTTGTAGATCTATGTCTTGCGGTCGTTTTGACGGGTATTTCATTGAATAACTCATTACGATGATTAAATTAGAAATGTTTTCGTAAAACATGTCACAACCTGAGTAACAGATTTGAAATGTGCAAAAGTCATTTTTTGTGTGAATAACCCACTGTTACTCAAAGAATAAAAGTTGTAGATAACATCTTAACTTAAACGTGGCCGCAAGAATGGGATCATTTTGATATGTAGAACTCAAGATATTGTATTTTTAGTGGGACTGTTGTAATTATGAAAACTACTGGACTGAATAGTATGGACAAATTGATAATTTAGCTGCTACTATGTAATTTTTGACCAAGTGGGACCCACAAAACTTGTTAGTACATATGAATACCTTTTCGGGGATATAAAGAACTTAATTTTTTGACTTACGGTTTGCAAGTAACGGATTTTTGGAAGTAAACAAGTTACTAAAATTTCCATCAGCATTGGTATAAAAAGTATAAACATGTTTTAAACTTTATAAAAATTGGACCTTTTATACATTTTTGAACCACCTAATATATTTTTGAACCCTCAGGTTTAATGTGAACTTTTTGACTAAAATTGAACCCTTTGACTAAAGTGAACCCTTAGACTTAAATTGGACCCTTAATACTTATTTTGGACTTAAGGATGAAAATAGACATAAAACTTGAATTATTGTAAGAAATACATTTTATACTTGTAAATCATTTTTAAATGCCAAATTAAATCTTGATACTTATTTAAACTTCATGTACTAAGCATAATTGAGATGTAACTTATATAACATATAGTAATGATTGTATCATTATTCTTAGAAGCTAAGACACGCGTATATATTCTAGGTTGCTCGTAGGATCCTTGCGGTTATTTCTTCATTACTTCATTTTGATCGTTCACTTTGCTATCGGTGAGTTCATAGCCCCACTTTAATTCTTAAACTGTTTATAAACCCATTGGGGGAGATACATGCTAGTTTTAAAACTGAATACAAGTAGCTTTTGGTATGCTGGACCCGATTACATGATTATAGTTTTTGAGTAGCCTTTCCATTAAAAGTCCCTAACATCATGAACCGTTAGTTCCGTGGGAAACGCTAATATTATGAATATGCATATTTGGTTTGACAAGCCTGTCCGGATGAGTCGCGCTCATATTCAACGGGTAGCATAATATTGAGAGATTTAGGTAAATTGGCAAACTTACCTCCTTAGGGCATATTAATTATTGTCAAGGTTCGGGGTCATGAGCTTGATACTATAATCATATTACACGACTTGTATTTGTTACTTGTCACCTGATGAAAAATACTTGTATTCAACTTATTATTTATTAAACTCTATGGATTCACTCAACCTTTGTGTTGACTTTTTAGCATGTTTATCTCAGGTTCGAAAAGTGTTAAATGCTTAGATGGGCGTGCAAGGACATGGATGGATGGACACGTGTTATTTCACATTCGATGGAGCTCAAAAACTTATATTGTGTCTAAATTATAAACCTTTTGGACTCTTGTCCTGTTTAAAACTTTTGGGACTTAAATTCGTTAAACTCTGATTATATCAAATGAGAACTTTGTTTAAAAACATCTTTAAATTATTTTGATGTTTTCTATGATTACAACTTCGATTCTCAAATAACACCCAATTAAGTCTTCCGCTGTAAAATTAAGTCTTCCGCTGTAAAATAAGTCTTCCGCTGTAAAACATGATTTTTGGGGGTGTTATAATTTTGATATATGTGTATACCTGTCATGCAAGCAGGATATATATATATGACTTTGTTTTGCAGGGGGCGTATGGATGCATCCTAGGCTTTGTTTCGTTTTGGTAAGATTTTGTAGCGTGATAGCTGTACGTGCTCTGTACCCCATTCACCTTTGGGAGTGTGATCGACTCCATGCGGTACCTAGAGGTCTTCCCTCTTCGTATCCTTCGATATGTGACAAGTATGTGATTATGTGATTTCGAGATCTATCGAGTACCTCGGTAGGTCAGCTCGTGGCTTTCCTATGTTTCGATGTGTCTATTCAAGTACCTTGTTTAGACAATCCTTTGTTGTTACGTGCTCATTGTTTCTCTTATGCTTATACTTATGTTGATACCTCTTTGATGCTTCATTTTCCTATGAGTTGTGATACATTATGCCATCTTCGATCTTTCTCTTTTCGTTTACTTATTACTTCGCTTTGCATATATATCTGTTCACTGGGCTTTTTAAGCTCAGCCGCATTTCTTTCCCTGCGGCAGGTTTTTAGTTGGAAGCTGGGGTGAGTGAAGAGACTTTTGAACTTAGAGGACCTTGATAGTTATCCTGGATTAGAGTTGATTAGAAGATATTATATTTTTAGAATTTGTATTCGCATTTGTAACCTTGTAATTTCAATATTTCATTTGTAACCTTTGAGATTCTTGTATTACTGTAAATGTATGCTTTGTTTTGATCTGATATGAAACCATTTTTGTGATATCTTTACCCTTCTCAGGTTGGGGTGTTACACGTGTCTTTTCCCTGTGGTTTTCTCGGTAGTTGTGCAGATCTTCTTCGTGAACTTTCATCGGTTGCTGTATCAGTTTAACTTTAGCGGAGGGCAATACGTTTGTGGTTTGTGTATTTGCTTCTTATGATCTACGTGTTGCTGTCTTATTTATTTATTTATTTAATTATTTTTTGATTGTTCAGTTTTGGAGATCTTGAAGACTATTGTTGCGGCGAATCAGAAGATATTAGGTTTGTGTATTCGTATGTTTGTTGTATTTTTTGTTTTCACTTTGTGTGTAGCCATTTGTAGTGATTTGTAGTCATCTGTGTCATTTGCGATTAAGTGGTTGTAGTGATTTGTGTGATTTGTAGTATGTTGTACTTTGTGTGTAGTGATTTGTGGTGATTTTTAGTCATCTATGTGATCTGCGATTTGTGTAATTTGTGATGAGTAGTTGTAAGAAATAATAATCGCCTTATCTATATAAGTAATTGTAGTGATTTATGTGATTTGTGATTTGTGTAATTTGTGATAAGAGTAAAACCGTAAGAAGTGAGAGTAAAACTGTGCCCCATAACTAAAAATATAGTTATTTGTTAAGTATGAGGAGTAAGACTAAAGGTGTCCGTAGAAATAGTTGTAATCAATCATTAGAAGGAAACGGGTCTGTTAGAGATGATCTTGTTGAAGGGTTGGTCCCTGGTGGTGTTATAGATGTGGCAGCTGATTTAGATGCTAACAACGGTGCTGGGTTTCTTATGATTGATACGCCTACTTCGGTTTGTGAAAGTATAATGATTCCTGCATGTGACGTTGCCGAATTCATGTGTGTTGACGATTCCTTATGCTGTAACGATGCCTTGGGACATGATTCAGTTACCATTAACGCTGTTCCTGGTATGTCTACAAAATCTTCGAATGGTATATCGATTAATGAACTTCGTGAGGATTGTGTTCATGCCTTTCCGCTCTCTACAAGTACCGACAGAAAAGGGAAACAAAATATGGATGATATAGCACTGTCAGCAGAAACTGGTACTGTAACTTTTTTTTATTGTTGTTTGTTTATATTTGTATTTTGTTCATACCTATAATTTTTTTTCCACATCTCTTATTTGCAGGTCCATGTCGTGTTGGTATGTCTGTTTCAATGCATTTGGGAACTACCAACTCTTCTGGTAATGTTCTGTATCTTTTATTTTTCAGTTTCCTTTTTCATTGTTTCTCTATGTTTACTTACGTGACATTTTTTTCATACGAGATATGCGAACAGATATACGAGCGCATTCGGACTCTAATACTGGTAGTGGCTTTCTAACGGTTGATATGCCAAATTCGTTTTGCGAGAGTATAATGATTCCTCCGTGTGACGTTGCTGAATTCATGGATAGTGACAATTCTTTGTGTTATACCAACAACAATGTTCTTTCCACAATTCCTAGCAGATGTTCCAATGGTATATCAATTAATGAGCTCCATGAAGGTTATCGATGTAGTGTCTCAGATCGAACGGATGTTGCTGGAAAAGGGAAACATAAGGTAGATGATGTATCGCTGTCGGCAACAACCGGTGTTGTATATTTTCTTATTGTCATTTGTTTATGTCTGTATTTTATTGGTTTTTACACCCTTTTTAACGCTTCTGTTTTCGCTTTCTGTGTCTAACTTTCACCGTTGTTTTTCACAGTTGAATCTGAACCTGCTCCTACTACATCTTCTAACTATAATGCACACTTTCAAAATGCGTCCTCCACTCCTGCTAGCATTTCTCAAACGCTTACAAATTCTATATCGAGTGCTAGGCGAGCAGCGAGAATACAAAGAACTGGTATTAACCGCCAACGCACAGGTAGTATTAATTATGTTTTCTTGCTATATGGGACGTTTATCTGTAGGTAACGTTTGTTGTTGTTTTCGCAGTTGAATCTGACCCTGCTCCTACTACATCTTCTAACTATAATGCACACTTTCAAAATGCGGCCTCTACTCCTGCTACCATTTCTCAAACGGTTACAAATCCTATATCGAGTGCTAGGCGAGCAGCGAGAACACAAAGAACTCGTATTAACCACCAACGCACAGGTACTATTAATTATGTTTTCTTGCTATATGGGACGTTGTTTCTGTTTCTTTTATTCCTTTTAACCTTTTTTTTAATGCCTTTACAAGGCCACCAGATACATATGTCTCTTTAGGCACATGTAACAGAATCTGCCGTCATTGCAAGGCACTTTTTTGGTTTGAAGAAAGGATCAAACATGGAAGCCGTGTATTCCCTAGCTATCATAGATGTTGCATGGGTGGTCAAGTAGTTTTGCGTCGTCAATCCGAATACCCTGCATATATCAAGCAATTGTTCACAAACCGCCATTTCATGGAGAATGTCAGAGCTTATAACTCAATGTTTGCTATGACTTCGTTAGGAGCTCAAACCGATGAATCAGTTAACAGAGGCCGTGGCCCATATGTCTTCCAAGTATCGGGACAGATTTATCATTGGATAGGTTCTCTTTGTCCGGCTGAGGAAACTGACCCGCGTTTCTTGCAGTTATACATCTTTGACACACAAAATGAAATACAAAATCGTTTGAGCCATTTTGAAGATGGTGGTCAAAATTTAAGGCCAGAAATTGTTAATGGGTTAATTCATGTTCTGGATGAGCACAATGAGTTGGTTCGTTTATTTAGGACAGCAAGAAACCTGCTGAACGCTGAAGACATTCCTGACTTCAAGATACGGTTATTTGCAGTCAAGGGTTCGCGGCAACATGAGTTGCCTTCTGGCGATTCTATTGGAGCTATTGTTTATGAAGGAGGTCCTGATATAGGGACTGAGTTTGATATCGTTATTCAGCAACGTTCCAGTCAACCGCAAAGAGTTAGCAAATTGCATCCTTGCTATATGTCATTTCAGTTTCCTCTACTTTTCGTTTTTGGAGAAGATGGATTCCACGTTGGCCTACGTTTATGGAACCCGGATACTCAAACAGTGGAAGAAACCAAAAAGATGTCAATGAAGATGTACTACGCGTATCAATTGCATGATCTCTTTCAAGAATATAATCTGCTGACACGATCCGGGAGGCTCTTTCAACAATATGTTGTCACAGCTTATTGTAGTGTGGAGCAATATCGATTAGATTACATTCGGGAACACCAAAACGATATCAGAAACGATTACCTTTCAGGGGTGTATGATGCAATTGCACGCGGTGATCGGAATGGTTCAGATGTAGGAATGCGAACAATCCTTCCTGCATCATTCGTTGGTGGGCCACGATATATGTACAGCCACTATCTTGATGCACTCGCAATTTGCCGGGTTTATGGAAACCCATCTTTCTTCATCACATTTACATGCAATGTTAAATGGCCAGAAATTACAGAATATATGGAATAGTTTCCAGACGTCAATGTTGCTGATAGACCAGATGTTGTCGACCGAGTTTTCGAGCAGAAAATTCATCTTCTGATTGCGTATCTGCGTGACGGAAGACCTTTTGGACCAGTTGCAGCGAGTAAGTTTCAGTTTTTATTAATATGTACCTATACATAAACCCTTTACATTATATCTGATTCAATTTTTATGTTTAACTTTTCAGTTTTGTACACGGTTGAATTTCAAAAGCGTGGCCTACCACATTGTCATTTGTTGTTGTGGATAAAAGAATCTTCAAGAGTACGTTCACATGCAGATATCGACCGATATATATCGGCTGAATTACCTGGTAGACACGTTGACCCAAAAGGTTATCGAATAGTTACCGAGTTTATGATGCATGGTCCATGTGGCATCGTAAATAGATCAGCGCCATGTATGAAGGGAACTGATACATGTACAAAAGGGTTTCCTAAACCATATGCTGATGCTACTTCTGTCGACAAAAACGGGTATGTACATTATCGCAGGCGTCCTTGGGGAGACATTACTACCGTTCAAAACGTTGAGCTGGATAATAGCTATGTCGTGCCATATAATATGATGCTTCTTTGCAGGTTTTATGCACACATCAATGTAGAATATTGTGAATGGACAATGTTGATTAAGTATTTATTCAAGTATATTTCAAAAGGCACAGACCGGGTAGTCACGCAGATAACAAGATCCACTAGAAACACGCCTTCAACTAGCCAACCACCTGCAATTAGAATTGATGAGATAAAGAATTATCTAGATGCAAGATACATTGGTCCACACGAGGCCTGTTGGCGATTGCTAGGACTCGATATTCACTACAGAGACCCGGCTGTGCAAATACTGGCTGTTCATCTTGAAAACATGCAGCACGTAACTTTCAGAACAAATGAAAGTTTAGACTCTGTTGTTGAAAATCCGAGTAACAAGAAAACCACCCTAACACAATGGTTAGACTTTAATGCTCGGTCTACACTTGGTCACCATCTGACGTATCTAGACTTTCCTTCTGAATTTGTTTGGAATCATGCTCAAAAGTTTTGGTCGCCTAGACGAAACCTTAACAAGCCTTCAATTGGTAGGTTAGCATACATACATCCTAGCGCTGGTGATTTGTATTACCAAAGGCTTTTACTTTGCCATCAGAAGGGCTGTGCATCGTTCTCTGCTATACGTACAGTTGAAGGCCGCCTTTATCCAAGTAATAGAACAGCGTGTGAAGCAATGGGTTTATTAGCAGATGACGGAGAATGGTCGCTTGCTCTTTTAGAAGCAGCCTTAACGGCTACAACATTAGAAATACGGCAACTGTTCTCTCAAATTCTTATCTTTTGTGATGTTAGTAATCCAGCCTCTCTTTGGAATAAGCACTGGAGGCTTATGAGTGATGATATACCTACAATCTTATCACAGCTGTTCCAAATGCCCTAAATTAACTTGACTGATGAAGAGATGCAAAATGGGGTTCTCTACGAGCTGGAACCTATTCTTAGGTCTCATCGGAAATCGGTTACAGATTTTGGTATCCACCTCCTTGCACGCCGTCTGCTACAGATTCTGCGAAACAGAACAGTTATGGAAGAACGAAGCTATGATACAGAAGCTATGACCGTTGAAAGAGATCGTTTGGTCCCAAATCTCAATACTCAGCAACGCCAACTGTTTGATGCTATTCTCGAAGGCGTAAGAGATAACAGACAAAAGCTAATTTTCGTATATGGTTACGGTGGCACTGGAAAGACTTTTGTATGGAAGAGTATAATCTACGCCATACGAGCAGAGCGAAAGATAATTCTTGCAGTGGCTTCTTCCGGGATTGCTTCACTGTTGTTGCCATCAGGCCGCACTGCTCATTCAAGGTTTAAGTTGCCACTAGATGTAACGAATGAATCTATGTGCACTATAAAAAAAATACTCAGTTGGCTGATTTACTGATACAAACAGATCTGATAATTTGGGACGAGGCACCTATGAATGATCGTAAATGTTTTGAGGCCCTTGACCGGACCTTGCGAGATCTGTTAGATACACCAACAACTGTTTTTGGCAATAAGTCAGTCATCCTAGGTGGAGATTTCAGACAAACTTTACCGGTAAAGAAAAAAGGTACAAAGCAGCAAATTATTTCCTCATGTATCACTGAATCATATCTGTGGAAACACTTCAGAGTTCATCTGTTGACTGAAAATATGCGGCTGAAAAGAACAGAAATGTCTTCCCATCAATTGCTTGCAACTGCAGCATTTTCTGAATGGTTGGTCAACATAGGGAATGGTGTTATTGGTGAACCAGATCAATCAGATCCCCAAGATACCTCATGGATACATATACCCAATATGTATTGTATTCCAGATAGTCATGACGCAAGGATGCAACTTATACGATTCATATATCCTGACGCCATTCTTCAATCACCAACTGCCGAATCCTTGCAAGAAAGAGCAATTGTTTGTCCAAAAAATGAAACTGCTGACGCTATTAACTCAGATATCCTGCAGATGTTGTGTGCTCCCAGTCATGTATAAACAAGTAACGATGAAGCTATACCGCGCGAAAATGACGGAGGAGCCACAGAATTACTATATCCAGCAGAGTACCTTAACACGCTATCATTCACAGGAATTCCGCCACATAAGCTCGAACTCAAAATAGGCGCCCCTGTTATGTTGCTAAGGAACTTGAATTTGACTGGAGGTCTTTGTAATGGGACACGCATGATCGTAACACAGATGCTTTGTAAAACCCAAAAATTGAACATAATATGAATTTACCACAATGCCCTCGAATTAAAATTTTGAGAACTTAAGAAATCTTATAAGTAACACAAATTGTATTTAACTTAATGTACACCATATATTAAGATACATAATGAAATTAAACTACTTAAGATAATACTTATGCTAATCAAATTTAAAATGTTCTAATCTATATCATTTGTACAAAAATGGCTACACTATGAACACTAACTAGGATTATGACTAAATTTATTGTGTAACAAGTTAACTTGACTAAAAGCCCACAATAACTCCTCATGGTAACCCAAAATTCGGTCCATCAAGCCCAAAGTAACACCACACGTTTTTCCCTTCTATGTTATAACCGAACATCACACAAGAAACCCTATTTTTCCTCTAACAAAGTCGGTTCTCTTCTCTCCTTGTGCTGCTGCTGTTCCGATCCACAACCCACCAAAAAGGAGGCTAAATCTTGTTCCATTCTTGTGTCATTCATCACGTAAGGTAACCATGTTATGCTTATATCAAGGCCTTCGAATTTTTAGGCAAAAACCCTAATCGTTCTTGCCTTGTCTTATCTCTATTTTTCTGCCGATCTACCCAAGAAGGAAGGAGGAGGCTCGTGAGTGATTTTTGTGATGCGTTCTTGATTCTTCGTGTATTCTTCAAGGGTACTAGTATCTTTCTTCCTTGGTTAATCTTTGCATCCATGTTGTTGTTTTGTTAATAAACTTGTCTCATAAAATAACAAAGAAAACCCTAAAATCTAATATATGAAAATCGACTATATATCTATGTGAGATATTTAATTGTTTTGATCATGATAAGACCTGTGATGAGTCGACCTAAACATGTATTAAACTTATCTATAATCGTTATGTGATAAGGAATAAAGATTAGAATGAAAAACCTAAGAGATTTCATGTTAGAATCAAAAACTGCTACTGATCTGGAATATGGTTGGACTTTAATCGGCTGTAACTAAATGGCGTGAATGTATATTTTGATGTTTCTGGAGTCTAGATTGTATTTTAATGAAATAGCTACCTGGAGAAATTTAGTTTGTAATTTTTGGAGGCCTAGAAGGCTACTTTTTGATTTTTGGGAAATCACATGTCTGATCGGATTTGTAAAGTCTGGAAAAACAGTCCGGGTTTTTCATTTTTCATTTTAAAAAAATAACGAATTAGGACATTTCCTTTGAACTGAGTACTATACCACATGTTATCTAATTACTGGAATTTTTGTATAATTTTATAAATTTTCTAGACTGGGTAAGCAGATAGATAATGGTCGGGTGTTTTTAATTGATCCGGTTCTGGAACAGGTTGGGGAAAAGGATTTTTAGTTGGTAACTAGACAACTTAATAAAATCTGGAAAAATTACATAAAATACTTAAGACCCTGGGGAATGTCTGTGAATTTTTATAGATTTTATTTCGAAGGTTTAACATGGTTTATAAATTATGTAAAACGGGTCCAGATGATACTTAAAAACTGTCAAGACATGTAAAAGATTGTAAATTGTTATTTTCCTAAACTAAGGGTTATAAATTGTAAATCATGAAACTTGAAGGTATAATTCGTATAATACGTTAATTTGAGGGTACACTCTATAATCTTGGAAAATAAAATGCTTGATGTGTTAATAAACTAATGAGAGGGATTAAAATGTAAACTATGTGAATCTAGGGTTTCATTTCGTAAATTTGATAAGTAAAGGGATATAAAGTGTAAATTATGAAACCTAAAGGACTAAAAGAGTAACTTGGGGAATCTAAAAGCTAAAAAGGAAACTCTGGATAATTTGTGAATATTAATGAGAATATTGGAAACCTGTTAATTATAGAAACATTCTAAATTTGGAAACCTTCTAAATATAGAAAGTTACTTAAAATGGAAGGGTTTGTAATTCTTGTCTACCCCTCTAGGTGTGAAGAAAGAGAGGTCCTGATCCACTCTGTGTTATCCATTTCTGAGCTTGTGTTTGCTTTGGAATAAGGTACAGATATTCTGACCTTCTCTGTAAGGTTTCCTGTGATCTCTTTCATGATTCTGATCTGTTTAGCCTCTGATTTGATACCTCGCTATGATTCTTTTGCTTTGAACCTTTGATCTCTGATATGAACCTATGCTGTGAAAAACCTTTTTAATTCTGACCTGGAAATGATTTGAGAAAAAGCTATTTTAAAATGATGTTTACAAATATGATACCATACTCTTTTAATTGGGATTTTACTAACTTTCATGAAAACTATTTTAAAAGAATATCTTTATGAAAAACCGTTTTGAAAGATCATTTTATGAAAACTACTCTGAAGGATCATTTTATGAAAACCGTTATTAAAAGATTTATTTAAATGGACTCTTAATTAGAAACCTTTTTAAATGAACTGTTGCTATGGAACTTTGATTATTGACCTTCTGATATTGACCTTCTGATATTGAACCTTCTGATATGACACTCTGATTATGATATGAACCTTTGACCTTTGACCTTTGACCTTTGACTCTCAGTTTGATACCCGAGCCAAAATTTGTTCCCTAGCCATGAAGGTAACATGGCCATGTCTGTGATGCACCACTGACATGACTAGTGTGTAGCCCTAGTGATTTGGTTACACCGTCCCCATTCTGATTCTGTTATGCGCGCTTATATTATATCTGATATGGCCAATATGATTTGTTCTGGGGGGCGAATGGATGCATCCTAGATTTGTTCTGTTTTGTGAAGATCTGATATATCTGATATTTGGTGACTGATGATGGGTGCAATCCACGTCTTTCATGTTCTGGGAGCTAGCTACTCCATATATTTCTGTTGGATACATGAGGTCACCCCTCATATTATCTGGGTACTTGAGAGGCATCCCCTCTGGATTTCTGATATGGTTACATGGATATGATATTTCTGTTTCTGGGCTCGTGGTGGATTACTGTCCTAAACCTTTACTCTCTCTCTCTGTACTTTTACTTATCTATTTCATTATGCTATATCTGTTCTTTTCCTTTTACTTCTATTTCTGTTTGCTTTCATTTCCGTTTATTATATATCTGTTCACTGGGCTTTTTAAGCTCAGCCGCACGTTTCTTTTCGTGTGCGGCAGGTTTTAGTTGGAAGCTGGGTATGAGTGAAGAACTGTTGGACTTAGAAGACCTTGATAGTTATTCTGAAGTAGAAGTCATTAGAAGGATTGCATTGCAGACTTAGTATTTAGCTTTTGTTTCCTTTGTAACCTTGTGTTTTCAGTATTTCATTTGTATCCTTTGAGAATCCTTGTATTACTATTGAATGTATGCTTTGTTTGATCTGATATGAAGCCATTAATGTGATACTTCTACCCTTGCTGGGTTGGGGTGTTACAATTATGGTATCAGAGAAACAGGCTGCGACTTGTAATACATTTACCCTTGACCTGTGAAGTTTGGACCATTAAGTTTCCACTGTAGGCGCTCATAAGATAACCTGTAAGAATTGCTCTAGGATTTCCCTATAGGAACTTAAGTTCTGACCGGTGAGGAATGGGTAGACTATAAGACATTTGTTTAAGTATCATTGTTTCCGCATCACTCTGATCGTACCTTGCTTAAAGCTTGTTGAGATCACTTTTGGAAATTGAAAGCTTGTGCCTTACACCTAAGATTTGAAACCTAATTAAGTTTTGAGACATTGAAACCTGCATAGAAAGTACCTGACACTATTGAACCTTATCTCTAGATTCCGACTATGATATCTGATCAGTTTGTTAATCATCTTGATGCCTCTTCGGGCAATTCTGAGAATCTCCATGGCGATGACGTACTTGATACATTCTGTTGTTTGTCTCCTGCTTTGATAAGCGTCTATGAATCTTCTAACGCCATTTGACTTCGTCTTACCCCTCTCTATCCCTATGAAAAGTCTTGTTGTGTTTAACCATGAGTATAAGATGTTTCCCTCTCACTTTTGAACGATAAGATTTGCCTTGTTGATCCGTCTTTCTTGGATAGTCAACTTCGATTTTATTCTGATAAAGGATTGGTTGATTGAGCATTCGAAATTTTGACAACAATGGCGGCTACCCTGAAGAGTGAAGACATCCTTTACAAGGCAGGAGTGTTGGCGATGCAGAAGAAGAAATCTAGTCAAGACAGCGAACCTAGAACTGATGAAGACATGCACTCTAACTTCCCTATTCACCTTGGTTGTACTAAGATGAATTGAGAGCGGAAGCAGACTCGATGATGAAGGATTTGAAGATCGTGCCAGAAATTCTCATTACTCCATCACATTCCGCGAAGAACCGCAGGAGACTCGACGAACCAGATACAAGTTCATGATTTTGTTTCACTTCCCGAATTATGGACTCACTTAAACTTCGTTATATAATAGTAAGACCCTCTAATGATTTAAGTTCCTGAGAAGCATTTCAGTTCCGTGTCTATTCGTACGTTCGATGATGGCTTTGTTCTGGGGAAATTTTGGCGAATTGTAGAAGATCTGACGCTTGTGGATGGCGTACCTTAATCTGCTAGGCAATCTGGGATTCCGATACTCTTGCAAGTAGTTGTCTTTCCCTTTTGACTATGACATCGATTTTGTTGACCTCTGAGACTATAGAAGTACTAAGTGGATTAAGATAGGTTGTTTTGTTCACAACTTGAGATAAAGTATGATCATCATGAAGGCATAATTATGTGGTGCTGGTATTATTAACGTGATAATACTTACACCATATAACGTGCCCTCATTGTGGCCATAGGATATCTTGGGAAGTACCTAAGAAGTTTAGAACTTGATTCCCGATGGATTATCTGTGATTAGTGAGACCTTAGGTTCATTCTACCTATGCGTATACTCCACTTTCGTTCATTAGATATCTGGATAAGTTTGGACTCTGGTCTTGCATTCGGTTGACCTCAGTTATATATATTTTGAACTCCTTTTAGAACTCCCTACTATTGATAATAATTGATTCGATTTGAAATCTTATTCATATTCAATATGAGCTTCCTGAAGATTCACCTAACGTCCATGAACCTTTTGTTCTGAATCAACCTAATTTGTCTCCTTCTGAGAAATTTGAACCCACCTCGTTTTGATCTGAGTCATGAGGAACGTTTGGTCCGAAAATCTTTTGAAAGAACCTCCTCGGACATAAGGATGTTTGTGATGAACCTTTGCGACTTGCAACGACTTCGTTTAACTTTGCAACTTCAATTTTCGAGGACGAAAATTTTTTTTTAGAGGGGAAGAGTTGTAAAACCCAAAAATTGAACATAATATGAATTTACCACAATGCCCTCGAATTAAAATTTTGAGAACTTAAGAAATCTTATAAGTAACACAAATTGTATTTAACTTAATGTACACCATATATTAAGATACATAATGAAATTAAACTACTTAAGATAATACTTATGCTAATCAAATTTAAAATGTTCTAATCTATATCATTTGTACAAAAATGGCTACACTATGAACACTAACTAGGATTATGACTAAATTTATTGTGTAACAAGTTAACTTGACTAAAAGCCCACAATAACTCCTCATGGTAACCCAAAATTCGGTCCATCAAGCCCAAAGTAACACCACACGTTTTTCCCTTCTATGTTATAACCGAACATCACACAAGAAACCCTATTTTTCCTCTAACAAAGTCGGTTCTCTTCTCTCCTTGTGCTGCTGCTGTTCCGATCCACAACCCACCAAAAAGGAGGCTAAATCTTGTTCCATTCTTGTGTCATTCATCACGTAAGGTAACCATGTTATGCTTATATCAAGGCCTTCGAATTTTTAGGCAAAAACCCTAATCGTTCTTGCCTTGTCTTATCTCTATTTTTCTGCCGATCTACCCAAGAAGGAAGGAGGAGGCTCGTGAGTGATTTTTGTGATGCGTTCTTGATTCTTCGTGTATTCTTCAAGGGTACTAGTATCTTTCTTCCTTGGTTAATCTTTGCATCCATGTTGTTGTTTTGTTAATAAACTTGTCTCATAAAATAACAAAGAAAACCCTAAAATCTAATATATGAAAATCGACTATATATCTATGTGAGATATTTAATTGTTTTGATCATGATAAGACCTGTGATGAGTCGACCTAAACATGTATTAAACTTATCTATAATCGTTATGTGATAAGGAATAAAGATTAGAATGAAAAACCTAAGAGATTTCATGTTAGAATCAAAAACTGCTACTGAACTGGAATATGGTTGGACTTTAATCGGCTGTAACTAAATGGCGTGAACGTATATTTTGATGTTTCTGGAGTCTAGATTGTATTTTAATGAAATAGCTACCTGGAGAAATTTAGTTTGTAATTTTTGGAGGCCTAGAAGGCTACTTTTTGATTTTTGGGAAATCACATGTCTGATCGGATTTGTAAAGTCTGGAAAAACAGTCCGGGTTTTTCATTTGTCATTTTAAAAAAATAACGAATTAGGACATTTCCTTTGAACTGAGTACTATAACACATGTTATCTAATTACTGGAATTTTTGTATAATTTTATAAATTTTTTAGACTGGGTAAGCAGATAGATAATGGTCGGGTGTTTTTAATTGATCCGGTTCTGGAACAGGTTGGGGAAAAGGATTTTTAGTTGGTAACTAGACAACTTAATAAAATCTGGAAAAAATTACATAAAATACTTAAGACCCTGGGGAATGTCTGTGAATTTTTATAGATTTTATTTCGAAGGTTTAACATGGTTTATAAATTATGTAAAACGGGTCCAGATGATACTTAAAAACTGTCAAGACATGTAAAAGATTGTAAATTGTTATTTTCCTAAACTAAGGGTTATAAATTGTAAATCATGAAACTTGAAGGTATAATTCGTATAATACGTTAATTTGAGGGTACACTCTATAATCTTGGAAAATAAAATGCTTGATGTGTTAATAAACTAATGAGAGGGATTAAAATGTAAACTATGTGAATCTAGGGTTTCATTTCGTAACTTTGATAAGTAAAGGGATATAAAGTGTAAATTATGAAACCTAAAGGACTAAAAGAGTAACTTGGGGAATCTAAAAGCTAAAAAGGAAACTCTGGATAATTTGTGAATATTAATGAGAATATTGGAAACCTGTTAATTATAGAAACATTCTAAATTTGGAAACCTTCTAAATATAGAAAGTTACTTAAAATGGAAGGGTTTGTAATTCTTGTCTACCCCTCTAGGTGTGAAGAAAGAGAGGTCCTGATCCACTCTGTGTTATCCATTTCTGAGCTTGTGTTTGCTTTGGAATAAGGTACAGATATTCTGACCTTCTCTGTAAGGTTTCCTGTGATCTCTTTCATGATTCTGATCTGTTTAGCCTCTGATTTGATACCTCGCTATGATTCTTTTGCTTTGAACCTTTGATCTCTGATATGAACCTATGCTGTGAAAAACCTTTTTAATTCTGACCTGGAAATGATTTGAGAAAAAGCTATTTTAAAATGATGTTTACAAATATGATACCATACTCTTTTAATTGGGATTTTACTAACTTTCATGAAAACTATTTTAAAAGAATATCTTTATGAAAAACCGTTTTGAAAGATCATTTTATGAAAACTACTCTGAAGGATCATTTTATGAAAACCGTTATTAAAAGATTTATTTAAATGGACTCTTAATTAGAAACCTTTTTAAATGAACTGTTGCTATGGAACTTTGATTATTGACCTTCTGATATTGAACCTTCTGATATGACACTCTGATTATGATATGAACCTTTGACCTTTGACCTTTGACCTTTGACTCTCAGTTTGATACCCGAGCCAAAATTTGTTCCCTAGCCATGAAGGTAACATGGCCATGTCTGTGATGCACCACTGACATGACTAGTGTGTAGCCCTAGTGATTTGGTTACACCGTCCCCATTCTGATTCTGTTATGCGCGCTTATATTATATCTGATATGGCCAATATGATTTGTTCTGGGGGGCGAATGGATGCATCCTAGATTTGTTCTGTTTTGTGAAGATCTGATATATCTGATATTTGGTGACTGATGATGGGTGCAATCCACGTCTTTCATGTTCTGGGAGCTAGCTACTCCATATATTTCTGTTGGATACATGAGGTCACCCCTCATATTATCTGGGTACTTGAGAGGCATCCCCTCTGGATTTCTGATATGGTTACATGGATATGATATTTCTGTTTCTGGGCTCGTGGTGGATTACTGTCCTAAACCTTTACTCTCTCTCTGTACTTTTACTTATCTATTTCATTATGCTATATCTGTTCTTTTCCTTTTACTTCCATTTCTGTTTGCTTTCATTTTCGTTTATTATATATCTGTTCACTGGGCTTTTTAAGCTCAGCCGCACGTTTCTTTTCGTGTGCGGCAGGTTTTAGTTGGAAGCTGGGTATGAGTGAAGAACTGTAGGACCTAGAAGACCTTGATAGTTATTCTGAAGTAGAAGTCATTAGAAGGATTGCATTGCAGACTTAGTATTTAGCTTTTGTTTCCTTTGTAACCTTGTGTTTTCAGTATTTCATTTGTATCCTTTGAGAATCCTTGTATTACTATTGAATGTATGCTTTGTTTGATCTGATATGAAGCCATTAATGTGATACTTCTACCCTTGCTGGGTGGGGGTGTTACATGCTTGCTAAGGTAATCGAAGTCAGAATTGTTACCGGTACTCGCATACTACAAAAAGTATTTCTTCCTCGAATTCTGTTGTTCAACAGAGACGAGCATCTGCCATTTATATTCAAAAGGAAGCAGTTCCCGGTAAAAGTATGCTACGCAATGACCATCAACAAAAGCCAAGGCCAGTCACTGAACAAGATCGGTGTGTACTTACCAGAACCCATTTTTGGTCATGGCCAGTTATACGTTGCACTTTCAAGAGCCACATCTCCTGACGGGCTAAAAATCCTCATCAAAGATCAGCTCAACAGACCACCGAATACAACAAAAAATATCGTCTACAGGGACTTTTTAGAAACCATTATCGGAAGCCAGGTCTTATTCATAACAAATACATTGCACATATTCTTTCGCATTTCTGTCTTGGTATTTATGCATATGACCCAAGCACAGGTACAGCGAACAGAATATATTATTCTAATACTTAGAGATTGTATAGGGCTGAACCAATCACTAATTTTCTCTAGAAGAAATATAGGACCAGTTATATTTTTAGATGTTTTCTTTGCTTAGCCTATTACTGATTAGCAGATTGCTGGTGCCATGTAACGTCTATTATGTTGCTATATTTGTTAGCTATATTTTTACATATTTTCTCCCTTATTACTGAATCACAAGTGACTGAACATCCAGCTCATTAAACTCATATAGGGTAATATGCATTTTTCTTTTACCCAGAGTCAGATCAGCGAACCCAGATAGGGTCTAATAAACATATTTTGCTTCCTAATGCTAATGCACAAGTAACTAAACCCATATAGGATCAGTTATATTTTTAGATGTTTTCTTTGCTTAGCCTATTACTGATTAGCAGATTACTGATGCCATGTAACGTCTATTATGTTACTATTTTTCTTAGCTATATTTTTACAGATTTTCTCCCTTATTACTGAATCACAGGTGACTGAACCCATATAGGGTCTCATATCTTATTTTAACCCTTGCGAAGTGTATCTATGTTAGTTATATTTTTACAGATTTTGTTACCTGCTGTCAAAAGACCAGTTCAGTAAACCCATATAGGGTGACACGCATTCTACCAGCATGCTTATACTGACGAAAAATCAGACACAGACTTTGCTACATCTGATTTGACAATTACATGTACGGTCCTATAGACAAGAGAATAGACCATGCCTACAGAGACTTCTTTTGCGTGCACTTAACAATGCGCAGATCAGTGAACCCACATAGGGTCTAATAAACAGATTCTCTCAAATCTGATTCCCTTACCTTTCTGATGGAGCCGGATACACATCATAATATATTGCTAAACCACAGGTAAGTAAACCCATATAGGATCAGTTCTGTTTTTACAGACTGGACTCATGTGTCATCTAATATTTTACTATGTTTCTTACCTATATTTTTACAGATTTTGTATCCTATTACTAAATCACAGGTGACTAAACCTATATACAATCTAATATCTTATTTTAACCCTTGCGGATTATATCTATGTTAGTTATATTGTGACAGATTTTGTTACCTACTGTCAAAAGGCTAGCTCAATGAACCCATATAGGGTCACACACATTCCACCGCCATGCTTATACTGATGAGAAATCGGACACAGATTTGGCTACATCTGATTTGACAGTTACATGTACGGTCCTATAGACAAGAGAATAGGCCCACCCTTTTATAATGTTCTAAGAATGGATACGTTCGGAGACATCTTTCGCGTGTACTTTACGGAGACCACAACCATATATTTCTTCCCATGTAATACCGATACATTTTTCGAACCAAGGTAAAGCTGTACTAGACTGACTCCTGCTAACACCAACTCTCATGTGGTGGTTACTTGGATACAGTTTATTGGCTATGCATTTTTGCTAACAACTACCTTTTCTTACTTATTACACCTATTTATATATGATCTCATCTATCGCTGCATCATTATGATACAGGAAAATGTCACATGATACTTCACTGGCAACGATAACAAGGTCTGCAGGAAAAAGGCCAGCAACAGATCTTGAAATTGTTGGACTTGGTAATCTCAAACCATCAGACGTAGGAAAGGCAATATGCGTACGAGTATATCGCAAATGGACAGTTACAGATACCAGAGGAATAAAGCAGCCAACTTTGAGCGTTATATTACTTGATCAGCAGGTTATGTTAATCTGCATCATGCCTTTTAATACACATTAAATTTCCCATTCTTAATATTTGTGTTTTTCTTTCATATTATAGGGTGGCGCCATACAGGCAAATGCAGAAGGCCGCGAAAAGACAAGATTTGATAACATCCTTCAAATCAATGCTACATACACAATCACCGGATTCGGTCTTCTAGACACCAAAAAATGGATGCAGACATTACCTAATCGCTTCACCTTGATATTAGGGAGGGTCACTGATGTTCAGCCCTATACTGGAACCAGCTTTCCACTACATCATTTCAACTTTGCCACATACACCCAGTTACTTCAGCGTGCAGACAAAAACACTGTAATACTAACAGGTACATATTAATATTAGTAACAATCACACAATAAAAAATAGTATAACTGCACATTATGTCACTACAGATTACATAGGATGTGTCCTTTCTGTTGGTGATATCCGTGAACCAAAGCCACCCAATACAAAACAAATTGTCTGGAGAGACATCATACTTCGTAACCTAGAGTAAGTTAATCATATGAACTCTTTTTTGAATAACAGGCATTCATACGAACTCTTTTTTGAATAACAGGAATTCTAAATAACAACTCACTAACGTATTTTTCCATATGCAGAGGGGACACTGTCAGATTCACCCTTTGGAATGAGAAAGCTCAAGAATTTAACATCAGTACTTACGAAAAAGAACCTAAACCAACCGTGATGGCGGTCAGTTCATGCTGGGTAAAGACATACAAAGGTACCATCATTGCCACAGACCCACGTTTAAAAGATATTAACAGAATAAATTCTAACAAAGCCACAAACAAATGCAGGGTTGCAACTATCAAGCACACCTGCAACTTACTACTATTTCAACCCTCCTATTCCTGAAACAGATTACATCCTAAGCATGTCAGTTGTTCTCCTTTTCTTTTAACACATTTACCTAATTTTTTAAACATCTACCTAACTTGCTATATCCTTGTAGGTATGAACAGTTGCTCCCACCACCAGTGATACAGAATGTACGCACATACCGCTATGATAACATAGAAGATGAAAAGAAAAGAAACAGAGCTACAATAGATGAGCTTCTACGAGAAGATCCAAGAAACCAAACAGTCAGTACTTCTATCAAACTTACAACTACTAGCTTTGTATTTGCCATGTAACTGTTTTAATCTATAACTACCTTTTACAGAATGTTAGATTCACAGTCGTTGCAACAATTGAAGAAGTTGTTGTTGGCATACCGTGGTTCTACCGCAGATGCCATGACTGTAGGCGGAAAATATTTGATGACCGCCCACATGTACAGTGTGAGACGCCAGCTCCAACACAGCCGAATGATTACAGGTGCAAATAACCAAAAACAGTTTATAAGCAACACAAAAAAACTCTTAATATTGTATAATCAACTCACCTATGTTTAATACGTATGCAGTTATTCCTTTAGACTATTGATTTCTGACAACAATGGAGTTTTAACGTTAACATGCTTCAATAATGAGGTACATTCAATAGTCACAGAAGTCAACAAAGTTGTCTCAGAAGAAGGCTACACCGATGCGTACACAGTCCCACCACATTTAGCAGCCCTCGAAGGAACCACGCATTTGTTTCAGCTGCACTTCTCGCCAGATTCTACAAAAGAAAATCAGAGCTATGTGCTTGATAGCGTGATGGAAACTGGTCCACATCTACTGCTACCGCCTGAACAGAACATTGCCTTGCTAACAGAAGCTGAACCCGAGTCACCAACTGAAGAAGGTTGTCATTTCACAAGCTGTTGTCTGTTTCGTGTGCTTGGTAACTTTTTTTTGCATGATAATTAACTGAACTCTGTCAGGTGCTACTTTCGAACCTCCGGTTACTCCTACTTCACCTGGAATTTTGCAAGCAACCACTCCTACTACAATAGAGACTACTAGCCATTTACAAGACCAACCAAAAAAGACAGAGGTACCAAGAACATCTGCTCGAAGACGAATCTTAACAGATAACAAGCGAGAGGATACAAGCAATGCAGTAAAAAAACCAAAACCAATTGTCCGTAAATAACTGAAGATTCAAGTGCCACGGTTCAATGACATGTTAGCTTTTTTTTCTTTAAAACAACATCTAAACCACTATCGACTGTAATGCAACACTATACTACTGTTAGTTTTTAATGCAATGTTTTATGTATGTATATTGCTATCTATTGCTGCCCCGCCGCAACGCGGCGGTTCGTAGCACTTCTCGTTAACATAAAATTTGGCATGTTTTTAGTCATCTAGATTATTTTGTTTTGTAACGATAATTTTTTCCGTTCAAATTTATTATTTACGTTTCTTTTATACTTCGTCCTAAGTTAATTATCTATTACTAGAATTATATAAGAATTTGAATCGAGTTTTTATACTTGATGTTATTATAACAAAGTTTAATAAGACTATAAATTAATTAGTTAAAATTTTGTCATCTTGCAAAACAGAAAAGAAATAAATAATTATTTTGAAACCGAGAGAGTTAATTTATTTGAATTTGAACTAGACAAAAAATGTTTATACAAAAATATAAAAAAGCTAGAAGCGATACGAATACAAACATTGTGACACGATAAATTGATAAATTACAAACGCCCTTAGGAAAAAAAATAACAATAACCACCTATAAACATCAACACATGTAAGAACATATGTTTTATCGAGCTTCATTCATCTTCAATTGGGAAAATACTTGGCTTTCACTAGGAAAACTCGAGTCTGAGCTCTCATTAACTTCGGAATTATCATTGGTATGAGAGGGCAAACGATCAATCTTTATCATAGACAACTGAAACGATGTGTTCATTGTACTATCTTCATGTGGCTCTATATTTGCCATCGTTTGTTGAAGCTTCATCGTGTATAGTAAATCATACAACACAGTATTCATACTTGGCCTCTCATCTCCTGTTGGTTTTAAACATCTTTCCACTATTTCCAAAAACTTCCTTAATGAATTCGGGTTTATTTTACCCGCCAGAAACGGATCAATTATATTCTCAACTTCTCCATTTCGTATTCTTGTAGTTGCCCAATCTGCCAAATTGGCTTCTTGATAAGGAAGCCTATTATCAAGTGCTCGCCTAGCACAAAGTACTTCAATTAACACGACTCCAAAAGAGTAAACATCTATTTTCGGAGTTACCTCCATACATGTTATATATTCAGGATCCAAATACCCAAAACTCCCTTTAATACCCGAGACCTCATTATCTTCCTCACTAATTAACCGCGATATACCAAAATCAGCCACTTTTGCAACATAATTTTTGTCAAGCAAAATATTTGTTGACTTGAAATCACGATGAATTATCCCCGCACCTGTGTGAAGGTAGTCTAACCCTCGAGACGCACTAATGCAAATTTCAAGTCTTTGAGTCCATGAGAGAATTGGGAGATTTTCATTTGTATCATACAAATGATCTTGAAGAGTACCCTTTTTCATAAACTCGTATACAAGTATCATCTCAGATTTTTCGTCACAATACCCGATTAAAGAAACAAGATGACGGTGTCGTATTTTTGACAACACCATAATCTCCATCATAAACTCGGGTTGACCCTGGCCATGACCCTTTTCGCCCCGTTTCACAGCAACTATCATACCATCAGAAAGAGTCCCTTTATAAACCTTGCCAAAACTGCCTTTTCCTATCATTAACATCTCATCAAAGTTATTTGTCGCTTGCAAGATATCTGCTAACTGGAATTTAAGGTTGAGATTCAAATTAGGAATTGGTGATTAATGGTTTTGGGTGAAGTTGATACTTATGCTCAAACTTCGACCATACGGTGATACCATGTTAGATTCTGTTTTCGCCTCTACCAGCGGCTTTGATTTCCGGTATTTTGACCTGATCAAGAAACCTAAAACCAAAACTAAAACCACACCTCCAACAACACATCCAATCACAATATGCACTTTTTTCTCATTCTTCTTCCCATCTGTCCGAAGACCAACCACACCCGAATTCGTCAATAACTCCATGATCTCAAGCCCATTCAAGAACACAGTCTGATTATTACCTCTAATCACCCCGATACTAATACTTACATTATCAAATTCACCAGAATCCACTACAAAATCAAAATAAAACGGAACTTGTGGTGAGTACGCTATTTGACCCAGTGGAATATCTTTCATGTAATGGCTATAAATGAAAAGGCTAAAGGCGTCATTAGCACTCCCGCGGACGGGGCTCATAAAGTCACAAAAATGAGCTCTGATTAAGAACATGGAATTCTTAGTGACCCTAAAATTCCATGTTATATTGACCTCTTTGTCGGTCAGGCTTCTGGCTATTGAGTAAACATCAACAGGAGCAATATACGGGGTTGCCGCCTTGGGATCAGAGCTAGGTGTCATACCAGGTTTAGACTCGCTCTTTGCTGGCACATTGCTGAAGAGGAAAGGCTCATCAGGGGTCCAACTTCGTCTTAAAGGGTCACGTTCTGGGTTTATGGTTCGTCCACCAACGTTAATTCTGTATATTGGGTTGAAAGCATATGATGTTGAAATGTTATACATATCGCCATTTGGTCCTTTTGGTGATAAACGAGGCGTACCATCTGTCCCGTCTATGAAAAGATCATTTGGTGTTGTAAAAGCTTCAATGGCGTTTACAAAAGCATAAGAAGATCCAGTCGACGGTGTGAAATCAAGTCTGAATTTTTTAACATTCCCAATAGGAACAATAAAATCTTTGATTACAATCTTGTTTTCGAATTTATAATTGGATAACAACAAGAACCCAAAGACTTGTACGTTGATTATCGAATTATGTAATTCAAACTCATTAGTAGAAAACGGAGAAAAATGTAGGAGTACCATTACAAAAGTGTTCTTTTCATCTACTTCGAGATTGTAGGATGTTTTCTTAGTGAAAACTCTTACTGTCTGGTAAATTGAAGTCGGGCTGCTGTTGTTTTGTACGGCTTTGTGACTACCCGAGACTGAAAATGTAGAAGGACTGTCATCGCCAACAAAATGGTTTCTAGTGAAAACGATATCCGAGTTTGAACCACAGTTGATAAAGTAGCAGTTAGGGACCACATATTGTCTTTGTGAGGATGCTAGCGAGAGTAACGAAAACAGAATGATGGAAGATAGACAAAGGTTGGACTTCATTGAAGGAAACAAGTGACTCATTATTGGTTTGAGCTATCAAAAAAGCTTTGCTTATGAACCATATGTAATAAATCCAAACTATATTGCATTATTTAATATGCCATAACAAATGTGTGTATTGGTTTTGTTCACATGAAGATGAAGACAATATGGGAAAAAAGTAATTGACCAAGACTCAAGAGTATGTATATGTGGCTGTGAAGGGATCTTTGAAGTTTGAACAACTAGAGTAACCAATAAGCAATATGGCGTTGATGAATGGAATTACTTTGTTAACCAAAGTTTTATGTTTTTCAGCATCATCTGTATATCTATAATTTGAACTAGAATTAGAATCATGTTAAAACATTCTTAATAATATCTAAACAGCTAATGTTGAATAAGCTAACAATCCTTGTGCAGCCACATCAATCTTGTAGATGCATGAATTATCTCCCTGCAACTTCAACATGTGTTTAACCCAACTTAATTATCTATTTAATCTGAAGTTAACTACATAACTCATTTAATTAATTAACTCACTTCTAAGTATAGAAGAGTAGTTAATAATGTTAAATTATTAGAATATAAATACATAGATGATGCCTTTTCAATCAAGTTACGCAAATAAAGACAACAAAACTTCAATTATTTCATGTATATATGCCTAAAATCAATAAGAACAAAAGTTTGTCAATTGGCTATTGGCTACTCATGTTCTTTAAAAATCTCTTCACAGCCACCGGTTATAAGTCTTTAGTCTTTGCTGATATTAGATGGAATAGGCTTTTGTTTTGTATCTGATTTGGGGTATGTCCCAATATTACTCATATGTTATTGTTTAGTGCAAAATGTGTGATGAGTATGGATTGGGTTTAGTTTGTGTATTAGGCTGCCTAGGTGGACCGCCAATTAATGAAATCTGCACTAATTCAAGTAATGAAGTGATTCCCAGCACAAATGAAAACAAACTGTTAGCCTTACCGTGGGGACGGACCCCACGATTAAGCTCCGGCGTGAGAGTAGTAATCATGTTTTGTCAAAGAATATGTATGTATTGGGATGTGTGAGAAAGTCATACCTCGCAAATGTTTTGAAAGTTTCCTTTTATAGGCGAGTCGGGTACTAGAGTTTCCTAGTATTTCGCTTATTTTGTTAGTAGCCAGAGTAGGACCCTTGTCGGGAAAGGATCCGCTCTAATCGTGGTTGCGGACATAGATCATCTTCCGCGGGCCTTGGTTGGTCCACTGCAGGATTCCGGGAGCACCCTTAAGATGACCTACATGCGTCTTTGCTTGCTTGGACCGCCACTCGTTTGTCTTTGGGCTTGGTGGTGGTCCAGTATTTGTCTGTCTGTTCTGTTCGGTTGGGCCGGAGCCCAAATGTGTATAATACAGTCCAGGCCCAATAGGCATGCTAAATGTATTATACGTCATCAAGTCCCCCTAGTCTAGTGCGTTCATTGCGTGCGTTCTTGTTGGTAGTGTACGGTGAATGTTACTAGACTAAGGTTCTGTTGTGTTTCCGCTCCGTAGTTGACTGCTTGTTTACGATGTTTCCTTGCATTTAGTAGGTCGTGGGGAACGTGGATCGTTTTTGGCTTTTCACCTTCTGACTAATTTGACCAAGTGGACCCTTTGTCTTACTCTTGTCCTCATCTTTTAATTTTGATCCCCACCGTTGACTTACCCGTTCTTACCACGTGTCATCATCTTTTCTTATCTTGAATTAAACGTACCTTGGGTATAAATACTTGATTCGGTTTTTACTGTTTTCTTTTTCCTCTTCCTCATTTTCTTCCATTTGTGTTTTCTTCAAGCTTTTGTGGGCTGTCGCATTTTTCTCCGAAATACTTTTGAGTTTCAAGTTAGATCTTGATACTTTTGCTTCCATCGTGGGTACTATTGCGGATGTTAAATCCTATTTTTCTCAGAGACCACTTAATCAATTTTTGTAAAGAGTTTTACATTCCCCCAAAGGTTCATCCGATGTTACCTAATCCCAGCCAAACCACACAAGATCATCCTTCTGGAAAGATTGGTGTGTTTTTTTTTTTTTTTTTTTTTTTTTTTTTTTTTTTTTTTTTTGGAAAGATTTTTTTGTTTTTTTTTAAACTTTTGATTAGTTGTGCAGCGATGGACTTATCCGTCCTTATCAAGGTTCCAGATCCTTCCAAACTGAAAGTCGGTGCTAGGAAGCGTTTGGAGGGTGAACCTAAACTCCTTGAAAGCACTATTGGGCGAATTGTTCCGTTTCCTTCTTTTGCACCCGTTCATACGGATAGTGAGCTTGGTGTTGGTGTTGATGAATTATTCATTGATGGTGGGGGTGCGGGTTCATCTAATCCCGCTGCTGGTGGTGAGGGTGTGGAGCAGGGTGGTTCTGGTGCTGAGCATTGATTGGCCATAGTAACTGAGAATGTTGAGCTGGAGGATGTTGCGATGGAGCTTAAACAAAAGAAGAGAAAAGAAGCTATTCCTGCCGGCGAGTCTTCCCCTCCTGCTAAAAAACTAAAGGAAAATTATGGGTTTTCTGACAAACCATCTATTGGTAGCCGATCCATCAAAAGGCTATTAGCTGGTAGCGTTCTTAATTCTGAGGTTGGCGTTAGGGCTTTGTCAACCCATCCTATCCTTGCTTCCTCCATATCTATTTTGCCGGAGCAAGATTCTGTTATTGGTCCTAACCTCCGCAATGTGCATCCTACCGAGAGGTTGTTATCTCTTCAGATTCTTCTCATCAATTTGGTACCAATGCCATTGATGCTGAGGTTAATTCTTTTGTTAGGCCTCATGTTCCGGTGGTGACCACGGCCGCTAATGCTACTGCCATTGTTGCCATTGTTGCGCTTTCTAAAGATAAAGAGAAAATTGTTGATCAATCTCTGTTTTTTTATGCTTCTTTGTCCACCAGTAGTTCCAAACCGAATGCTGGAGGTTTTTCAGATCTTTCTAATAGTGATTTTCTTATTGGGGGTATTCGTGCTGCGGTTGATGTGGACTCCGACCTTCTGGGAAAGACCTATGTTCCAAAGTGGAACGTAACTTATGGTTCTAATCTTGATGATTCCATAGAGTGCCGCGAGATGATCAGCGAATTCGCTCCTCTTTGCTTTTTTGCATATGTTCGTGATATGGATCATGACCAACTATTTTCTGAGTTTAATATTAGCACGGCCCGCTAGACAGTTTTGAATGCTGAGGTACGGATACGGGCTGAGTTGAATATTAAAGAAAAGAGGAGATTATCCGCTCAATGTGACGATCAGGTTAACTTGCTGAAAGTCAAGGAAGAAGAAATTATAGGGCTAAAGGCTAAATTGTCCTTGATGGAAGCCGAAGCCGCTGAGTCAAGTCGACTTTGCGCCCGAGTTTCCGCTTTGGAATCTTCTGTAAGTTCCTTGAGGGAGCGGAACTTCACGCTTAAGAGAGAACGGGACTTTCTGAACGTGAAGGTAACATAACTTCAGTCTTCCGTTGAGGAGAAAGAACATGAGCTTGCAGGTTCGAATACTGTGGTTGCAACTGTACAATCTCGGAATGACACTCTTGCAAGTCAGGTATGTACCTTCTAGTTTTTGGCCATCTTCATGTTGTTTTCTTCTTCTCTTCCTTTCTTTCCCTTTTTTTTATTTTTTTTAATTTATTTTTTATTTTTTATATATATCTGTTGTGCTTCCCTCTGTGTCATAGGTGCATGCACTGGAGGCTACGTTGGAAGGTTTAGAGGATCAGTTTGAGAAGATTCAGGATGCTCAGATGGATGAAGTTGTCGGCAAGTTGGCCAAGCTAGATGCTGATCTTTCAGCAATGGCTATGCACCTTGATGAGGAATTCTATCCGCGTTTGCTCACCGTTATAGCTAGCCGAAGATGGTTGCTGACATATGGCATGAAGGTTGTTGTCATTAAATGCCTAAACTCTCCTGAATGCCTTGCGGCTATAGCGAGAGCTTTGAGCTATGCGATGGTGAAGGGGGTGTAGGATGGGTTGGCGGCTGGTAAGGCAGATACTAGCCTTTCAAATGTTGCTGCTTATATTCCTTCGGCGGAAGCAGATCACCAGTCTGCGTTGCAAACGCTTTGTGATGTTGAGTTTCCTTTGTTGGCTGCTTTGGTAGCGCACAAAGATGCCAGTATTAAAGACGTCATGAATCTGCTCCGTCTTGAGGGTCCTCTTGTGGATGTTCCTGGCATGGCTGATTTACAACCTGATCCAGAGCAACTTGTTATTCCTGTTCATAACCGTAAAGATAATGTTGTCGTTGGCAGTACTTTCTTTGGCTACTCATCGGGCGGCCCTTGCTGATGTCTATGCTCCTTTGGCTGAGCCTTTATCCGTTGATACCCTGATGGGTGCAGCGGCGGTTCCTATCATTGAGCCAGACATTACCGCGACCACTACTGCCTTGCCTTCATCTGCCGTTGCTACGACTTCTTCCGGACCTATCTTGAAGAAAGATTGTGAAATAGCAAATGCGGCTGTTCTCGGTACCCATGAGGGTGATCAGGTCAATACCGGAAGTGATGCTTCTTTCGTCTCTTCTGTTGGGAAAGAAATTGAGTCTACTTCGGTTCAAGAATCTTTTGGTTAGGTTTGTCCGTGCCGGAACTTCATGTGGTCCTTTGTACTAGTTTGTTTTTGAACGTGTTCTTGCAAGTTATATGTTTGTCAAACGATATTTATGCTTTTTATGAACGTTTGTTCTTTGTTTGCTGTGATTATTTACGGTCTTTTAGTATGGCTTTCTATGTTGTGTTTCTCATGACTTTTGTTTTGCTATTATTCTAAGGTCGTACTGGTTCGCTTATCTAATAGTCTTGTTTGAATATTTGTGGGTTATTCTCATGGTACCGGGCTTGCAATACCTCTTATGTACTTTGAGTGGATTGTTAGGTTACTCACCCTTTTGTTATATAGAATAACATTCTTGGGAATTGTAATTTGATGATTACAAAACAAGAAGGACTAATATTGACAAAGAGCTAAACTTCAATGCTGGAAGAATATTCAGGAAATCAGTTTAATTGATTAGGAAGATTTCATAATATTCTGTCTTATCTCTTGTAAACCCTAGCATTCTCTATTATATAAAGAGATGTAGGTTGTTAGTTTTGAGCATCCAAAAATGTAGATTGATTGTGTGTGTTGTTTAGCAAACGTGTGTTTGTACACGTTTGCTTGTTAGTAGTTGTTCGTTTCATTGATGAATAAAGAAACGCGTTTCAGTTAAATATCACAACCTTGTTAACATTATTGTTATTGTCAATTCCGCAATATTATCAATGATGTTTTCCTAGATGGGCTTAAATGGGACTCAACAATTGGTATCAAAGCGGGTGGCTCTCGATATCTAGGATCTACAAGGTTGGTGATGGAGCAGATTCGAAGAATAAGTAGCAGATCTGGAGTATGTAATCGTACAGCAGCAGGTTTTGAAATCGTATGAGGTAATCGTATTTTTTTTTAACAGATCTGGTTGGCTGTTTTAATCAAAATAGCTTCATATTATTCATTGTGGGGTACGATTAAATAATTTATCCTCGTACTGATTGAGCAATAAATTGGTCGGTGGTCAAACAACAAATTAAATGGTGAAGACACTTTAATTGGTGCTGCTGGCATACAGTTGAATTTAATTGGTCGAATACTGTTTGTGGGGCTAATATTTATTATCTCTTACTGATTGTTATTCGATTATATTAATTGGGGTGTTATTAAGTGGCTCTCCTCGTTGATCGGCTGAATGATTGTGGGACTGCTAAGCTGTTTGTCATGTACTGAGTTGCTATTGGATGCTCAATTGGTCGATATATGATAAATTGATTGTCACGTGATTTTGGTCAACGCATGGCTTATATTAAAATTATTAATTGATGTTGACGTGGGGTCGATGGTGCATATTTTAAATTATTGGAAGGTGTTGCTGTTGATTGCTTTGTATCACGTGGGATTGTATATTGGCTCAGTTTTGCAGCAGATCAGTGTATCATTCGATATTTGACTTTTAGGTCTGGTTTTGGTTAAGTCTATTTACCAGACTTAATAGGTCTGTTATCACATGGTTAAGTCTGCTTGTGTATTCGGTTAGGTCTGCTTTCGAAAATTAAGTCTGGCACCAGGCTTAATTAGATCTGGTCTTCGAATATTAATTCTGCTCATGGGTGTTCGTTAATTTTGGTTTTCGGTGAATACTGGTTGCTCAAGTTTTTGATCTTGGATGATATGATGGCTTGGTTTATTATTTTGGTTTGGTGTCTACGAGCTGTTTCCTAACGTAATGATGTCGTGAGGTCCGGGACCACACGAATTATTATTGGGTTTGATCTAGGATCAAATGGTCAGTTATGGTGAGGATGGTCTAGGACCCCAAGACCCATGACTAAGGTGTATAAACATGTCTTGTTCGTACTAAATCAGATACTATTTTAAGCCGAATTGAAGTCCGAGATTCAAGAGATGGATCACGATACATTCTTTATTTTTATGGCTTGTGTTGGGTGATTATTTGAAGAAGAAAAGTGAATATGATCTATTTGATGTTGTAGTTGAGTTTCACAGGTGCGTGTTCTTATCATATCTCAAATGGCTAGTCACATTTGGAGATAACTTGCTTGTTTTATACGGTGGTGACAAAGACTTGATGAATATAGCAAAAGTGTGTGATCTATTGTACCTCCCCTGTGCTTAATGCTCACATTTGCTAGAATTTATCAAGAGGTCCTGGTAGCCTACTTCTTGAGATAAGTTTGGAGTCACGTGGATAGTGCAAGATATAAGACGCAAGTTTGGGAGATTCAACTTCTTCATCATGTTCGTTATATTCAGTTTTCTTCATCAAGTGATCAGTTCATAGAGCCTACCGAGTTCGTGATTCAAGAGATGGTAAACATGCTTGGTTTCAGGGGAAGCTTGTTTAACCATCTACATGTACCACTTAAGGGGAAGCGTTTTTATTCAAGTTGCATTGAAGATCCCTATTGGATGATTACAAAAAGGGGAAGAAGATCGTTGCAGCTTATTATTTGTGGTGACATGTTCAAGTCAAGGGGAAGCATTGAAGATTGTTTTGTAATATCAAATAGGGGAAGATTGTTGGGAATTGTAATTTGATGATTACAAAACAAGAAGGACTAATATTGACAAAGAGCTGAACTTCAATGCTGGAAGAATATTCAGGAAATCAGTTTAATTGATTAGGAAGATTTCATAATATTCTGTCTTATCTCTTGTAAACCCTAGCATTCTCTATTATATAAAGAGATGTAGGTTTTTAGTTTTGAGCATCCAAAAATGTAGATCGATTGTGTGTGTTGGTTAGCAAACGTGTGTTTGTACACGTTTGCTTGTTAGTAGTTGTTCGTTTCATTGATGAATAAAGAAACGCGTTTCAGTTAAATATCACAACCTTGTTAACATTATTGTTCTTATCAATTCCGCAATATTATCAATGATGTTTTCCTAGATGGGCTTAAACGGGACTTAACAAATAACATTCTTGGGTCATGCCCGAATGTGTGCGCGTCTTACTCACATATGTAAATGACTTTGCAAAGTGAAAGATAAAGACTTATTAAAGCAAACTAGTGAAGGTAGCTAATCTTCACCTTTTCATTGAAATTTTAAAAAAGAACATAGTACAATAGATAAGATAGTTTGAAATGCAAATACCTACTGCGGAATCCGCATTAGTGGTTTGCCTACATTTGGTTTATATAGCACCTCTTGAGGTTACAAACATTCCATGTCCGTGGTAGTTGATTCCCTTCTTGATCTTTTAGCTTGTATGCCCCTTTTCCTAGTGCTTCCGTGACCTCATACGGTCCTTCCCACTTGGGCCCTAGCTTTCCACCCTCTTTAGCATGGCTTGCGTCATTGTTTCGGTATACCAGGTCTCCAGGTTTGAAGCTCGTGTTACGGACCTTGGAGTTGTAATATTTTTCCATTTTTACTTTGCTTTTTGCTTCGCGAATTATTGCTGCCTGCTCTCTTCTTTCTTCCAAGATATCCAAGTTGATTTCCAAAGCTTCATCATTTTGTGCTATATCTACCTCCGTCGTTCTCCACATGGGCATTCCTATCTAAGATGGGATAACAACCTCCGTTCCATATGTTAATGCGAACGGGGTGTCCCCATTGCCATACTTAATCAATGTGCGGTGTGCCCATAGAACATGTGACAATTCTTCTATCCAATTGTTACTTCTTTCCTCTAATCGAGCTTTGATCCCTTCTCCGAGGCTTCGATTTTCTCTTTCTACTTGCCCATTAGCTTGTGGATGTTTAACGGAAGAAAAGTGCTGCTTGTGATGTTACTTAGATTTATCACACAAGCTACGAATCTTACTTAGATCTAGAGAGAGAAAGTTAGAGAAAGAAAGAGATGGGAGGTTATCTTAATACTAATGAAATGAAATGATCAATTAACCAACCAACCCTCTCCCTTGAATGGGAGGGGGTATTTATAGTGTTCTTACAAGGATAGGCTTTTGCCCTAATAAACAACATAATTAAAATAATTAAAACGCCACGGCCCATGGGCCTTCTACATAGGCCGAAGCATAAAACTAACCTAAAGGCCTAAGCAACCTATTACATAAATGATCAATACTTGATATACTAATAACGTGTTCCCAGCAATCTCCCCCTAAGTATTGGTCATCGAGGTTGCTTGACATCGTCTTTGCTTCATTGGCTTTGACGTCTTTGGAATCTTTGTTCTTGGTTCTTGTTGTGATATGATATGGTATCGTCTCGATCTGCCTTTTCACCAACGTTCTTTATTGACAGTGTCTTTACGTCTTTTCCATCATGCCCGCATGTCTTTTGATTTTTGTTCTTCAAATGGTTCTCACTTCATAAGCTTCAATCTTTGACTTGTGAAAGTTTGTAACTCTTGAACTTTGACTTTTCTTTAGCTTCTTTGAACTTTTGTTATCTCTTAGTCTTTGTGAGAACTCTTCTTCGAGATATGAGCATGATGAAATGGTGGTGGAACTCCAGGTCTCCATAATTCGTCGTTGTAGGTAAACAGTTAGCAATAAATCATCCGGCACTTACAGATTCGGACTTCGAGATCGTCAACAGCATAGTGTGAAGACTTTCTCTAATCCTAGCCCAGGCCGTTCTGAATCGGATACCCTTGAAAGGGCTTACACAGACACACCGAAGTGCACCTACGATTCAGTGAGCCGCTGAGGATCACCTCACGACTGTAGACCGTTTTTGGAGCTAACACTAAGCGTAATCCACAAGGGATTACCGAAGTGACCTGCTGTCAGGGTTGTTTGATGTTGACCCTGGTAGGATTTCCATTCAATCACTAAGAATCACAATTTGTGAATTCTCTCATGAATGTTCTTGGCAGATTACTAAGACCTGCGAAGGACACTCTTATAATTTACAACTGGCGTCCATAATGTAGAACAACCAGTGTAATGCTAAGTGTTCCTATGAGATCTTTTGTTGTATCTCTTGGCTTTAGACTCGATTTGTGCACATTGGTTTAGTCGTCGGAGGCATGGAGCAGATTGCCTCTCTTTCAATATCAACACATCTCGTAGTGAGAGGTTGATAGATAATGAAGGGTTCTCCGTGTGAAATGAAACAAGTGTCTTTTGAGAGACACTTGAGTGGCTAGAAGGTTTAGTGTAGTGCATCACTGGGTCCATGACGGCTTAATCTTCAATACCGGTGTCACCTTAGTAACAACCAGTAGCATATGTATTAAACCCGGTGTCTGCCCTAAGGTTGATCATATGGAGGGCTATTTCTTTTCACCCTTTTCTTTACCTTTCTTTTTAATTCTTCAACCCCTTCTTTCTCCTTTCATTTCTTTACTCCTTTTTTTCATCATACCTAGGACTTTCTAGTTCTAAACTATTGGTATTGTCCTTGGGTAGATCCCTCCGGCTCTGGCGGATCATAGGACGGTTTCCTAAACCCTAGTCACCTTATAACTCCATGACTATCCTATGTTGCCACAAACCAATTTGAATTGATTTATTTTTCGTGAATATGACCATTGCGAGACACGTTTACATCACTAGTTAAACTAGCTTGAAATTATTACCCATCTTGGTCATATTCAAAGAAAATCTTTCAATAAGGTACACTCTACTCAGACTAGTCCTTTGCGAGACACGCTTACATCACTGGATAACCAGCTTGAAATTATTACCCGTCCTGGACTAATCCTTTCGATTACTGACATTTGTTCTTCCGTCAATTCATGGGTGATATCTTGAATTGGTACATATCCTTTGCGAGACACGTTTACATCACTGAGTAAATTCAGCTTGAAATTATTACCCGTCCCGGACATGTCTTTTTTATTACTAACTTTTGATATTCCGTCAATTCAAGGGTAAATCTGATTCGAGCTCTCGTGAGATTACAACTTTACTTTTACCGTAATTTAATCATTCACTTATTCTCCCCCTTAAAAATAGCATACTTATGTTGTTTTTGTTAAACTTTTGATTAAAATATGCTCTTTTTGAGGTTTATGGGAAGAATTTCAAGAACTACTGATTTTAAGAGCAAAGATTATGTTTCAAATACTCCCCCTTAACAATGGAATACTTGTCCTTATGAGCAGAATTTTGAAAAACTTAGAAAAATTCTGGTTTAATTCTACTCATAAGTAAGAAGCTTTCGCTCCTTTGATAGGATTGAGGCACTGAAGCGTACCTCAGGGTCCTTTCTTTACAAGAACGGGTTGTGCACTGTGATGTGTGCACAAGCCATAGTTAATGACGATAAATGATGAAAAATGATGAAATATGACAATGATACCAGTGACTACTGCTCAGGTCGACGGAAAGTGAGAATGTTAGGAATTCCGGCTCATCCTCCCACATAGCTTTCCAATCTTCTCATCGTCACCCGAAACTTGATTCTTCGATCTATCTTCTCCATGAATTTGATAGCTTGCTTCACATCATTCTTACCCCAACTCATATGCCTTAGCCATCCTGATTTCAACCCCTTTCTATGGTTCTCCAGAATCTTTTGAAGTTCAGACTTGACAAGTAGCAAAGTTTCATCACTGAACTTGTGGAGATCTTGATAACCTATGAACCTTGTTGAATTTCGTCTGAGGTATGCTACCCCGAATGGTCTATCACCGAAAGTGTAAGGCTTCTTGTCTGTGATCCCCGGAGGACTGAGATTAGGCTTGACTAAATTCAGTTTCTTCTGGTAGCTTTCTACCCCAAGATGCACGTCTTCAATTCTTGATCTGATGACAATGTTGCAGATGTACAGTAGAACTGAGTTGATGAAGTCATACTGAAGACGCCCTGGAAGATGTTCCAGTTTTCCTTGAACTTTTAAGAGATACATGTCTTCAATATCGTTGATGTGCAGGTAGGGATAGTCTGCTTCACTGAAGGTGTATTCTTGATCATCCAGCCTCCTCATGGTGATCTTCTTCAGAAAGTTGTAACCAAACATTGATTCTGTTTCGGCGCTTGTGATTGAGAGAATCTTACTCTTGTGAAAAAAATCAGTCTTTGACGTTTTTGTAAGCATCCATTTATAGAACCATTTTCTCATATCCGGCCAATGATAGATTCCAAGAGCAGCTTCATCATTGTATTCTTCAACTTTGTTGATGAATAAATCGCTGATCTGTTCTTCGAAACCTGCTAATGTATAAGAAGCTGCCTGATATTTGGTGAGAGAAGTAGCATATCGTTTTTCTGGGTTTGTGTTTCCATAGACAAGATAATCTAGATCGTTGTTGAAAAAATAGGCTTTGGGTATCTTCGG